>LPNX011101914.1:673517-747237 GCA_001517045.1 Pseudotsuga menziesii | reverse complement strand
CTTGGTCAAGGAATCAAACATCTCTTTAGGTGTCTTTAGGGAAGACACTTGTGGTATAAGGTGATCCTTGATTGAATCAGCAATGATCCTCTTGGCCTTGACCAAGTCCTTCTTGTGTAAGGATTTAGCCTTATCTCCCTCTGGAACTGGAACCTTTCCACTTATGTAGGTGTCCAATTCATTTTCTTCAAGAACAAGTGAGATCCAATACTTCCATGCTTGGAAGTTGTCAGTTTCACCAATCTTGTCATCAAGTTAGTGTGCTTAGTCATTTTGAAATGAGAACCTCAAAATTAAATAGCAAAAGATTATATCTTATCGATTTGAGGTGTTCGTCCTGGTTTCAGAGCTGGCTAATCTAGGGTTTTTCAAAGAAAACCTAATTTTAAAAACTTGGAATCTTTCTGATCTGATTGGATAGAAAGATGCACCTTCTCAAGGAGATATTTCCAATGTACTCCTTTTTTGAAAACAGTGGAGGGAAGCTCCCGGAACAGGAAGCCCTACTTTTCCAATTTCCTCTAGAAATGCCTGATACTGTTTCTGCAGTATCTCTGAAATTACTACTCCTATATGTCTGAAATTTTGTAATAAGGTAGCCTCGTCTGTCCTATTTCCAAAACCACAAGTTTTATCATAATTAGTTTCACTAATTGGGACTTATGATAGTTTTCCCATGGTGACTTAATTGAGGATTGTTCAGCAAAGCCAACTTGTACGGACTTCCACGTGTCACTGTTTCACCTTCGGGGTCTAAATTTTTTTCCATAGAAATTAAAGTCCATTCCCTATCTGGAACATCTTGCAAAATTTCATTTGGACCTTCGTAGCCTGAGATATAGTAATTATGCCTAGGTGTCCTTTTTAGGGATGAATCCTGGGAGAGGATGAAACCCTAAATTGGAGGAATCATATCTCCTAGAATATAGCGAATATGAGGCTGCCATTTTTAAACAAGGTACATTAATATTTTAACTTTGGCATATGAAAATTTTGGCCCCTAACACTTCTTTAATATCAAGATATAGTGAATGTACCAAAACTACCAGTTTTAGTATTTTAGGGTTTTTCAAGCCCGAGGTCAAATTAGGGTTTGACTTTCCTGGAGTTTTACCCAACCGAAAATCTCGATGTTAGTCACTAAATTTTGATTTTGAGGAGAAGATAAATCCTATGCTGGGTTCACTAAAAAATTCATCTTTTGTAAAAATCCCTAATTTCCCGCAGCAAAAATTGAAAATGCCCGGAATCAAATTCTGCTTCAACAGAAAGATGCACCCTTTAATGGAGAGTTAACCTAGCCTCCTTTTGCTGATGGATTGTGGAGAGAGACCCAAAAAGTAACAATACCTAGCTTCTACAGTTGCACAGTTCCTTGTTCTAAGGTTAGCTCTGATACCATGTTAGATTTTTATCATTTAAGTAATATGATCTTAGGATCTTATTTGAGAGAATAACATGCACAACAATAATCACAAGAGACAAGAGACACAAAGATTTTCCTCGGGAAACCATAAAGGAGAAAAACCGCAACTTCCTCAGAGATAGAATGAGCACCAATGGCAGCAGTAAAACCCAAAAACATAAAGATGATCTTCGACTGATCTCTCTCACTTGTGCCAACACTTCCTCTCTCACTCATGCGCCTCAGTTGAGTGAGTGTGTGTGACAAATAGAGAGTCTCACTCTATATTTATACTAGTTTCTGACTTGACGATTACTTACCAGGATCTACATCTCTAGGAGAGTCTAATAACCCTATTTCCGCTCAACTGTGGGGACTTTTACCCCCTAATCATCAAGGAGGGTTAACCTCAACTCAATTGTGGGGACTATTGCCCCAACTTACAATGGAGGGTTAACCTCATTGAATTTACATGAATTTATTATATTAATGACTCTCCTGATAGGAACATCGGGGTACCATATAAGATATACAAGTGAATACATTCCGAAGTTACAAATACATCAACAGATACATGATCAAGATATTCCAATGCATTTATGGGATGAAGAAGCAATAATGGAATTTTATGTACATAATAGATTATCCCATAGTTCCCTTGGATTAAAAAATCCATAATAAATGTTCACATGAAAGAATATTGAAGTGATCCACCTCAATATTTTTGGTTTCCCAGTATATGTTCACATTCCAAAAGTAAAGAGAACGAAGTTGGACCCTTTCAGAAAGAAGGGAATATTTGTTGGATACTGTGAAGTCTCCAAAGCCTTCAGAATATACATTTGAGGATTCCATCACATGGAATTCAATAGAGATGTAACATTTGATGAAGAAGAAGCTCTCAGGAGATCCAAAAAATGTCAGCATGAAGAAGTATATGAAGAAGATGTACCTCCCATAAATATAGGATCTTCACCCTTCCCTGAAGATGAAACATCAGAGGACCATGATATGATAGAACCTCGGGAACCTCCTACTATGAATATATCACTAAAGAGAATCATGCACGGGTAAGAGAAATGATACAAGAAGTAGAGAAGTATGGAGCTGTAGAAGGCTCCACAAGAGTAAGTAAGAGATCAAAGCCATTTTCCAATTATGTAGCTTTGATGTGTAATCTTGTAGATCAAGAACCTACCAGTTATGAAGAAGATACACAAAAGAAATAATGGGTAGAAGCAATGATAGAAGAATACCAATCAATAATGAAGAATGATGTTTGGGATATAGTTCCCAAACCATAAGGAAAAAGTGTGGTATATTCCAAGTGGATATACAAGATAAATCCTGTAGATGATGGAAGTATTGAGAAATACAAGGCAGGATTTCTGGCTAGAGGATTCTCTTAGAAAGAGGGAATTGATTATGAAGATAACATTTGTTCCAGTATCAAGGTACACTTAAATTAGAACCATCATGGCACTTGCATCCATGATGAAGTGGAGTTTACACCATATGGATGTGAATACATCCTTCTTGAATGGTGTTATTAAGGAAGAAGTGTACATCAAATAGAGACAAGATTTAAAGTTGAAGACAAACATACTCATGTATGCAAAATGAAGAAGGATTTGTATGGATTGAAGAAAGCTCTTAGAGCTTGGTATGGAAGGATAGATAGCTTTTTGTAAGCCTGGGATTTACCAAAAGTAAATTTGACCTTAATATTTACTTTAAGGTTATAGATATTGAAACTGTCATATTATTGTTGTATGTAGATGATTTATTTATAATGAGAAATGAGAAAAAGATTGTAGAGTGCAAAACGAATCTCGCTGAAGAATTCGAGATGAAAGACCTTGGATTGATGCAATATTTTCTAGGTCTGGAAGTATGGAAGAGCCCACAAGGAATCTTTCTCAACCAGGGAAACTATGTTATGGAAATATTAAAAAGGTTTGATATGTAGATATGAGAGAGTTCATCACAGGTGATCAATATGAGATGAAGGAAACCTACGTGGATTTTTTTATTAAGCCAACGTTTCGGACTTCATATAGTTGAGTCCATCCTCAGGGTAATATCTCAATCTAGAATATTGGGATGATGAATTTAAAGATCTTCTCTTTCTGTCATAAATACAGATTAGTCACCCCATTTTTAAGGTAATATGGTCGGCTCTTTTCTGGGGAGATTATAAATTTTTAATCTGTAAATCCTTTTTATTTGGTTAATCGTGGGTCTCCACAATTCGTTAAGTTTGATCCCATCATATTTATTGATGGTTTTATCCCTCTTTTCAATCTCGAGGGATTCTCTTACTCTTCTTTTGTAATAATGTTCTTATCTAGCTATTAGCGAGGCTTTCTCCATGCAAATTTGGTGGGAGGTGTTGTGCGAATGTTCGGCTAGGGCTGAATTTTTTATGCGATTATGGACTATGTTAGTTGAGTGTTCTTTGAGACGAGTTTGTAGAGAATGTCCCGTTTCTCCTATGTAGACATTGTTGCATGAACACGGGAGTTCATAAACTCCTTTCTATTGTTTAGGATCCACTGGGTCTTTGGCTGAGTCAATGAAACCTCTGATTGTGTTTGGGGGCGTAAATGCCACATTGATGTTCTTTCTTTTCAGAATTTTGGCTATGCGATCTGTTGTTCCTTTTATGTAAGGGAGAGTGACCTTAGGGATGATGAGTTCTCCTTTATTAGGTCTTCTTTGAGCCTTTGCTATTGCTTTGTTGATGTGTTCATCTTGGTATCCATTTTCTTTGAAGACCTTTCTTAAGTGTTCCATCTCCATCCCTAAGTGACTTGTGTCTGAGATTCTTGCTGCTCTTACTGCAAGTGTGTGTATGATGCTGGTTTTTTGAGCTGGATGGTGATGGGATTCTGCATGGAGGTATTTTTCTGTATGGGTCTTTTTCCTGTAAACCTGGCACCCTAGTTTTCCATTCCCTTGTTTGGAGAGTAACACATCCAGAAAAAAGGTATTTTTCCTTCTTCCTCTACTTCCATGGTGAATTTTATGTGTTGTGAGATGCTATTTAGATGTTTCAGAAATTATTCTAGCCTCTCCTTTCCATGACTCCAACTGGCCAAAACATCATCAACATATCTTTTCCAAAATCTTGGTGTTAATGGAGAAGAGCTTATTGCTATTGCTTCGAATTTTTCCATATAAATGTTAGCTACCACCGGGGATAATGGAGACCCCATGGCGACTCCGTGTATTTGTTCATATATATTTCCTTTGTAGGAAAAGTATGTTGACTTTAGGAAAATTCTAACCAAGTTGGCGGTTTGGGTGTCCGTGATACTTTTTATGATATCCACCGCCTCATCCACCAGTATGTTAGTGTATAGGGAAATGATATCGAAGCTTACTAGTAAGTCATCCTCCTTTACTTCTTGATTTTGGATCCACTCAACGAGAAAATATGAGTTTTTGATGAAGGAAGAAGACTGTCCAGATAAGGGTAGAAGTTTCTTGCCGAGGAATTTAGCAAGGAGATACGTGGGTGAGCCTATCGTGTTTACTATGGGTCTCAACGAAATATATTTTTTGTGAATCTTGGGAGAGCCATATATGCGTGGAATGAGTGCATTGCTCGGGGTTACCTTTTTCTTAATGTTGTCCTCCAACGCAGACTCCTTTATTGGCTGCTCTCAAGGTTTTGGTGCTCAGATATTTCTCCATGAATTTGTAGCTTCCACACGCCAGGTGTTCAATCATTTTTGTATGGTAAGCTTCCTCGTCCAAGATCACTGTCGCATTTCCCTTATCTGCCTTTAAAATTTTTATTTTGTTGTTTTTTCTTAGGTCTAACAACGCATTTCTTTCTTCTCTGCTTATGTTGCAGGCTAGTGGAGTTGCCCTGTGCAACACAACCGCACATTCTTTCTTGATCTCGTCTGCGTTTTCGCTTGGTAAATTTTTGATATGTTGGAATGTAAATCCATGGCCACACCCATGGACACCAACCTGAAGTTGTTAGCTGATGAATCATCAAAGTTAGTGGATATGACTCAATACAAACAGATTATTGGGTCGTTGATGTGTCTGACAAATACCAGGCCAGATATATGCTTTGTTTTGAACACCCTGAGTTCGTATCTAGTTAAACCTAGACGTGTTCACCTTGTAGCTGCAAAGGATGTGATGAGGTACCTAAAAGGTACGATAGAATTTTCTCTATACTATGTTGGAGGTCATGACTATATATTGTATGGTTATATAGATGCATATTGGGTTGGAACTATCTCAGAAAATAAGAGAACCTTAGGTGGATGTTATTGTCTTGGATCCGCCATGGTCTAATGGTTTAACAGGAAGTAGTGTAGTGTTTTTCTAAACACAACTAATGTAGAGTATATAGTAGCTTGTTCTGCTAGTTTTGAAGCCATATGGCTTCGAAAGTTGATGTCCGGTCTATTTGACCTATTCTTGGATACCATAGTGATTCTATGTGACAATCAAAGTTGTATAAAGATGATGGAGAACCCAGTGTTCCATGACAAACCAGAACACATAAAAATTAGATATTTTTACATACGAGATATGGTACATAAGAGAGATATAAATCTCCATCATGTGAGTATCGATGAGCAAGTTGTTGATGTGTTGAATAAGCCTCTATCTCGAGTAAAGTTTGAATACTTCTATGACAAACTTGGTGTGGTTTGAAAAGTCCTTCCTCAGAAGGGGGGACAATGATGATGATGTTGCAGACCTTCCTCAAAAGGGGGAGAAATGATGATGATATTGCAGACCTTCCTCGAAAGGAGGTGCAGTGATGATGATGTTGTATGGGAATTGTATCATTCGTAGACATTAGTCCTAAAGTGATCCGCAGAATTCTGTCTCTCTGTTGCAGTGTGATTTTATCATCCCTGGACATTAGTCCTAAAGTGATCCATAGACTTATGTCTCCCTTTTGTGGTGAGATTGTATCATCCCTGGACATTATTCCTAAAGTGATTTGTAGATTTCTATCTCCATGTTGTGGTAGGATTGTATCATCCTTGGACATTAGTCCTAAAGTGATCCGTAGACTTCTATTTCTGTGTTGTGGTGGGATTGTATCATCCTTGGAAATTAGTCCTAAATTGATCCACATAATTTTGTCTCCGTGTTGTGGTGGGATTGTATTATCCCTTGACATTAGTCCTAAAGTGATCCATAGACTTTTGTCTCTGTGAGGTGGTAGTATTGCATCATCCTTGGACTCATGTCCAAAAGTGATAAGGTTTGATCATCTTGTAATTGGATCATGATAGGATTGCATCATCCTTGGACTTGTGTCCTAAAGTGATAGGGGTTGATCATCCTGTAATTGGATCATGATAGGATTGCATCATCCTTGGACTTATTTCCTAAAATGATAGGGGTTGATCATCCCGTAATTGGATCATGTGTGATGCAGGTTATGTTGTTGTTGTTGATCAAAAGATCAAGTGTTGCTGCAAATGATGATGTTGTTGATCGAAAGATGAAATGTTGTTGTAAATGATCGAGTGCTGCAGAAGATGAAGATCAAAGATGAAGAATCAATGTTGTAGAATATGATGCTCTAATACTGAAGATGTTCAATATGTTACAGTAATTGTTCAAGTTGCTGATGATTGTTGAAGAAAACTTCCAATGACATATATATGTATCATCTTGATGTTGTTGAAGATGCTCTCTCTCGTTGATCCTACAGTTGATGTTTTTGTTGTCAGTAGAATACCCTTCTCATTAAGGGGGATTGTTGAAATATTGTAACTTCAAAGAATATTCTAAATGTATTTTATTGTTGTAACCTAACGAAGATTTTTTATTCCTCTGTCGAGATGTTACTATTGTATTTGGTCATCATACACTCATGAGGTAAAACCTTTGTTGTAAGTCGCGTCAATAGAACCCTCCAGAGTATAATATTATATTGTTTTGTGTTTTGCTAGGTGAATTCAACACAGTAAGTTTGTTGGGGTTGACCTGTTAGGGAAAAAGTCAAGTGGAAGATAAAGTATAAATAGAAGAGGTGTGTTACTCATTTGGAAACACACACTCACTATGTATAATGCATAGGAGAGAGAGAGAGACATATTTGCAAGGATAAGGAGCACCTGTTTGGGGTTTTGTATTTGTACTTTTGATATATCTATATAGAGGAATTTTTACTGGGTTTTCTTCCCCTAGAGGGTTTCCCAAGATAAATCTGTCTCTATATTGTGATTGTGTTTCTTTCAGTGATCCTTCATATGCTATTGCTGTGAAATTGAATTGAATATTAGTTATATCTAGCTAAGCATATGGAATATTAACATCTTGAGAAACTAGTCTAGGAAAATCCTATCATCTAACTAGATTTTATACAATCTACAATGATGACACAACTCATGGATATGATTCGTGATATGAATAACAAAATAACAGGATAATAATATTTCCACACCCTCATCATAACAGACGGGTAGTTGGAAGTACTAGAGAAACATTGAGGCCAACAAGGAAAAATTGGGGTAACTGGCATGAGTCAGTTTAATGTACCATTTGGATGCAATAGTAGTGAGTGTGTACTAGAGTAGCTGCAATTAGATAGAATCGTACACTATTTTGTTAGATGAACACCATAAGTGGAATGACATAATGTGGTTTTGAGGGTCTTCTCCCACCTTTCCCTCAAACTTAGGGATGTTTGAAGGGATTTTGGTAGGAATGGGATGCCACAATAGGTCATGAAGGATGGGGTCATTCATCAATCGTGCCAAATCATATAGGTTGAGACTAGCCATAAATGGTAGACTAGGACTTGGACTATATCAAGGAGGGCTAGAAATGGTTCTGGGATCGGCGAGTATGTATTTGCTGCGTGTAAATGGGGGTTGGTATGGATGAGTTCTGACAATAGGAGTAGTCAATGGAATGGTGTGAATAGCCAAAATGGTGGTAGAAGGGCCAATGCTCCCATGTACAAATGAAGGTACAGTATGAATCATGGTGGATGGAGTGGGGCCACCACTAGTGGGTAGCGTACCAATAGTAGTGTGTGCAGCGGTGAGGGTCCCACTAGGACCAGGACTTATGGGTCCGGTAGACATGGGGGGTTCACTTAGTGAACTATTTACATAGCATGATCATTCATGGGATATTAAAGAATATCCCCAATTCCACTAAATATTAGAAAATGCCTCCTAAAATTGTATTGCTGAAACCCCCTCCCAATATACCTTTAGGATTAAGAAAACCCCTAGTTTCTCCATATATTGTAGGTATCGATTTTTATTAACCCATTTTAATACCCCCTTTATATCATATTATCAAGTTTATCTTCATTATTGATCCCATGCTATAAATTATTCATTATTTATCCACATTTTTATCTCTATGATCTTTTGAACATACTCAGTATCATTCATCTGTTCTTGCATCATCATCATAATTCAAACATTGACAAAATACAACATTTTAATTCAATCTATTTGTTGTCATTTGTGTTTAGATGGAGTCCTCTTCATTAAATTCAATTCGCACGTTCACCCACAAAATTCATTCTACATTTTTTGTTCTCCATGGACATGACACTTCATCATAGTGTCTTTCATTCATCATATAGTGTAAAATGTGAAATCTCATCACATAGTATCCATGAATTACATAATATTAATCCAAATAAAGGAAATGCATGGACTGTTATGAATCCATCCCATGATTTGGAGGTATGAATCTAGCCTGTGATTTGGAGGTTATTCCTTAGCAAAAACTAGAGCTGATATGAATCCAACTAGTGATTTGGAGGTATGAATAGAGACCACAATTTGGAGGTTATTTATCATCCCACTGAAATAAAATAATCCCCAATATTTATATTATCGTTTCAAAGTAAACCCCCCCCCTTGAGCCCTTAATATGGGGCAATATATTTTTGAGGTTTTTAGGAGTATTCAAATCCCCAATATGAATGGACGTGATATGATATTTCCTCACTAGTGAAACCCCCATGTTGGTAGAAGGGATACCCGATATGATGGGTGGAGGGGTCACGAGTCCACTGTCAATTGTCCCCCCTGAAATGGGTTAGGAGGTGCATGATCCATGGGGCTAAATGGGACTGTGCATAAGGTAGGTTCAGATTGATAAGAGTTAGAATCATACTCAGATACAGTGTATGGCTTTGAAGGTGGTGAACGACATTGGATATGGATCCGATGGTGGTCGTTCAAGGAACCAAACTGAGGGGTATACCCCCTAATTCTATGTGAGTATCATGGTGGAGAAATTATGACGTGATGGTGTGTTGTATAATGAATGGAGCCGCAAGAGTGTCAAACTCGACTCAAATCAACTGCAGCCGAGTATACAAAAGGAGAGCAGAAAGATGGTGGCTCACGGGCCAAAAAGGAAGCTCTAAAACTGAACTGCAACAATGTGTTACAACGGATGAGTCTACAACAAAGTGGCCAGAAATCCAACAAGAAGTAATACTTGTAAATAAAATGACACACTAACCTATGGGGTATAAGTGCAAGCAAACTCCTAGCTACAAGATGAACACCCCTAAAAAATAATATCCTCTACTAGGTGATGAAATCTGAGCCAAACAAAATGAAATGGAAGAATAATAGGCTAAGAGAATCCCACTATTGAGAAATACCTTGGGTATAAGAGCCTCAAATAGACTGGTAACTAGGCTACCTCGTTCATGACACATCTGGAGTGGTTTCCTGGCACTTCATCCCTTTGTTCCTCGACATCTGATATGGTCCTTGGCATGCACGAGGAGGACTATGAAGAGTTAGCCTTTGGTGCAGAATGGAGTGTGGTATTCCACACTGACTTTTGGAACCCCTTCATTGTGGCTTACTCCTACAAAGCAGGGGGGGCTCTGATAGACTGGTCGTGCCTGTGTCAACAAGTACTAAAGTATTTTCGTATCTTAATGAAAAACAACTATGTCTCAAATGTAAGTGACAAAGGGGTGTTATTTGGATGCCTATTCCTAGTTTCCTAACTTAACTACAATATTGTTTTGGTCCTCAAATGAGGTTACAATGTTGGTTAAGTTAAGTTAATTTTTAGGCTCATCTTAGGGTAATGAACCAAGCATTTTAATTTAGGGTGTGATATGTGTGCACAGGTAATGTGTAATTTTTAAACCCCAACGATCTCATGGCCGAGACGCAAATGAAGAAAAATAAATAACAGTAAATGACAGTAAATATTTTTCAAAACAACTAATTCTTCCAGAAAATAAAATGTACACAAGTAAATCGGTGCATAAGGAACTTAACAGGTTGTAGGAAACACACAGGGGGTATCAACTACCAAGCTCGATTAAGGGGGCTCACATATAATGGAAATAGGACCACAAAAAAACAAGGGGGTTGTAAGTGATTGGATCTTGAAGGAAACAATTAGGGAAGGGGTAAAACATAGAAAAGGGGTCAGGAAAATGGTCTCAAACACTGAAAAGGACTAAAAAACTACAAGTCACACCTGTCAGCAAAACAGGTGTGATTGGGATTGCACAGAACTGTAAACAATCGCGATCGAGATAGAAAAATAAGCAGAAAGACGTAGGTCACACAAAACAGGGTTTTTTGCGTGACATATTACACTAAAATGGGTCACAGTAGAGATTGGGATCACTCTAGAATCATGGACAAGTAAGATCTAGAGTTATGGTCCAAGTCGCACTTATCAGGGTAGAATGTGTGACCTAGGTTGTGCTTATTAGTAAAAAAGGTGCGACATGGGTTGCAACATTCTTTCAGATAGGTGCGATCCGACCGTAACTAAGTTTTATTTAAGAAAAAACTTTCGGTGTGGGCCGGGGGAGCAGGTACTAGGACAGGACTAGTTCGGATATACCACAAGGGGGTCATATCTGTGATGGTTGAAGGTACCCAAGAAGAAAAAACCAATATAAACACCTACAAAACAAATATCCGAGGGGATTGAGACAGTGGAGTCACCAAAACTATAGTGGGGATTTATCCCTTGCTACGTTCCAAAGAACCTATGCTAGATCATCTAGATCATAGGGTGGAGTTCATGGTGCGAGGGATTCCTCAACCTTGACTTGCAATAATAAGCAATAACAACAACAATAATATTTAATCTAATTAATGCAAAAATAAAAAGATACCTTTGAAATGGGCCATTGCACCCGATTGAAAAAGTGGTCCGTAGGCTTCCCATGATCCTGGTCTCTGTGTGTTCTCCAACAAAGGGTTGTCACCGAGAAAGGGGTCAATGGTTTCACGGAGAGAAATCAACATGCAGCGCATGGAAATTTGTAAGGGAGAAATTTAGCCAATTGGCTACTTTTAGGATTTATTTCAAAAAATAATTTTGTTATTTGGTCATTCCTAGTCTCTAATATCGCCTATATTTACATCAAATGTGTTTTTTTATCATAATATTCACCAAAAATTACAAATTTCAGTAGTAAATTGTATGTTTCATATTTAATATTCGCTACCTATCTATATATAAGTTTTTTTCAATCAAGAATAAAGTAGGGAATCCTTAAAAGTACCCTCCTGGAACTTTTCATCACATTCCACACCTTTAGCCACATTATCCCACATTGCACCCAGGGACTTTTAAGGATTCTAATAGTATACTTATGAGTAGTAGTCTAGGTAGTGAATATTAATGAATGACAAAAATTAAAAAATGTAAAAATGTTTGTGGGGATACCTTCACAATGTATTTATAGCGTGATCCAAGATTTTTTACCCATGGTATTTTATTGTGCATAGTATTTATCCATGGTTTTTTACCCTTTCTCATTTTAGGGTTTTTTGGTCATTTTTGGAAAGAGTGGATTTATGTCACAATAAATGCTCAACTTCCCTTCATTTATGGGGGAAGGAATTATAATGTTTTGGACCATTTTTTGGTGGAATTTTAGTTCTGAAGGTCAAAATGGAGGGAATAATGGTGGGATTATGATGTATAATTATGGTTTGGGCCATAAAGAGCTAGGTGAACAATTTTTGGTGTTAGCAAGATGGAAGATGAGGTGCATGACCAATCAATTTTTTCATAACTTGGAAAGCTTCAAGTCTTTCTCTAACTACAATATCGCTTGACACATGATCTATAATCAAGTTCATGTTGCTTCAAGTGCATATACAATAGCAGGCTATCTTGAATATTTTTAGGGTCAATAGGTTGTATCCTACAAATGAAAAATAAATTTTGAAGTAAATACACAATTAAAAAAATAGAGATAAACATGAATCCATGCAAATCAACAACTTACAAAGACCAAACTCAAAAAAAACTGACTAATAGAAAACCAAATGTGAAAGAAAAAAACTGAAGGATTAATTCAAATCAAATGCTAATTTATGAAAGAAGGTAAACATTTGTTTATATTTGAAAATATTAAAAACAAATACAACGAGATGAATTTAGTATCCGGTACTATAAATTAACTAGAGGAATAGTCGGCTAATCACCTATGTTGACAAGGGTGAAAACCTCACATCCATATGTCAAATTTAGAAGCCGGGTGGGGGGGGGCGGGTATGGAATTATATCGACAACGAAGGTTATGAATATAAATACAAAAACTAACTATATGATAGCAATAAATATGAATATCATTCGAACTTTTTCAAACTAACTATATGATAGCAGGAAATATGAATATCATTCGAACTTTTTCTTTGAAGGTGTTAAAAAATGTTTCCTCCTAAAACCAAATAGAACAATCAATTTTAGAGGTTCACTTGGACCTAGGAAGTTGGGTATAGGTCTATACTTGTCCAAATTTTCTCCATGCAATAAACTTAGTTAAGCCCTTTTACCTCAATTAAATTATGATGTTTAAGTGACAAACTTCATGAAAAATATTGAAAACTCCTTAAAATTTTATAAACATAACATTATCTGACAATTAACTGTACAAACATGGAAAGATACCACCCCCTAATTTGGTTGATACAAAATTGTTTACAACTTATGGGTCCATTTCACATGATTTACATGTGGATGTTGAAAGGCATAAGCCAAAATGTAATTTGAATTACATAATCATCATTGAACATCAATTGAAAGTTTACATTCAAGACATTTAGATAGTTAATGTTATACATGGGGATGGGGTTTTTAAACTCTTCCCTTTCATGTATTAAGAGAGTTGATTCATAATTTTTGAGCTTACATGTAAACACAATAAACAACTAGACAAAATTCAAGATGATCTTCCTTAAAAAAATACCAGATGACCAAAACTTAATAACTCTAGCTCTAGAACTTGCAATAATGAAAATTTAACCTAAGGAAAAAGAGAGGGATTTCAAAACACAATCAATACAATGCACCTCTAAATATCTAAAAAATAATTCCTCCTACTTTCCTAAGATTTGAATTCTATTTGAATGCGTTAAATATAAGGGACAAAATCCCAAATTTCACATTAATTTTTTTTTCAAGTCTCAAAGCTATGTAGAGAGAAAATGAAATGGAATATTTCAAGGTAATTCCCCTCTAAATGTAAATCCTTTAATAAATTCCCTTCCCATTTCTATGAAATGAATGATATCTCCTTTAAAAGACGAGTATTAACAGTAATACCAACATAACAACCAATTAACATAAGTAACAAGATAGACATAATCCTAAAAGTTTTACAAAAGTTATATAATGAATTCATTAACCTGTAAAAGAAAATAGTAGAATGCACATAAAAAAAATCTTAATGATAGAGGCTTGAACAACTGCCAAAGGATTTATAACAATATTGATTATGCTCTTCATGCAATAGAAATGACTCTTATAAACCAAAAAACTGAGTTAAATGAAGTAGTTGTTGAATATTAATGTAAACTACATCAAGATTATCACCGTGAAAAGTAATTCCCATAATTCTTAAGTACTATATATCTTTTAACAAAAGAATCCCATAGGATTGAAATAAGAAACATTAGTGATGATTCAAAAAAGTTCAATACTTAAAATTAGGTTAGGTTGTCATGGTATTATTGGATAACATGCCCTAATTGGTTACAATACAAGCCTTAGTGGAAGATAGAAGTGAGGGTGTGGGGATATGCAATTCCCTAATAAATGGAAAAAATAACTAACATATTCTAGCACCCTTCCCAATCCATTAACCACATCTTGAATGCAACCATGTACTTCCATTCTTTCCATGGCCTCATAAAATAATGCAACACTTCAGAATATGTAAAGAAAATCAAGGTGAAAAACACTTTTCACGAGGTTTTAAATATAAGTAAAAAATGAGAATTAACACTTGAAGTTATTGAATACTCTTTTCCAACAATGAAAACTTTAACCATGAATGTTTCCCTAAAGAAGAATTCCAGGTTAAAAACCCCACCTTTCTTGTTGACATTGCATATCTATAATAGACATTTTCGTAGCTATTTAGTTTACTATGGAGTCTCCACAAACATATTACTCTATGCAATATATCATAAAGTCAATGCTAAACCTATCAAATCACGCTTGTAGGTTATGAAACTAGATGGATGAGAAGTCAAGGTAATCAATGAATTGAGAAATGTACTTTCAAATAGCTTATGATTCTTGAATCCAAGTTACTAATATCATGGTGCATGACATTTTGGAATAATATTGTAAATGTTTGAGTAGGGATTGGTTATTGGAATAGTTAACTACTGCTTGTCTAGTGGTTACTTAGTCACATGGTTTTTAATTGTATTCGTTATTGTACAGTAGAGTGTGTCTATGTAGGTGGCCTTTTTAGTGATTTTAGGAGGCTATTGGATGAGATTTAGATTAGCTCTAGTTTAATAAATAGTTGAGATATTATCTCAAATAACTATGATTGTGGTGAGATGTTAGTTTTTTTAGATCTGAATAGATTATCTAGATTTTTTTTGAAAGAATAACAAGTACAACAAGATGCATAAGATATAAAAGATACATGAGACACAAAGATTTTCACCGGGGAAACCATAAAGGAGAAAACCCTACAAATTTCCTCATAATAGTAAGATGATCAAAAACAATAACAAGAAGTATTCAACAACTATATATCTATCCTCCTTTGTATCTCTCTCTCTCTCTCTCATGCAAACTTGAGAGTCTGAGATGTGTATAAATGAGGGAGAGCGCCTTCAAATTTATACCCTTTCAAGTCACTGACCAAACATAAGACTGGGACCCACATGTCTTCCCTAACAGGGCCTACTTATCATATAGAGACTCCAAATACACATTACATGATGTTACATTGGGGACTATTTCCCCGACTTACAATGGAGATTATACCTTAAGGTCTGGACACAATTAAGACATCCTGTAAGGGGGTAAACACATCCCCAATGGTGGTACAACAACATACAATGATAATATACATCATAATATCTTCCAAAGTTACAAATACATGAACAATCCCTCTTAACTAGGAAGGTATTCTCTCTCTTCATAGTCATCAACACATCTTGTCAAGTCTTCATCGCAAAGTCATAATCACAGAGGCATAGATTCATCATCATAGTTGTTGTCATCATCTTCTTATTATTGATCATCGATCGGTATTATCTATCGTCGAAAGTTTCTACAGAGCCAACCCTCTCTTTATTGGGTGTAGGCTTATTCCTCATCCAGGTCTACATCACATCTCTAGTAATCCATCTCATAGGAATGGTTCGGGACCTTCATTACATTGCCATGAAAATAACCTGTGTCTCTTACCTTCATCTCATCATATCCAAATCATCTATTTTGTCTTGCACAAAACAAAACAAAGAAAATAGATTTAGATGCAGACAACCTGTGTTCTTTAACCATAGTAGTAAGCTTGGATAATTTTCACGTCATTAAGACAAGTCACAACTTGCAGCTTCTACTATGCGAGAATCGCATAGGAGCACACTTAGTGCATTACGTCTATGCATGGTCAACTTGCGTTCCATTAGTAGAACCTCCTAGGTGAACCTTTCGTTCTTCATGACCTTATCATATCAACATGGGAACACACATATATAGATATATATATGCAAGGATGGATTATGACCAAAAAACCTGCTACATTAGGAGATTTTACAGTCCCTTGTCAACCTCAAGGACTTATTACATATAAACAACCTGCATCTAGGATATTTTACGTTTAGACAACCTTTGGGGTGTATTACATCCGAGTAACCTGCGTACCACGCCATGTCTCATTTTTACACTCAGAAAACCCACAGGACTCATTACATTCGAGTAACGTACGTACCATGCTATGTCTCATTTTACACTCGAATAACCTATCACATTACAGATTATGTCCAAGGATAACCTGCGAGCTTCGTTGAGACTGATTACATCTAAGGAAAACTTACAAAACTGATTATGTCTGAGCATCCTGCTTCACCAGGATTTTTCCCGCTCGAAAAACCTGTCTCATTTCCCATGTGAGATATCATGCATCAGTTATTTCTAGCATAGAAATACATTAGGACTAATTACATCCGAGGATAACCTACGATCTTCATTGGGACTTATCCAAGGATAACCTACAAGATTTATTGCATCTGAGAAACCTACGAACTTCGCCAGGATGTTATGCTCAAACAACCTATCTCTCTAGCTATGCTAGAACACATGACTCCCTCTTTCAAGGCATCTTGATCTGGATCACACCAAGTCTTTCTCTAAAGTACTCTAACTTCACTCCCGCTAGAGGCTTGGTTAACACATTGGCTATCTGCTCCTCTTTTGCCACGTATTGGAGCTTCACTGCTCCTCTCTGCACCATATGCCTAGTATAGTGGAACTTGATCTCGATGTGCTTTGACTTGTCATGGAACACTGGTTTTTCTGACAGCTTCATGCAACTCTGATTGTCGCAGAAGATACAAGTCACATCCAACTCGATATAAAACAAGTCAAACAATAGCTTTTGCAGCCACACTTCCTTGCAACTAGCCGAGCAAGTGGCAACATACTCTGCCTCAGTTGTACTCAACGCCACACATGATTACTTCCTGTTGAACCAGGAGATCATGCCACATCACAAATTGAAGAAGAAACTTGAGGTGCTCTTAGTGTAAGTGGTTCTACCTTCCCAATACGAATCAACAAATGTGTAGGTTAATATTCTGATTCGCATCATATTTGAGCCCATAATCCACTATACCTTTTAGGTACCTCAGAACATGCTTTGTAGCTATCAAGTTAACATGCCTTGGATCCACTAGGAACTGGTTCAGGGTGTTCACCGCAAAGCATATGTCTGGTCTCGTATTCGTTAGATACATCAATGATCCAATCATCTGATGATACATCATGTCATCAAATGACTCAGATGAATAATCATTGAGAAGATTCAAGTTAGATTCCATAGGTGTGTCTATCTCCTTGCAGTCCAACATTCCAAATCTCTTCAGAATCTCCACTGCATACTTTCCTTGACCAAGGAAAATCCCATATGCACTCTTCCACACCTCCATGCATAAGAAGTAGTGCATAATACCTATGCTTTTCATCTTGAACTATGTAGCAAGTCTCATCCTTGCATCTGTAATGAGTTCATCTTTGCCTATTAGAAACAACTCATAGGCATATAGCAAGAGTATCACTAGTCGTCTGTCTTCCACCTTGAAGTAGAGGTTGGAATATGCTTTATTCTTGGTAAAGCCCAATATCATCGGGAAGCTATCCATCCTTCCGTACCATGTCCTCGGTGCTTGTTTCAATCCATACAAGGACTTATTTAATTTGCACACAAGGATATTCTTGTCACATGTCTCGAATCCCAGTGGTTGTTCCACGTGCACTTCCTCCTTGGTTGCACCATTCAAGAAAGTTGTATTGACATCCATATGGTGTATTTTCCATTTCATAATGGTTTCCAAAGAAATTATGGTCCTAATGGAAGTGTACCTTACCATAGGTGCAAATGTATCTTCATAGTCTATGCCTTCTTTTTGTGAGAAGGATTGTGCTATGAACCTTGCCTCGTATTTCTCTATGCTTCCATCTGCAACATGCTTGATCTTGTAGATCCACTTTGAAGTCACGACATACTTCTTCTCTGGTCTTGAAATAATCTCCAAAACATCATTCTTCATGGTCGATTGATATTCCTCGATCATAGAATCCTTCCATTCTTTCTTGTGTGTATCCTCTTCATAGGTGGAAGGTTCTCTATCAATTATGTCACACAGCAGGGCCACATATCTATTGAATGGATTTTCCCTCTTTCTCTCTCTTTGTATTCCTTCTGGAGTACCATACCTTTCAGCTTCTCATATGAGCTCCCGTTCCCATGTTGGTTACCTCTTGTGGGAGTCCTTCTCAAGGAATGTCTCTACCGGCTCTTATGGTTCTATCATATGACGATCTTCATGGTCTTCTCGAATTGCTTCTCCAATTTCCATTTCTCGGACTCTCATCTCTTCAGGTTCTTCAACTTCTTGGATAGGATTCCTGCTAGATCTGAAGTATTCTGAGGCTTCATAAAAGGTTACATCCTTACTGATGTCAATCTTCTTTAATCTTGGAAAGTATATTCGGTAGGCCTTTGATGTATCACTATATCCTACGAATATACCCTTCCTCCCAGAAGGATCGATATTGGTCCTTTTCTGCTTTGGGATATGTATGTACACCAGGAAACCAAATATTCTCATATGGTTGACTTCTGGTTTCTCTCCCGAGAAAGCCTCTTCAAGAGTATTGTTGTCAAGTACTCAATGAGGAGTACGGTTCTGTACATACACAACTATTATTGTTGCCTCTACCCAAAGGTGCATAGGAAGATCCTGGTCATGTAGCATTGCTCTCGCTGCTTCCATGATGTTTTGGTTCTTACGCTCTGCAACCCCATTCCACTGAGGTATGTATGGAGATATCAAATCCCTTTTAATCTTTGAATCTCTGTAGATTTCCTTGAATTCATCTTATGTGAATTCTCCTTTGTTATCCAACCGCATAATCTTGATCTTCCTATCATTCTGGTTCTCGACCAAGGATTTATATTTCTTGAAATTACTGAAAACTTCACTTTTCCCTTTTAAGAAATATAGCCAAGTATTACGTGAGAAATTATATATAAAGGAAATATAGTACACATTCCCACTTAATGAGATAGAAGACATGGGTCCAAATACATTAGAGTGTACTATCTCTAGTATTCCTTTAGCCTTTCTCATGCTGTTGGGAAATTTCTTCTTCGCATTCTTTCCTTGTGCAAATCCTTTGTAAATTCCTTCATGCTTTTCCTAGATCTCTGGCAATCCTAAGAATTCTTTTCTTTCCATCGGTAGTGATTTGTAGTGCACATGTGCAAGCCTTCTATGCCACAGTTCACTTGGTTCAATTGGTTCATGAACCAATGCTTGTTCAGGTTATCCCTTTAGGTTGTTCAAGCCTTTGTCTTCTTCTCCAATCACTATTGCATCCTCTATTGTCTTTCCGTTGGGCCACATCAGAACTTGGACATCGAAAAATGAAACCCTAACTCCCTTTGAATCTAGTGCAGAGATGGAGAGAAGGTTCTTCTTCAATCATGGAACGTATAACACATCCTTCATCTTTAAGGATTTCCTGGAGTCAAACTTGTATGAAGTGTCTCCACTCCCTTTTATGGGGTATTGGTAATCATCCCCAAGTTTGACCTTGTGTGGTGACTCATGTTCAGACATATTAAGGAATGATTCCTTGTATCCCATCATGTGTTTCGAAGCTGCACTATCCACAAGCCAATCATTGCTTCCGTGTGAGATAGTGCCAGTAAGTTTTGGGATTATCACATACTCTTCATCTGAATCATCCTTCTCTTGTCTGAATATTTTGTTTTTTGGTTCATCGTCTTCGGCAATATGAGCATGGTGTCTCCTTTTCCTGATGGGACAATATCTTGCAAAATGTCCCTTTTCGTCACAAGTATAGCATTGAACATTTGAAGTATCTTTCTTGGTATTATTTTTTTCTTGTCCTTCTTCTTGTTGTGATAAAATATTTCCTTCTTCTCCTTCTTCTTGAATTTCTTCCTGGTGTGAACCATGAAATATTGATCTTCAGTTTCTCCCATCTTCTCTTCTCTTGTCACGAGTCAAGCTTGTTCTTGTGCACATTCTTCTCGAAGTCTGCTGAAAGAGATCAACTTCCTTCTTGCACACATTTCTTGAATGAATGAGTCCCATGATCTAGGGAGACCATTAAAGGTAGTCATTACAATTTCTCATTCCTCTACATTCTCTTCAATCACTTCAAGTTGTTCTTTGATTTGAGAAACCCTTGTGAATTAAGACTATATAGTCTTATATTTATGTATCTTCACATTCTTCAACTGGTTCCTCAAAGTCATCTTCCAGTTGATGTTCTTTCCTTCAAACATATTTGTCAAAGCATCATACACTTCTTTTGGTATCTTGAATGAATACACATGGGAAATGAGGTGATCCTTAATGGAATCTACGATTATTCTCTTATCCTTAGCCATGCTTCTCTTATGAGCAGCCTTAGCCTCATCTCCCTCTGGTTCTGGAACTTCTCCAATGATGAACTGGTCCAAGTCATTTTCTTCAAGGATCAGGGAGATTATGTACTTCCATGCCCGGAAGTTATCATCCCCTCCAAGCTTGATCTCAAGCTGAGTATGGTGAGTAATCTTTTCAAATGAGAACCTCAATGGAAATAACAAAGATTTAGATCTTACCAATTTGAGTTGTCTGACCTGGTTTCAGAGCTGGATGACCTAGGGTTTGTCAGAGAAACCCTAATTTTCCAAACTTGGAGTTTGGGAATTCTGTCTAGATAGAAATATATTCCTCCTTGAGGTGAGTTTCTTAGAAAGTTAAATTTCTAAAAATTGAGGTGGGAAGCCTCCAAAACTTGATTCCCTGGTTCCTCCCGACAACAGTGACAAGGTCAAAAATGAAACTTCTTCAATATTGAAACTGCTTCCACCAAAATATGCACCCTACTGAGGCAAGTTAACCTAGCCCTATTTTCTTGATAATCTGTGGAGAGAACACCTTGAACTAGGAAGCCCTAGTTTTCGTAGCTACACGGTTCCTTCTTTCATAGAGGCTCTGATACCATGTTAGTTTTCCTTTATATCTGATTAGATTATCTATGTTCTTTATCTGAAAGAATAACAAGTACAACAAGATGCATAAGATATAAAAGATACACGAGACACGAAGATTTTCACCGAGGAAACCATAAAGGGAAAAACTTTGCAAACTTCCTCGAAATAGTAAGATGATCAAAAGCAATAATAAGAAGTATTCAACATCTATCTATCTGTCGTCCTTTGTCTCTCTCTCTCTCATGTGAAATTGATAATGTGAGGTGTGTATAAATGAGGGAGAGATCCTCCCTATTTATACCCTTTCAAGTCACTGACTAAACATAAGACTGGGGCCCACATGTATTCCCTAATAGGTCTGACTTCTCCCAAAGAGACTCCAAATACACAATACATGATGTTACATTGGAAACTATTGCCCTGACTTACTAAGGTTGCACCTTAAGGTCTAGACAAAATTAAGACATCCCGCAAGGGGGTAAGTCAGGATCGCTTTATTTATTTATTAATAAGCCTCATATTAATCAAACCGCGATCACGTATAAATCGTCCAACTAAAAAAATATGTCACATCTTTCATTGGTTGAGCCTTGAGCCTCGAGCCTTGAGCCCTGAACATAGATCACAGATGTATACCTTACCTGAAGGGAGGGGCATCAATAGTGACATCTTTTACACATAATCATACTGGATGGATGGGGCGTATGGACCATATAAAATTCATAGTTTAATTAATACTGAATACCGAATCATGCTACGAATATAATCTCAAACAAAACTAAGTATAAGTAAAATTTGAAGGGAGAATGGCGGCTTTACCTCCATTACAAAACGACTAGCAGTTAGTGGAATGCAGAATGTAAAAGCCTCCAGGTGTTCTGGCAGCCAAGCCACAACCTACTAAGTTTTTAAACGCCAAAATAAATAAACTCGATGTGTTGTGTTCATTTACTCAAATCGAGTGTTTACAACATGCCTCAAGAAATCAACGGAGTAGCATAGAGACTTACCCTCACAAATGAAAAGAGGTGTTAAATATAGTTGAAATCTTAAGTATAAGGGTAAAATTAAGTTTAGTGTACAAATTTATACTTGCAATATTTAAATTTGAAGGGATTAATTTAACTTCAAAAAAGAAAAAGTAATTGTATGGGATAGTGATAAGATTTACTTGGAATTATATAAAGGTATGATGCATTAGATTTTGGGAACAATCAAATCATTGATCATGAATTTGCATTTTCTAAGTTAGGGACATTGAAAGAAATTGTATTGTATAATATTAATAAGAATTGGATGTTACAGGTGTGCACTTTGTTACATAGACCTTGGAAGAAGATATGAGTGATATGTCTTTAGAGGATTTTTTTTTTTTTTTTACATAAATATATGCTTCAAAGAAATGCATTTATCCATTTAAATGTATTGACTAAAGTTGCATGTTATATATATTATAGACGATGAAGGAATTATAAAGTATATGTCCATGTTTTATGGTTTTTTTTGTTGGTTAAGTGCCCTGTGACTTGTTGGGCAATCCTTTAGTCTGAGAAACCACGATTCAGGGGCATCTAAGCTGTCAAAATCACCCAGAGATCGCACCCGGCCTGGCCGTACCAACCCTTAGCATGGTTGGATTTAAATGTTGCCTTCCAGGAGCAGCGGGTTTTGGTCCTGGGTCACCAAGCAAACGAAATCCATCTCAACCGTTTGATCTACTGGATATGTCCATGTTTTATGTTGAATATATTGGAAGACAATCTATTTTATGTAGGGAAGAATGCATAGTATGTCTAAAGGAATGGTTCAATAAGGAATATATATATATGATTATGAAGTTATATATTTCAATAATTATAATAGATTGTAGAGGAAAGATGAGTTGGAAAGTTATAAATTAATGGATCTTACATATATTAATTAAAGTAATTCTTGTTATATATGCCATGGAAGGTGAAAGAAGGAATGTGTGGGATAGGGATTATGGGTAGGTGAATATATATGCTTTGAAAATAAATTTCATTTCCTTGCATCTTATTCATGTTGAAAAAATATTGCAAATCTATATCTTTCTATGCATATTTTATGCATTTTAGGGAATTCCATTTAGAGTTATTGAAAGATTGGCGGTTAAACATAATTATGTTTCATATGACTATGTGAAATAAAAAGGGATTTCATTGATATGTAAATATAGGTTGAAAGGAAATTGGATTTCATATATATTATGGGAATTGAAAAAAAAATTAGCCAACTTAAAGAGAAATGCATATACCAGTCGAGATGTAGATAGATCGTCGAGAGGGTGGAACAAACTTAGTATTTGGAGAATGAGATATCGATGTGACCACCGTGATGAGATGAAATCAGGGACATTGATTTTACATTATGGAAACACCATTTATGAAAACTAAAGATCACAAACTTGATTTTAACCATGATATAACAACAGAAGGGAAACTCGACAATTTCGTTGAAAGGGTCAATCTAAGACAGTTTTCTCGAACGAAGGAGGGAGACTATCCGCATGACAAGATAGATGCATTTATGATAACCACTTAACATGGTGGATCTTAATGATAAATAGTCATCGAGACATGACTCAATGAGACTATTGAGGCACACACGGTGTGACTTGGTAAGTCTATTGAAGTAGTCATATGATAACATGGATGATGAAATGAGGTAAGGACTTGATCAGATCCTTGAACTGGACATAATAATGCAATGGCATGACTAGGAGGGTAAATGTAATATCTTCACCTAAGACAGTGAGTCTCGACACTTTGGAATTATATATTTATAATTAAGAATTAATTTTATTAAAATTTATGGGTTTAAAAATATTCTAATATGGATGTTAAGTAACCCTTTTCACTGACTTTGGTGGACACTCTTTCTTGGATAGTACATGATTATGATTTACAAAGCTATATATATTTACAAATTAAATATTGATATGAATAGTTCTATTATTGATATAGATAGCATTAAAAGGTTAAAGGAATTGAAGGGTAATCTTGAGTATTTAAATACATACAATGAGAAGCAATTTAGAAAATACAATGAAATGTTCATACTAGCTTTGAAAGGGGTGAAATAAGTTGGCGTATATAGTTTATGGGTTGTTGGGTAGTTTAATAGTGTGGGGTAGTTGTAAATTGATAAACCTTCTCGTATGTTTTTTTGTAAGTTTAGATGTATTCTATTAAAATGAAATAATTATACAAATAGAAGTACAAAGCACCATATCCATCTTGCAGATAAGCAAAAACAGAGAAAAAATACCAGTCTTCCTGAAGGGGAGAGGCAAACTGGAGCTGTCTAGATGATCCTCCCTTTTAAAGGGAAAATAGATCCATACATAATCGAGTTTAAGATTGTTGCACAAAAATTTCAGGATGAACTTAAGAAATAACACCCTGAAGGGTCACTGTCCCAGAAAAATAGCCAAAATGAAGAAGAAATGAACCAAAAACCTGGAATTACAATTTGTTGAAGGGTTCCTTGATAATTGGCATGCAAAAACCGAAACCTAATTGCCCTCCCTGGCCTTTGGAGTCATCTACTTCATCACCGAAACGATCCTCGTTGTTGGAGGTGCCACTGCTGCTGGAGCTGCTCAAGCCATCCTTGGCATCATAGTTGCTTTGCTTGACTAGTAGGGGCTCAGTCTGGCTGGGGAGGACAACGATGGCGATTTTCCTTGTAGGAGAGATGAATTTCCTCTGAGGTGGTGGGGGAGGAAGGGGAGTGATGTCCATAGGGACCTGTGCGGAGGAAGAGACCAGAATGATAGGGGAAGGGGAGGGATTAGGGACAGGAGGAGTTGAGGGAGCAGGCGGACCAGGAACATCAGAGCCAACGGGATTAGCCTCCAGATCAGCGTGGAGGTTTATAGAGCGCAAGATGAGGTAGGTTAACAATTTTTTTATCACCCAATAATTCCTTCGATGGTCAGGAGTGCGATTGGCAGCTGAGAGTGAGCTGATGAGCTCATCTTCCTAGTCGTCCATCATAGATCTCAGTGTTATCTCCCACAATAAATTTATTTTCAATAAGTTCACTCAAACAATTTATTTTTTGATAAGATGAAGATTTCAAGTCATATTATGAAAGACATTGGGGTGACTAACAAAGTTGGGAGATCTGATGTTCTATTATTTGATAAATTTAAAAGTTTTAGCTTTCGGTGGCTTAGGTGATATTTTCAAGAGTTCATTAGCCACTGAAAGGCCTAGCTTTCGACAGCTATTAGTGTAAGCACATGACCAGTTTATCCACCGAAAGCATGCTCATCACGTTCTTATTAAAAATTTTGGGGAAAGGACTTTCGATGGCTTAGTCAAGCTTTCCAACAGCTCATTAGCCACCGAAAAGCTTTGGTTTTGACAGCTTAACGAGGGTTTTCTGGAGGGCGTAACCATTGAAAGCAAATGAGATACATTGTGGAAGAAAGAACGTTTCGATGGCTTATTCGATGGCTTAGGCGAACATGTTGGAATTTCATTAGCCACCGAAAGCTTATATTTTGGCATCTAACAAATAAAACCTCGGATACTCTTAACCACCGAAAAGGCAGAAAAAGGAAAACAGTTACCTGTCAGTCAAATCAAATGCGTCAGCACAAAACAGATCATGATTTGGCATGATAAACCACTGAAAGGACATGGAAGCTGCAGTAAGGCATAAATTGATGATTAAAGAGGTCATTATTGATATTACCATGACTGATGGGAATCAAAACCTTAATCTACCCTCCAATACGTCCCAAGACTGCAGCAAACCACCACTGAATGCCAAGTTCAAATTTAAAATGATTACTGAGTGATCTGTCTCATCGATATCACCAGAGGCTATCATCATCTCATTCGAGCACTTACCAAGTAGTTGTCCCCTCAGAATCGGCACCATACCTCCAATACACTTCACCTTTGATTGCATGCATCCTTACCACTCGAGACCTTCTTTGAAAGCCAGTCTGCTAACATCTTCCATAGAATTTGAATTCGATTTTTGCAGGTACTTAGAAGCACAATTCAGAAATGAAGAAGGGAGGACCTACTCTCAGGAAAGAATTAGGAGACATTAGCTACCTACAATCCCATCCAGAAGTCTACCAGGTTTTTAAAGATACATCCAGCTACAGGTTTTGTGAGAAAGTTCAAGGGTCACACCAGCAAATTGCAGAGGCATTTGCCCTTTCTTTGGATGGATCCAAGGCACTAATAGGAAAGGAGGAGTTCATGGTGGATGAAACCCTAATTGTGGAGGTGACAGAACTCCCAAGAACTGGGGAGAAGTGGTTTAAAACCACCATTACTAAAAATGTGGAGTTTAGATCCTATTTAAAACTTGAACATAGAGATGTGGTGTGGAAGAAAAGTGTTCCATTATCCTGGCTGGAATAGAGGTCGCATCAGTTATTGAAAGCCATTATGGTGTATATAACCTGTGAAGGTAGATACAACAGGGCGGTGATACACCACTTCAAACTAATGAACCATTTTACAGGAAGGAGCCATCTAAATTTACCTTTCTACTTACATAGGAGCCTGACAAAAATGGCACACCAGGTGAAGGCTCAGCCCACTAAGATTGTTGGAAGGTTGTCTCACCATGGCCTTATACAAATCCTTATCTAAGAATTGCTGAAGAAGAGAAATATGGCATGGACACATTTTTTTTGTTTTGGAACGGTTTTGAAACAAGCCTACAACTAGAAGAGAAGGGAAAATCTCCTTCAAAAAAATCCACCACCCCCAAGAGTGGACAGAGAAAAAGAAGGGCTATCTCACCAGCACCAGTAGATCAACCTTCTTCCCCTTCTAAAAACAAACATGCTAAAAGAAACCTAGAATTCAGTGAAAAGGGCAAGGAAATCCTAGCGCAAAGAGAAAACATTCTGAACTTGCCCTACTCAGACTCAGAAGAAGAGAGGGAGGAAGGGGTTGATATAACAGAGCAATTGATAGCAGGACAAGAAGAGTTTCCTTCACCAACACCTAGGGAAGAGCAGGATGAACAAAGAGAAGAGACCTCCATAAGAAAACCTAGGTCTAAGAGAGTGAACAAAATGCTAGAGGAAATGCATGAACTGGAAGTTCTGGACAGGGAGATAAAGAGGAATAATGACATTTTTGACCAAAAGGAATAAGCAGTTGCACAATTCTATCCTGGAGATGAGAGGGATGTATGTACTGCTAAAAAGAAGAAATATAAGATACATGAAAGACAACACCATGATGTGTAGAATGATCAGGCTTCTGAGGCTACAGTTAAAGAATTCCAGATCAAGCTCTAGCTCTCGTTCTGCACTAGAAACCCTAGCTAAAGCAATAGTAAGCCTTCAGAATCTAGAAGCAATCCAAGAGGCTGCTTACTTTCCAAACATTGGGCAAGTTGAAGAAATACCAGAATATAAACAACAAAACAAAAAAAGATGAGTTGGGAGGTGAATGACAATTTTGCAAAAAAAAGGGCTTTCGGTGGCTTAGGTGGACGCAAAAGCAGTTCATTAGCCACCGAAAGTAGAGCTTTCGGCAGCTAACAGACCTGAAATTTTGACTTCTTAACCATTGAAAGCAGAAAGAGGCGCAGGAGGCTATTTTGGCATAAAGGACCAGTTTTGGGAAATATAACTATCTCAGGGATGAAGTGTAAAGCTGAAAGTTGCTGAAGTGCGCCATCAAAGGAGGTCTATTCTAGTTTTTAGGATACATAAACAAGGAGAAGGTCATAAACCCTACATGTTTTAACCAACAATGACTTATCTATCAGAAGACCAGTTACAACTTTACCCCCAGTACTCACTGCAGTCATCAAAAGGTTCAATAAGTGAAAATGTGTTATAGTTAGATAGACTAGTAGTTAAATTAGGGTTTTTGACCTAATTTTGCAAAAACACTTATTTTATCTATTTTTAGTAAATCAGATCCAATTTTTCAGGATCTGAATATTTTTGTAAAGGCTATAAAGCCTAAGACTTTTGTTTAAGAAATGGTTCAACTTCGGGGACCTGTAGACCATTACTATTATCAAGCTTCTCATATTGGTCATGACTAATATAAGCTCTTTTGCTATCATATGTTCAACTTCCATTTCTTGTCTATTCTGTGCTTATGCTTGAATGTGTTATTCAGGTTTATTAATGTTATTTGATGTCTGATAGCTGTCATCCTATCTGCATGTTGATGATTTGAATTGCAAGTACTTTCTTTGTTATGATTAGCCATTATATATAACTGTTTTATGTATGAATTTGCCAACATGATAAGTTCTCCATCTCTGTACCATATTATCAAACCTATGAACAGTGGTAGTTAGAAGCCTTATCCTTGATTGATTTTCATGCATGTCTTGACAATGTGAGGTCCTGTAGGTCACCTGACTTGATCCAGTTAGAAAAACCATAAAAACATTTAAGTTACCAGGAATCCTCGAGCTGCAACCTAGAGGAGTTTCCTGGAGTGATAACAAACTGGTGCCATTTCCAGGGAGAGGAGATTGAAGCTCAGCTTCCCTAGGAGACAACATAGATCCTGATTTGATGATAGACAAAGTTTGGACACTATTTTGGTTGTAATAATCTATTTGGTGACTCCATTGAAATAAGGTAGCTTCAAGAAGACCAAGTGCCAGAGCAAACCCTGAAGGGCCACTTGTAACACCTGTTTCATATCTAGAAGAAATTCTAAGGAGAGCTAGGGATTCACTAAGGTAGACCTCCAGTACTGCAAAGGAAGCTACATCAAGTATTTTAAGATATATTCTTGCTATTATTTCTTGCGGTGAAACATTTGATTCTCAGGAATTTATAAATACATCAGAAAATTTTAGGGTTGGAGTATCTTCAAGCACTGCTGCTTGTGAAGATCCAATCCCTAGGGAATCCACTGAGGTAAATTTACCACTAGCCCTCTTTCAGCTACCACCCACACCAATAATATCTTCTTCCACCCTTTCCATACCTATTTCCAACATGGATCCCCCCTTGACCAAAATGGAAAGGATCTTGGTAGTTAGGTATGCCCCTCTGAATTTACCTAACCCACTCTTCGCCATGCCTACTGGAGACTATCTCAAATACATGCCTAAATTTACTGGAGAGGGAGATTTCACAGCTGAAGAACACCTGGAAGCATTCTACAGTTATGCCGAGAACATAAATATAGAACAAGAAGATGTGTGGAATAGGGTTTTTGTGCAAATCCTAGATGGTCAGGCTAGGAAGTGGTTCAAAGAATTGCCTGCTAGATCAGTAGCAAGAATTGAAGCCCTAGATGACATATTTCTAAAGCATTGGGGAGAGAGGAGATACCACCTCTAATATATCATCGAGTTTAGCAACTTGAAGAGAGAGAATGGTGATTCTGTTTTTAACTTCACCAAAAGGTTGAACAAAATTTTCAACAAGATCCCTGCTGAGATCAAGGCCACTGATACCTCAGCTAAAATCACCTATGCCAATGCCTTTGATTATGAGTTCTGCCTTCTACTCAAAAAAAGAAGGTCTGCTTCCTTGTCACTCATGCAGGATGCTTCCCTAGAGGTAGAATACAACATCATTGCATCTCAGAAGGTCAAGGGTAAGATAGATAGGAAGAAGCAGCCCACAGATGCTCTTGGGGCTTCTTCATCAAAGAACAAAATTGAAAAAATGGCCAAAATGTTGGATAGTTTGACTGCTGAAATGTCCAGGATGAAATATCGAGGGAAAATACCTATGAGGGGTAAAGGGCCAAATGATTTTGCTCCCAGAAACCCTAATTTTGTCCCTTACAGAAGAAATAATCCCCCAGCTCAGATCCTTCAAAGAGATAGGAATGAGGCTGAGGATCAAAGAATCAGAGCTCCCTTTCAGAATGTTGTACTAGAAGAAGAGCCAGACTTCACTCAAGAAGAAGGAGAGGTAGAAGACAACATCAACTGCATGGAGCATGAAGTTGATTACTCTTTCCTGACACAAGAAGACTATGAGGAAGCACTCATGAATGAGTAGATTATGGAAGAATCTCTGTATCATGCCGATGATCAGGAGGGATATAATTTGAGATCTAGGCTTATGGCTCCCCCCAAGAAAAATGTTGTTCCAACAAAGCATCCTGCTACTTCATCTAAAAGGATTGTTGTCCCACCTAAGAATATGGATGCCACTCCAAAACAATAGCCAAGGCTATTGCAACCATTAGCTCATGATCCCATTCAGCTAAAATCCATGCCACAAGAGGTAAGAACTTCTGACAAGTTGTCCTATGTTTTCAACCTTGAGTCAGAAATTCATAAGTTAAAGATCCCTTTTCCTTTGATAGAATTGATGAAGAATGAGGCTTTCAAGACATCCATACTGAAATCCCTTCAGCCAAGGACTCCCCTAGATGCCGACTTCGTGAACTTGCAAGATGATAAGCCCACAATAATCTTAGGCCCTATGATTGAAGAGCTGGATGAGTCTTTCCCACCTTTCTACATATCTCTGAATATCCATGTAAAATCCTTCATAACTATTTGCTGGACTTAGGAGATTCCCATAACCTAATTCCAAAAGCTGTGATGGATGAGCTTGGCCTCAGCATTGCAAAACCCTACCATGATCTGTTCTCATTTGACTCCAGGAAGGTCAAGTTCTTGGGCCTCATCAAATACCTTGTTATAAACCTCTCCTAGTTGCCTTCAAAACGCATAGTGATGGACATAGTGGTAGCTGATATCCCACCTAAGTTCAGCCTCCTTTTGTCTCGCTCATGGAGTAAGAGGATGGGTGGTACCCTTCAAATGGACCTCACATATGCTACAATTCCATGTTTGGAGGGGAGACCAAGAGACTCTACAGAGAGAACAAGTTCACCTATATCATCAGCAATGCCAAGAACTCTGTAAACCATCCGATATACGCAGTAGACACAGACTTTGGGTCATGCATCCTACAGATAGATGATTCCCAACCAACCTCCATATAGCTTACAAAGGCCATCTATCAGCAGTCTGAAGAAGTGACCACATCAGTCTGGAGCATGTATTTTGATGGGGCTAGTACTCAAGCCTCAGCAGGTGCATGTGTAGTGCTGATTTCTCCATCAAAAGAGACTATCAATCTGTCTTATAAGCTTGATTTTAAAACTACTAACAATATAGAAAAATATGAAGCATTGCTGTTAGGGGTGAAGGCTGCCAAGGAAATGGGGATCATGTGCATGAAAATCTTTGGAGATGCAGATATTATTATACAGTAGGTCAACAACACCTTTCAAGCAAAGAATTTCAGACTGAAGGCTTACAGGGATGAGGTATGGAAACTCAGAGACTCCTTCATGTGTTTTGAACTCTCATATATACCTAGGGCTATGAATCACCTGGATGATTCCCTTGTTGTCTCTGCAAGTCTGTTTGTCCCCCCTTCACCTCCGAGGCTCAGCTATGATATCCAAGTCATGTACAGACCTTCCCTACCAAATAATGTAAAATTTGAAAGGTTTTTGAGAATGATGATGAGCTTAGTAAATTCTTCCAGGTGGTAGATGAATTCTCCGATATGCATATAGATCAAGAAAACCTAAATATGGAAGAATCCCAGAAGCTCAAGTTGAAAGATAAAGTAGATGATTAGAATATTGTTAAGTTACCCAGCAATTATATACCTTGGGGTTTGGTACCCTTGGAAGAGCTATTTGATCATACTGATATCCTATCAAACCTGCCAAGAAGGAACAAGACCCTGCTGTACGAGAGCTGAACATAGGTAGCCAAAGTCATCCAAAACCCATAAATATTTCCACTGAGTTAACTGCTGATCAGAAGTCCAATTTTTTGCAGCCTGATAAAAGAATTCGTTTATATCTTTTCCTGGGAATATAAGGACCTGAAAACCTACAACACTAATATCATCCAACACAGGATCCCCTTGGAGAAGGACACCATCCCTTTCAAACAGAAGCTGAGATCTATTAGTCCTCTCCTACTGCTTGTGATTGAAAAGGAAATCCATAAGCTCCTCAAAGACAAAATCATCATTCCCCTCAGGTATTCCAAATGGATTGCTAACCTAGTTGTGGTAAGGAAGAAAAATGGGGAGATTAGGTTGTGTCTGGACTTCAGAAATCTGAACAAATGCTACAAGAAAGATAACTACCCCCTACCCAATATGGAACATCTGTTAGAAAGAGTCTCAGGGGCTAGTGTCATGTGTTTCCTAGATGGCTTCTCTGGATACAACCAAGCTGTTGTGCACCCTGATGACCAAGAGAAGATTGCTTTTATCACTCCCTGGGGCACCTTCATGTATGCTAAAATTCCCTTTGGGTTGATGAATGCTGGGGCCACTTTTCAGAGGGACATGGACCTAGCTTTTGAAGGATTGAAAGACAGATTTGTGCTTATATACCTAGATGACCTCACTGTTTACTCCCATAGCCATGAAGACCATTTGCAGCACTTGAGGAGTGTATTTATGAAATGTAGAAAATTTGGGATATCACTTAACCCGAAGAAGTCTCAATTTGCACTCAGTAAGGGCAAACTCCTAGGTCACATAGTCTCAACTGAAGGTGTAAAGATTGATCCTATTAAGGTTGAATCTATCTAGAAGTTGTCCATACCTAGGTTGAAAAGAGATATTCAGTCATTTCTGGGAAAGATAAATTTCGTTAGGAGGTTCATCCCTAATTTTTCTGATTTAGTAAAGCACATAACATCTATGTTGAAAAAAGATGCAGAAATCAAATGGACTGAGCAAGCAAGAAGCTCTTTTGAAAAAATCAAGAAGTCTATCATGGAAGCTCCCACTCTGATTAGTCCATACTATACCAAGGGTTTCTACATCTTCTCCTTTGCATCCTATGACACAGTAGCAGAAGTATTATTACAAAAAGATGATGAATGTCTTGATCACCCAATTGCATTTTTCAACAAGACATTAAGGGATGCTGAACTGAAGTATGATCCCATTGAAAAACAGGCTTATTCTCTCATCAAGTCATTGAAAAATTTCAGGATTTACATTCTACATGAAAAGGTCCTTGTCTATGTCCCATCAGCTGCTATAAAGGATGTGTTGACTCAGCCTGACATTGATGGGAAGAGAGCAAAGTGGATTTCCAAACTTATTGAAAGGCCAAGGTCTGGCTAAACTCATGGCGAAAGAAAAATGTGATCTTTTGGGGATAAATTTCACTTGTGTAACTTCAGCAAATTTGCAAACTGACGTAGCAGCAGGAGCAGTTCAAGATCAAAATGACATTTAGTAAGTAGTTGACAACTTGTCTTCGTGTGAGTGGTACTCAGGTATCATTCATTTCCTTCAAAAATTAGAAGTTCCTCCTGGGATCACTCTCAATCAAGCACGAGATCTTAAGCTGAAGTCTGTTAAATTTTGTATAATTGATAAACTGCTGGATTGGAAAGATCTGTCTGGTGTTTTGTTGAGATGTCTAGATAAAGAGGAGTCAATTCAGTTCATGCATCAGTTTCATTCAAGCACATGTGGGGGCCACAATTACTGGAAGACCATAGCCCACAAAATTATGAGGGCTGGGTATTATTGGCCTGTTCTTTTTTCTGATGTTTATACCTTTGTGAGAGCCTGTGATAAGTGTCAAATATTCATAGGGAAGCAACAGCTCAGATCCTTTCCCCTTAGGCCTATTGTAGTGAATGGTCCTTTTCAGCAATGGGGTTTGGATTTCATAGGTGAAATTAATCCTTCCTCCAGTGGTCAACACAAATGGATCCTAGTAGCCACAGACTATTTCACCAAATGGATAGAGGAAGTACCTATCAGGAATGAACTCATCAGGTTATCATGAGGTGTTTATATGAGAACATCTTTATCAAGTTTGGTTTCCTAGTAAGGCTAGTAACTCATAACGCACCAGTTTTCAAAGCCGGGGCATTGGTTAACATGTGTGAGTCAATGGGTATTCAGTTGGTGCATTCCACATCTTATTACCCTCAAGGAAATGGCCTGCCTGAGTCATCCAACAAAATCCTAGTCAAAATCATCAGGAAGCTATTGGAGACAAATTGGAAAAGCTAGGATTCTAAGATAAATTTTGCTCTATGGGCTGATAGGGTAACTGACAAAAGATCTATAGGGACTTCTCCCTTCAAATTAGTTTATGGTACTGAGGCCATTTTTCCCATCCAGCTAATTTTTCCAGTAGAAAAATTATTCCAGGAGGAGCAAGATGAACTGATTGATATGGTGAGGAGGATGATGGATTTGTTGGATTTGTAGTAAGTCAGGGAAAAAGTGATAGAAAAGTTAGAACCTCATCAATAGAAGATCAAGATTATTTTTGACAAAAGGGAAAAAGTGGACAACTTTTAGGTTGGAGACTGGGTCCTGAAGTGGGATACTGTCAGGCAAGACAAGGGAAATCATGGAAAGTTTGACTCTCTCTGGAAAGGCCCTTTTGTGATAGCTCGATATAGTAGAACAACACCTTCAAGTTGCAAAATATGGAAGGATAGGAGGTGTTTGATGGCCCAGTAAATGGGCGATTTCTGAAACTCTATTTTATTTGAGGCTTTGAGTCCTTGTTATTATAAAATACTAGTTATTAGGTTGTTTTTTATTACAAAATAAACTCCATGCCCAATGGAACAATAGAATATAGGTATAATTCTTATTTGTTTTTTAGGACAGTCATTTTGGTCTGGGGTTCTTGGGACCTTAGAGGAAGGTTCCCATCCCCAAGTAGGAGCCATATGTTATCTCCCAAAATAAATTTATTTTCAATAAGTTCACTCAAACAATTTATTTTTTGATAGAATGAAGATTTCAAGTCATATTATGAAAGACATTGGGGTGACTAATAAATTTGGGATATCTGATGCTCTGTTATTTGATAAATTTTAAATTTTTAGCTTTCGGTGGCTTAGGCAATATTTTCAAGAGCTCATTAGCCATCGAAAGGCCTAGCTTTCGGCAGCTAATAGTTTAAGTGCAGGACCGGGTTATCCACCGAAAGCATGATCATCACGTTCTTATTAAAATTTTTGGGAAAAGGACTTTCGGTGGCTTAGGAGAGCCTTCCAAAAACTAATTATCAATCGAAAAGCTTTGGTTTCAACACCTTAATGAGGGTTTTTCGGAGGACGTAACCACCGAAATCAAATGAGATGCGTTGTGGAAGAAAGAACATTTTGGTGGCTTAGGCGAACGTGTTGGCATTTCATTATTAACTGAAAGCTTAGCTTTAAACAGCTAACAAACAAAACCCTGGATACTCTTAACAACCGAAAAGGCAGAAAAAGGAAAACGGTTACCTATCAGTCAAATCAAACGCGTCAGCACAAAACAGATCATGATTTGGCACGATAAACCACATAAAGGACGGGGAAGCTGCAATAAGGAATAAATTGATGATTAAATAGGTCATTATTGATCTGAACATGAATGGTGGGAATCAAAACCCTAATCTACCCTCCAATATGTCCCACGACTGTAGCAAACCACCACTGAATGCCAAGTTCAAATTTAAAATGATTATTGAGCGATCTATCTCATCGATATCACCAGAGGCTATCATCATCTCACTCGAGCACTTACCAAGTAGTTATCCCCTTAGAATCAACGCCATACCTCCAGTACACTTCACCTTTTATTGCATGCATCCTTACCACTCGAGGCCTTCTCTGAAAGCCAGTCTGCTAACATCTTCCACAGAATTTGAATTCGATTTTTGCAGGTACTCAGAAGAACAATTCAGAAATGAAGAAGGGAGGAATTGCTCTCAGGAAAGAATTAGGAGACATCAGCTAACTACAATCCCATCCAGAAGTCTACCAGTTTTTCATAGATACAGGATGCTACAGGTTTTGTGAGAAAGTTCAAGGGTCACACCAGCAAATTGTAGAGGCATTTGCCCTTTCGTTTGATGGATCCAATGCACTAAGAGGAAAGGAGGAGTTCATGGTGGATGAAACCCTAATTGTGGAGGTGACAGAACTCCAAAGAACTAGGGAGAAGTGGTTTAAAACCACCATTACTAAAAATGTGGAGTTCAGATCCTATTTAAAACCTGAACACAGAGATGTGGTGTGGAAGAAACGTGTTCCATCCTCCTGGCTGGAAGAGAGGTGGTAGCAATTACTGAAATCCATTGTGGTGTATATAACCTGTGAAGGTAGATACAATAAGGTGATGATATACCACTTCAAACTAATGAACCATTTTACTGGAAGGAGCCCTCTAAATTTACCTTTCTACTTACATAGGAGCCTGACAAAAATGACACACCAGGTGAAGGCTCAGCCCACCAAGATTGCTGGAAGGTTGTCTCACCATGGCCTTATACAACTCCTTATCCAAGAATTGCTGAAGAAGAGAAATATTGCATGGACACATTTTTTTTGTTTCGGAACGATTTTGAAATAGGCCTACAACCAGAAGAGAAGGGAAAGTCTCCTTCGAATAAATCCACCACCCCCAGGAGTGGAAAGAGAAAAAGAAGGGCTATCTCACCAGCACCAGTAGATCAGCCTTGTTCCCCTTCTAAAAACAAACAAACTAAAAGAAACCTAGAATTCAGTGAAAAGGGCAAGGAAATCCCAACACAAAGAGAAAAACGTTTGAACTTTCCCTACTCAGACTCATAAGAAGAGAGGGAGGAAGGGGTTGATATAACAGAGAAATTGACAGCAAGACATTAATAGTTTCCTTCACCAACACCTAGGGAAGAGTAGAATGAACAAAGAGAAGAGACCTCCATAAGCAAACCTATGTCTCAGAGAGTGAACAAACTGCTAGAGGAAATACATGAACTGGAAGTTTTGGATAGGGAGATAAAGAGGAATAATGACATTTTGACCAAAAGGAATAAGCAGTTGCACAATTCCATCCTTGAGATGAGAGGGATGTATGTACTGCTAAAAAGAAGAAATCTAAGATACATGAAAGACAATACCAGGCTGTATAGGATGATCAGGATTCTGAGGCTACAGTTAAAGAATTCCAAATCAAACCCTAGCTCTCGTTCTGCACTAGAAACCCTAGATGAAGCAACAGTAAGCCTTCAGAATCTAGAAGCAATCCAAGAGGCTACTGACTTTCCAAACATTGGGCAAGTTGAAGAAATACCAGAATATAAACAACAAAACTGAAAAAGATGAGTTGGGAGGTGAATGACAATTTTGCAAAAAACAAGGCTTTCGGTGGCTTAGGTGGACGCAAAAGCAGTTCATTAGCCACCGAAAGCAGATATTTCGGCATCTAACAGACCCAAAATTTTGACTCCTTAACCACTAAAAGAAGAATGAGGCGTAGGAGGCTATTTTGGCATAAAGGACCAGTTTTGTCAAATATAACTATCTCAGGGATGAAGTGTAAAGATGAAAGTTGATGAAGTGCACCATCAAAGGAGGTCTGTTCCAGTTTTTAGGATACATCAACAAGGAGAAGGTCACAAAACCTACCCGTTTTAACCAATAGTGACTTATCTATTAGAAGACTAGTTACAACTTTACCCCCAGTACTCACTGCAGTCATCAAAAGGTTCAATAAGTGAACAAGTGTTACAATTAGATAGACTAGCAGTTAAATTAGGGTTTTTTGACCTACTTTTGCAAAAACAGTTATTTTATCTATTTTTAGTAAATCAGATCCAATTTTTCAGGATTTGAATATTTTTGTAAAGGCTATAAAGCCTAAGACTTTTGTTTAAGAAAGGGTTCGAATTTAGGGACATGTAGACCATTACTATTATCAATCTTCTCATATTGCTCATGACCTAATATAAGCTCTTTTTCTATCTATGTTCAACTTCCATTTCTTGTCTATTCTGTGCTTATGCTTGAATGTGTTATTCAAGTTTATTCAGGTTATTTGATGTCTGATAACTGTCATCCTATCTGCATGTCAATGATTTGGATTACAAGTACTTTCCTTGTTATGATTAGCCATTTATATATAGCTGTTTTATGTATGAATTTGCCAGCATGATAAGTTCTCTATATCTGCACCATATTATCAAACCTCTGAAAAGTGGTAGTTAGAAGCCCTATCCTTGATTGAGTTTCATGCATGTCTTGAGAGTGTGAGGTCCTGTAGGTCACCTGACTTGAGCAAGTTAGAAAAACCATAAAAACATTTAAGTTACCAGGAATCCTTGAGCTGCAACCTAGAGGAGTTTCCTGGAGTGATAACACTCAGGGAAGACAACACTTTGACGTCGAAGCCTTCAGAGCTAGACTGAGTGTTAAGGGGTACCGCTCTAGGATTACTAGCATGTCCTCGGCACCATCCCCTCCTGGGAATGTCGTGTTGTCGAGGAGGAATTATGAAAGCATGACATTTTTTGAAGGTTGGTAGAGTACAATAGGGCATTGGTGGACGCTGAGTAGGAGGGGGAGCAGAGGAGGGAACTGGTGGAGGCTTCAGGAGGAGACTTGCTGAAGGTTGGCAAAGCTGAGTAGGAAAAAACAATGGAGGATGGCGGGATGAAGAGGAATTAACCCCCCAGTATAGAACCGAAGGCACGTAATGGTTGACCATTAATGTGCTTACCTCATCATTCCAGGATTTAACTCCCGAAAGGACATGTCCCATGGTGGGAATTGAGATCGTTGCTAGTTTGAATGGAGGAGGGTGCGTGTGCCAGGGTTGCATCATTGCTATGGTGAGATGGTGCCTGTTGTACGCCATGTGGAGCCTTGTCATCGTGGCCATGTGTCTACCGAGTCTGATGTGGTTTCCCATCATGGATATGTCTGGTGGGGGTCAGTTGTGCACCATGTAGAGCCCTGTCATCGCGACCATGTGGACAAGGATGCCCCATGACATGCAGATGCGCTTCATTGCTGCCTTGTGGGTGATTAGCATCCCTATCACCCGCATCCAGGAAGAAGTCCTTTGTAGCAATATGGATGCATTCATTCCTTTTGAAGCCCCATCAAAATTGAGTTTAAAGAATCCTTGGGGTGGGGGGGACCAGGCAGTGGGAGAGGAGGAATGAAGAGGGGGAGGGATGGAGGTGATGAGGGTAAATGGAGGATGGGTGAACCAGTTATTTAGGATATATTTTTTCCAGGGATTGGCTTGAAGATCTATGTCCTACCATCTAGAAATCATAGTGGTCTCCTTAAGATTCTGTTGGAGTTGTATCCACACCTTCTCCGCCGAGTTATCTCTTCTCTCAAAGATCCTACTATTGTGTTCCTTCCAAATATTTTAGATGAGGAAGCCAGGAATAAGATGCCAAATTCTATTGAGAATGGGAAAGCTTGTTCCATAACTAATTGGAAAAGGTGCATTGATAAAGAATATGCTCTAGAGTTTCCCTGTGATCCTTGCACAACGAACATTGAGAGGGGCCAATAAAGCATCTTCGAAGTAGGTTATCCCAAGTGAGGATGTGCCTTTGAAGAACCAGCCAAAGAAATGTTGTGACTTTGGGCCATGTTTTGATTTTCCATATTTTTTTCCAGTAAGGATTAGGCTGTGGTTGTGAACTATTGAAAAGATGGTAAGTTTCTTTAATGCTGTACATACCTCTGGGCTTGTAGCCTCGATGGAGAATATCACTACCATGTTTGGCTCGAATGCAGCGCTGTTGGATGTCCTCCCATAATGCGTTGGTGTAAGCCTACTGTTGTAGTGAATGCCAATGGTCATGGGTGATCCATTCCTGGAACTCCTGTGAAGTGTTTGCGTCCTAGAAGGTGTGGAATTTTTTGTGATGAGGAAGCAGGAAGCTATCATGAAGGTTATGAAGATTGCAGGTGTTTTCAAGTGAAGGATGTTGCTTCCATGGGTCCGTTCATAAGTTGGCAAGAGATCCATCATGGATTTCCAAAAAAAAATGTTGTTGGATAGATGGTCTTTGGGAGTTGATAGCATTCCATAAAAGTGAGCCATTGATATCCTGCAAGTACCTGATTAGGTTCTGAGTAGGCCAATCTGTAGGGTAATTTTTGTTCCAGAGCTGTTCCCATGGACTATTGTTTTTGGTGATCCAGTTCTACCATATTTTGGCACTGAGAACTTCATTGTTGAGAGCTAGATCACGAAGGCCTAATCCTCCTTTGTCCTTGGTTCTACAAATGGTATCCCACTTTAACAAGGCCCAATGATGTTCCTGCTTATCCCCTTGCCAAAGAAAGGTTTTATGGAGCGAGCGAATGCCTTTGAGGAACCATTTGGGAGATGCCATAATTGAAAAGAGATAGAGCGACATAGCTTGAAGGACAAATTTAATGAGAACCAAATGACTCGAAAGGTTGAGTGTGCGAAGGGTCCATTGAGAGAGACGAAGCTTCAATTTAGTGAGAAGTTCCTTCCATGAGGAATGCTTGAGGGAAGAATCAATGAGGGGGGTGCCAAGATACTTCGAAGGAAAATTAGTAGCTTTGAATCCAAGGATTTTGGAGATGTTTCTTTGAGTAGCGAGCAGAGTGTTGAAAAAGAAGATCTCATATTTCTGCAGGTTGACAGTCATGCTAGAGGCTTTAAAGAAGGTGACAAGAATGGTGTTGAGTTTTCAGGATTCCTGGACCGAGGGGTGACCCATTAGCAAGTTGTCATCCACAAAATATTGATGAGTGAGGGAGGAGTGCTCATGGAGGGAGAGACCTTTAAGAGTTCCATGGGCCTTGGCATGATTAAGCATGTGTCCTAAGCCTTTCGTCATGAGAATAAAGATGAAGGGGGAGAGAGGGTCTCCTTACCTTATGCCCCGGGAGGGGTTGAAGGGTTTGGAGGGGACACCATTTACGAGGACATAAAATAAGGTAGTAGTTATGAGACTGAGAATCCATCTTGTCTAGGAGTGATCGAAGCCAAATGCAAGTAAGGTTTTTTCATTATAGGTCCAGTTCAGTTTGTCGAAAGCTTTAGAGAGATCAAGCTTGAAAAGCATGCTAGGGTTTTTGGTGAGCTTAAGGGAGTGAATGAACTCATGATCCAGGATGATTCCATCTAGGATTTGTTTCCCTTCAACATATCCATTTTGTTCCAGGGAAATGAGAGAGGGGAGGAGGGGCTTGAGGTGATTGGCTATGACTTTGGTTATGATTTTGTAGAGGACATTGCAGAGAGCTATAGGAATGAATTTATCCAAGGTGGAGAATTTGGGCTCTTTAAGTATGAGGGTGAGGAAAGTGGCATTGATAGCCAGAAGGATCCTTTGGTTGTGGTGGGATTCTTCGACAATTTCCCATATTTCATGTTTAATCAGATCCCAGCATGGGTGAAAAAAGTTGACAATAAAACCACCCGGTCCGGGGGATTTGTCCTCCTTCATTTTCTTGATGGTTGTCTCCACCTATTGGAGAGTGGTAGGTCTCATGAGAATGACATTTTTCTCAGCAGTGATTAAAGGAGAAATGTGGAAGGTTACCTGTTGTTGAGCTACTTCCCTGTCAAGGTCATACTACGACCAGGAGGTTCTCAGAGAAGGAGACAAGTTCTGTTTCTATTTCCTGATAGGATTCCATACGATCTACTTCATTATTATTTAGGTGGGTGATGTGATTGTGGATGCAGTTCTGAATTGTGGAGCAGTTAAAAAAGGTTGTGTTGTGTTCCCCCTCCTTGAGCCATTTTACTCTGTATTTTTGAATCCAAAGGATCTCTTCTTGTTTGATATGCTCTTCAATCTTGGAGTGAAGAAGTTGTTCCTGCTGCTCAGCTTCCTCTATTCTTCCTTTTGAAATGATCTGCTGCTGAAGATGGTCCATTTCCTGCTCAAGAAGTGCTTTTCTAGTAAATATGTTACCAAAGGTGTGCCTATTCTAGTGCTTCTTGAGGAGCTTGAGTTTGGAATGAAGTCTATACATGTAAGAGGAGTCAGTAACATGAGTGTTCAGCCACTAGTTCCTGATCATCTCAGAGAAATCGGGATGGGTGAGCCATAATTTCTCGAATCTAAAAGGCTTTATCCGGGATGATTCCCCCAACTGCCACTAGAGACAAATGGGTGAATAATTAGAGCCTGCCAAAGGGAGGATGTAGGCAGAAAGCTCTTCATTTATGAGCATGACATGTTCACTAATGAGAAAGCGATCAATATTTCTTGCAATATGAGCCGCACCTCCTCTCCGTTTATTCCAAGTATGAATGCCATTATTGGTATTAAGATCGATCAATCTGTTGCTATCGATGAATTCTTTAAAAAGCTTATCTTGCAAAGAGAGAAGACAAAGGCCCCCTCTTATATCCTGTAGAGATGTGATGAGGTTGAAATCACCTCCCAGAATGTCAATGGAATGAGGCTGGTCTAGAATTATCTAGTGGAGAAAGTTTAGGAAGGAATTTTTCTGAGCAGGAAGTTGGGGTCCATAGACATTGGTGATCTGGACATGAATGTTGGAGCCAAGAGGATGAAAGTGGGCAGAAAGTGAGCAACGAGAGGATAGAAAGTTATAAATATCAACATCTTCAGGATTCCAGGCGATAGTCAATCCTCCATAGGTGCTTAAAGGGTCAATAGAGACGCATTAGCTACCCCTCCAAAGTCTAGGAAGAAGGGTCTGCAGAGTAACACTATTAGATTTTCTTTGTTGTAACATTATTATGGTGGGTTTTTTTGCTGGATATTTTTCTTGATCATTCTATGCTTGATAGGGTTGTTGATGCCTCTTATGTTCTAGGATATAACTGTCATTAGGGAACAATGGAGTTGGGGGGGAAGAATTTCATGAGATGGGGATATTGTCCTGATTCTACTAGCTTGGTGCCCAGGGAATCTAGTCTCTGAATGTCTAATTTCTTCCCATGCTTCTTGGATTCCTTGATGCTTTTTTTCATCTCCTCAAGATGACTGATGATAACTCCTAGTTTGGCACGGGTGCTTGGTGATTGTAAAATGTCTGTGAGCAGTTGAATTTGGTTGGGAGTGCTTGTATGCAGAGTGTTATTTTTGCATGCTTCCTCCAAACCAAAGAGATCCAAGCCACTCAGATCTATATTGCCCATGCATTCATTCATTGGTACATCTAACTCTTGAGTGGGGGTTGTATTTTATTGATCCTAACGTATGGATTTTGGTAGTTGGGGATGTGCAAAAACTTCATCCCGGCTGGTTGACTAGAATCCTCATTTTTCTTTCTCTTTTGTTGCTCTTGGTGAGGGCGTTTTAGGGAGGGGGGATCTTCGAGATCTTTTCCTGGATCATCAGGTTGAGATCCTAAAATCCCAAAGTTGTTACTAGTGGAGGGATTCAAAGTTTTGTTTATTGTGTGATTCTTTCTTCCTTGTTTCCTTCTGTTGTAAACCTTCTTGAAACCTTCTTCATCAGTTGGGGGGTTCTGTTTGCTGTCCATGTGAGCCTTATTTTTTGGGAAGTCCCTATATAAGTGACCATGCTCATGGCATTTTCTGCATCGAAAGGTCACATGCTCATAGTCTAGCAGCTGTACCCATTCTATTTCTTCATGAGCTAGCAAGATAGAATCCATAAGGGATTTGGCAATATGCATGTAAACATAGATGCATGTGTAAGAAGTATACCTTCGTTGCTTGGTTTGGTCTGGGAATTTGACGAATTCTCCTAGGGCATTTCCAATTTCTTTGAGGGTTTCCTCTCCCCAATAATATTAAGGTAAAGAGTATAGCTGGATCCAAACCAGTGCCCAAGCAAAGTTTTCTATGTCAGGGTTGAAGCGCACGATCTAGTTTATGAGGAAGAGTGCTGCTGAGTTAAAGAAATAAGGACCTCCTTCCTGCACACGGTCTCTGTCCTCGAGCATGGAGAAAATAATCGTGAAAAAACCTTTGGAGCCGAGTTGCACATCAAAATGTGCCTTAGGTCTCTATTTCGCCGTGATCCAGTTGAGCAGAGCCTTCTCAATTGGCCAGATCTCGATGAATTTCCTGATAAGCACATACATCTTCATATATTCGATTCTGGCATTGATTCTAGAAGGAGGGAGGTTAATTCAGGGTTGTTCTTTGGATTTGGCTAGGAAGGTATTGGTTCCGGGTTTTTCCATATGCGAAGGCTGTGCCAGTTGGCAGATATTGTCGATAGGAAGGTGGTTGGTGGGAATAGGGTCGTCAAGGGATGGTGAATCATCCTGCAACTGCATGGGGCAGGTGCATCTGACAATGGCTGGGAGGGATAGAGTGTTCCCCCCATGAAGATAGCCATGTGGTTGATCCAAGGTACAAGGGAGAGAACCATGTAGGTGGGATCTGGAGAATGCCAGAGAAGGATTATAGAGCAATCATTAGGTTTTAGGCATCAAGAGGTTGCAGGAGAAAACCCTATATTTCATCCATCAACCTTTTTGTATGTTGGAAAGGATTATTTTTGAAAAAAATATGAGCGTGTAGAGATAAAATCGATAAGTTGTGACATTTAGTCGTAGGAAGTTTACAAAATTATGTCACGATATTTTCAATGGATCCAAGATTAGGTAACCTATTAATTCCTTATGAATGGAGTCTATATAGTAGTCAAGGTGAAAGAATGATGAGAAATGTGCCATATTATTACATGATACATTTGAGGTAAATTGGTTTATGAGTAAAATACTACGTTTGTGTATAAATTGATTTATGTGTACATTATAAATTGAAGATGAAGTGGTTATGATTAATGTATCATGTTATGTGTAATGAGTCTTCATGCTTTATATAACTATAGTGTATAAGAAATTGCATCTTGTATGACAAAGTGAGTCATGTCAATATATTGGGTTGATCAAATTAATGAGTGGAATTGATTACTTTAGGTCTTTGGCATAGTTGAATTCTTGGGTCTCCCAAGATTGCAAAAGGGCTAAACAACTTACAACTCGGTGCATAAAAATATAGGTTTTATATTAAATTTGGGACAAAGTTTCCTAAAGAGGGTGAGTATGTAATATCCCATTTAGGGATAAGAAATGTAATTAAATGATATCATTATATATAAATAGACGTGACAACTCATAATGGTTAGTGTCTATGTGCATACTTGCAATGCATGATTCATGTATGAGGATCTAAAATCAAGGATAGTTTTAGTCCCAATAATGCAACCTAGGAGAACACATTGGAAATACATTAACAATATCGATACTTATTCTGGAACTTCAGGATGAAGTTTCTTGAAGTGGGGGTGTATGTAACACCTTGTTTTTACCCTATCTCTTGATATTAGAATAAACTATTATTTGAGGGAATTCTATGACGAATGTCTCGACTATTTAATTATTTCAGATCTAATAATGTTGTAAGGATGCATTTATGAGGGAATCCGGTTTCAGATGACCTGGACATGTGTGAAGCGATGAATTATTGATGATATATGACCTTAGTTTTATTTGTCGGACCCCGTGGAGGGTGGTTACACTCAAATCCAATTATGTGACAGGGTTATCACAATTTGAAATATGCATTTTTTCAATGTTTTGGGAGATGGTTGTGGACCTTGTAAAGGTCATATATTTTGACAGAGTGATATATTTCACCAAGACTAACACTGTTTGAAATCTAATTTTTTGTTTTTCATATGATTGATTATATTCCATAGTTCTATCTACTCTCCCCTCTTAAGCTTTATGTTCATCGCTTATCCAACACTTATGCAGGTAATTTAAAAAAAAAAATTAATAATATCCGTCGCGTAACCGACGCTTCATATTTACAGCCGTCGCTTCACCGACGGTTTCTAATGTTGGTTCACTGACGCTTAAGCTCATTATCTTTTTTAACCGACGGTTTCGTATGTCGCTAAACCGACGCTTAATCTTCATATTCGTCGCTTAACCGACGGTTTATAATGTCGGTTCACCGACGGTTAAGCTCATTATCGTTTTTAACCGACGGTTTCTCCTGTCGCTTAACCGACGCCTTGCATTTAACCAACGGTAACTTAGGTGTCGCTTAACCGACGGTTACTTAGGTGTCAGAAAACCGACAACAAGTTTCCGACGCTTAAAAAAATCAAAGTGTCGTACATGCGACAGGGAAGTGTCGAAAATCCGACATGAGGACGAGGGAGGATTATAAATCCGAACAAACCCCCTGATAGTTGTGATGGGAGGATAACGAACAACTAGTGAATGAGCATATGCCAATCATGATAGCTCGAAAGCTATGTAAATATTATGTTGGGAAAATAATAAAAATGGTCCAATGTGGTTATGTAAAGAGAAATATAGAGGCTATGATTCCACCATAAGGGAAGAGGAAAGGGGGCATATGGGAGACTAAATCCTCTACTTCCGAGTGTTAACATTAGAATTCATACAATTGCTTCCATGTTCTTTAAATGATCCAATTAATTCCTTTTGACTATTAAATCTAGTCATTAAATGCATGCATGAGGTTGGTGGGAAACATCACTTCATGTAGTTATTGAAGCATAAAGGTGAATGAAATTTTATAATAGTTATGCCAGTCATTCGAGGTTCTTTTATTCTATGGTCAAAATTTATTCTAGTTGTATTTTATATTAGAATTATTTTTCCATTAGATCTTCACAACAATGAGTGTAATCAAATTCTTAATTATTATGCAGTGAAAAGGAGTGAATAATACACACTGAACAAATCAAATCTCATAGAAAATAGATAAGTATTGCTCAGGAAATTACAGTATAAACTTCATTAAAGAATCCAGTGTTACAATGGTGTTACATAAGGAGGAATTCGAATAATGTGGATATGATTCGAATCCACCAACTAAATATAACTTTATGTAACTGTATGGCTAACTAGAAGTGTCTAAATCACTATTGGAGTTCAAATGGATAACTCTAGATGTCAAATCCACTCTCTCAATCAAATATAATCAGTAAACCAGCCTAACTGCAGTGGTAGGTGAGAAGTAGGTGAGAATTCGCACCTTCCCACATTTAACCATGAATAACTGGTGCCAAATGAACTGGAGGATAAATAACTGAATGTAACTGAAGAATAACTAAGCTTAACTAGTTACCAACTACCAACAACTGAAGGAGGATGGTGTCGACACACCCAGTGGCTCCTAAAATGCATGGGTTGGTATAGGAGGTGCTTAAACTGATGCATGCAAGTGCAGTCAATTCCAATTAGCCTCTATCAGTGTTCCCCACACTCTAGTGACTGGTACATGTGTCCCCATTAGGCCAAGTGGACCCAATGGTACTAGTGGGCCCAATAATAACTAAAAGACTCCTAAGTTAGTAAAATATCTCGGACAAGGGAGGATTATAAATCCTAACAAACCCCCTGATAAGAAGGAATAGGAACTGAGAGTCAAGCCTTTACACCTAAAAGAGACTTTATATAGGAAAATATATTTTATGCGAAAGACTTGGTAAAAAGGTCCGCAATCCGATCCTCTGCAGGATAGTAGTGCAGTGTGATGGTTATGTCATGCACTAGTTCTCGAATGTAGTGCATGTGAACCTTTATGTACTTTGTCCTCTGCTTCTGAACTTAATCAATGGAAATTTTGATAGTACTCTTGTTGTCACAGTAAAGGTCCACTGAATATGAAGTGTGAATCCCTAACTCTGTCAATATTCCATGTAGCCAAAATGCCTGAATAGTAGCACTCATAGCTCCCCAATACTCTGCTTTTGCTGAAGAGAGTGAAAGTGTTACTTGCTTCTTGTTGGACCAACGAATTGGCCCAGATATGATCATGAACAAAAATCCTAAAGTGGATTTCCTATCATTTCCATCTCCTACCCATTCTGAGTCTGTGAATCCTATGAGATCAAGTTGTGCTCCAGCTAAATAGTGAATCCCATAATCTTTAATACCCTATACATAGTGCAAGATTCTCTTTGTTCCCTTCCAATGCAGCTCATGTGGTCCTGCATGTACCTGGAAACAACATTCATAGCATAGGATATGTCTAGTCTCAAATGTGTGATATACATAAGGCTCCCAATCAGTTGTCTGTAGAGAGTGCTATCTACCAAAGGTGTGGAGCCACCTTCTTCTAGCCTGATGTTAGATAGAAAGGGACAAGGGGATCCCTTGCAATATTCCATGTGAAACCTCCTAAGCATGTCTTATGAGTATATGTATTGTGAGATCATGATTCATGAAGTATTTTGACTTAATTCAAGACCAATGAACTGTCTTAACAGTCCTATACCAGTCATAGTGAATGCTTTGTTTAGAGCTGACTTGATGCTTCTCAATCCAGTAGCAGAGATGCTATAAATGATCAAGTCATCCACATAAAATACAATCAAAATCAAGAATACCTATTTCTTCTGCATGTAGACATTACAATATGATTTGCATCTTTCAAATTTCTGAGATATGAGGAAGGCATCCATCTTGGATTACTATGCACTTGGGGCTTGTTTGAGTCCATACAACGATTTCCTCATTTTTCAAACTTAGGAAGGATCATCAATAAACCCATCAGGTTGTTTCATGTATATCTCTTCCTTCAAATCAATAAAGAGGAAGGCACTTTTCTCATCCATGTGATGTACCTCCCATCTCTTGGAAGCTACAACTGCCAAGACAAGCCTGATGGAATCCATTCTAGCTGCTTGAGCGAATATCTAATTGTAGTCCAATCCTTGAACCTTATAGTATCCTTTGGCCACCAACCGAGCCTTGTACTTGGTTGTGGTTCCATCAGAGGCTGTCTTGGTCTTGTAGACCCATTTGTGCTGAACAAGTTTCCTCCCTAGAGGTAAGGAGACAAGTTCCCAAGTTTTATTGTCATGTAGCGAATCAAATTCCTCATCCATAGTTTCTTTCCATCTAGGATCATGGAAATATTCCTTGAATGTTTGAGGATATGGCCCCAACAACATGAAGCACCTCTTAGGGAGAAGTGGATCTGTGTGGGACAGTGCAACAATCTCTTTCTGATACTGGGACCTCGTTCTTCTCTTATCATATGGATCCCCAACACCATTTCCAGTTTCTTCTATGAGTTGTTGAGCCCATTTAGGATGATGAAATTAGGTAGATGCTGGATCTGGATCTAGATCTATAAGGTGTAGGCTTAATATCTGAATCATGCTGGTCTTTCTCTTCTTCTAAATCTGAATATGAAATGTTAGACAATAAATATGTATCTACAAAAGGTAGTAAAGGAGTTTTTATACCTTTATCTGCTTCGAATAGAAGCCATGGTTGTACTGGATCCGTGTATGGAATGAAATGAGAGAAAGCATATGCCTTGGAGGCATGATCTGCAATTCCTTTTGCTATAGTCTTCCCAGTTGATATTTCTGTGATCTCCATTGAGTCAAGTCCAAATACCACTTGCTTTGGTGAGCTAGTGTGAGTCATCTGGTATACAAACAACCTATTAGCTGCAAGAGAGGGCACATAAAAGACATTTTTGAACTCACCTTGCTGCATTTTAATGGAACCTCTTCTTGCTGCTGGAATTTGGGATTCATCACCCATATGAATAGTAGGCCCTCTAGTGAGGCCGAGAGTGGAGAAGAAATCCTTGGAGGGAGTCATGTGGCTAGATTCTCTAGAGTCAATGAAATAGGATGTCGACCGAGGGAGGCCATCTTTCAAGGAATGGAACCTTTCATGATCATATGTCGATTGTACATCATCATACTTCTTTTCTCTTTGTGGAGTAGTTATGTTTTTCTTCTTAAGGAGATCTGATAGTTGGTCGATCCGCTTCTTCATAAATTGGTGTTCTGGATGAAAACCCCTCATACAATAGGGACACATGTTCTTTTCATACTTCTTCTTCTTCTTGGAGCTCGAACCTCCTTCAGAAGTATTCTTATTCTCTTTAGGATTCGAATCAGATTCTTTATGTTCCTTCCCCTTAGGTCTCCCCACAACAGGATTTGAGCTCAAAATATGACGACCAAATCTCATGACATTCGACGAAATGTAATTTTTTGTTGGATTGCAATGATGAAAAGTTTTGTTTTGTCCGATTCTTTTTTGTCATATTCAAGAATCGTCAGTTTTTTGACCTTTAGGGTTGTCATTTTTTTGACCTATAGGGTCATCAAATTTTCGACAATAGTCTGTCAGATATGCGATGAGGAAGGGGTCAAATTTGCGACGACGTCCCGTCGTTTTTGTGACGATATCAAGATATTTATTTATAATAGTATAAAGGCATATTTGCAATGGTAAGTAGGTTCATATCGTCGGATATTCGACGACAGTGAAATTATAAATATAATTTTTTTTAAACATTCCAACATGTTTGCTGTAGAAGTGATGGACGGTTTGTGGAAATTATTTATTCCTCGACGTATGGTTTGAGGAATTGTTTTATTCTTTAATGGCTGGTTTGGGTATTTATTTTCTTCGACATACAGTTTGCGGGAATTTTTTTATTCTTCAAAAAACCACTGTTTGAAAAAATTGTGATGCGTGGAACTTTATTTTTCAAGATTGTGGATAGTATTCATTCACGAAGTTTGTGACAAAATGTCAAATAGCAATATTCCTGATCCAAACGAACAAAATTGATAATTTCTTGCTAGACTATGGGATGCAACGAAATGAAGGGGTGATGGGAAATGTTATTGTCCATGTATTCAATGCAGGGGATATAAGAGGAGAAAAATGTTGATCACAACAACCACAAAAAAATGTAGGCAACATGGACACAGTAAGGGGGGGAATGAATATCATCCATTTGTAGGTTTAGCATTATAATTTTTTTTTTTGTATTTTTTCCTTTGGTAAATGTATGTATTATTTTATTATTTCCTATATTAACTTATATCTATTGATGTATTCATTTATTTATAATGGAAAGACATCCTACGACATATCGTCCAGAGAAAGTGCTTTCAGAACAAGTACCAGAGGATGATTGAGAGTCTATGCTTAATGGAGAACAAGTGAATGATCATATTGAAGAAGATGATCATACTAATAACGTAGTTGAAGATGATGGTACAAATACATTGATCCATGATTCATTTAATGTTAGAATGGATGATGATGATGATGAAACTATTGATGAATTTGATGATGTTCATGATATACCTATTCTCGATAAGGAATACGAACCCTTTATGAAGGCTCGAAAACAAATATTCTCTCTGTTATATTGTTGATAATGAACTTGAAGGTTATGAATGGTATTTCAAACATATCAGTCACAAGGATTCTAAAGTATGTAAAATAATCCATCACATATATATGATCATGATAAAGTTTAACTTTATCCCTCTAATAATTGTATTGTTAATTCACAATTCAAATTAATACGAATGAAGTGTGTTTCGTTAATATTATTTATATATTATATTAACTCAATTTTTATTTTTATTTGATGTAGCTTGATAGTTGAATTTTTGTTACCACCATCAAATATTTTACCTCACACATATTGAGATTTATCTTCCATCATGAAAGAGATTGGAATGCATTATGAAGCAATTCATGCATGCCTTGATTACCATGTTATATATTATAGTTAGCATAAATTTGCAACAGAATGTACAGAATGACATATAAGTATATATTGAACATATCAAGTAACAAAAAGGTGCCTCACAAGGTTCTTCGTTATATTCCCATCATTCCATGTTTTCAGCGACTGTTCAGGTGCAATAACATAACACAATTTATGGATTACCATGCCAGGAATAGAAGTCAAGATGATGTTATTCGAATTCCTGCAAATGGCTCTGCATTTAGAGATATAGAGGAAAAGTGGCCTCACTTTAAAGAAGAACCCCGCAATATTAGGATTTCTTTGGTAGTAGATGGTGTTAATCCATTTACACGGTGTGGCCTTTTTTTATTATCAACAATAACATTCTGCCATGGTTGTCAATAAAGAGGGAGCACATAATTTTGTCGATGATTATTCCATGTATTTTGTGTCTACAATTTTTTTATTTCTAATGTAGTTGTAGCATCTCATTTGTCGTATTATGTTTCCTAATGTCATATATATATATATTTTTAGATTATATCATAATAGACATCATCATCATATTTATCATTTCGTATTATATCAATATGGTCATATCCATCTTCATCATCATCATCGTCGTCGTCGTTGTCGTCATCATCATCATCAACATCAACAACATAAACATCATCATCAACATCATCACCAATTTCATCATCATCATCATCATCATCATCATCCTCATCCTCATCATCCATCATCATCATCATCATCATCTTCATCATTTCATATGATATCAAGATGGTCATCATTTCATATGATATCATCATCGTCGTCAACATCATCTTCATCGTCATCGTCATAATCTTCATCGTTTCATATTATATCATAATCGTCATCGTCATTATCTTTATTGTTTCATATTATATCGACATGGTCATTGTCGTCATCATCATCATCATCATCATCATCTTCATCATTGTCATCGTCATCGTCGTCATCATCTTCATCATTTCATTGTAGGGATTAGGGATCATCTTCATCCTCATCATCATCATCATCATCATCATCATCATCATCATCATCATCATCAACATCATCAACATCATCACCAACATCATCATCATCATCATCATCGTCATCGTCGTCGTCATCGTCATCGTCGTCATTGTCTTCATCCTCATCCTCATCATTCATCATCATCGTCATCTTCATCATTTCATATGATATCAACATGGTCATCATTTCATATGATATCATCATCGTCATCAACATCATCATCATCGCCATCGTCATCATCTTCATCGTTTTATATTATATCATAATCGTCATCGTCATCATCTTCATGGTTTCATATAATATCAACATGGTCATCACCATCTTCATCATCATCATCATCATCATCATCATCATCGTCATCGTCATCGTCGTCGTCATCATTATCATCATCATCATATTCATCATTTCATTGTAGGGATTCAGTGAAATTGTAGGGATTAGGGATCGTTCTCCTCCTCCTCCTCCTCCTCCTCATCATCAACATCATCATTAGCATCATCATCATCATCAACAACATCATCAATGTCATCATCATCATCATTGTCATTGTCATCATCTTCATCGTTTCATATTATATAAACATGGTCATCGCCATCTTCATCATCATCATCATCATCATCATCATCGTCATCATCATCATCATCAACATCAACATCATCATCAATATCATCAATATCATCGTCAACATCATTGTCGTCATCATCATCACCATCATCGTCACCATCACCATCATCATCATCCTTATCCTCATCCTCATCATCGTCATCATCATCATCTTCATCATTTCATATGATATCAACATGGTCACCTCCATCATCGTCATCATCATCGTCGTCGTAATCATCATCATGTATGTTAACAATTTGGTATCATCGCCATCATCATCATCATCATCATCATTTCATTGTAGGGATTAGGTGAGATTGTAGGGATTGGGTATCTTCGACAACCTCATCAACATAATCATCATCATCATCAACATCATCATCAGCATCATCGTCGTCATCAACAACATCATCAGTTTCACCATCATCATCATCATCGTCATCATCTTCATCATTTCATATGATATCAACATGGTCATCGACATTTTAATCATCATCATCATCGTCATTGTCGTCGTTGTCGTCGTCATCATCATTTATGTTAACAATTTGGTATCATCGTCATCATCATCATCATCACCATCATCATATTCATCATTTCATTGTAGGGATTAGGTGAGATTGTAGGGGTTAGGGATCGTCGTAATCCTCATGAACATCATCATCATCATCATCATCTTCGTAATTTCATATTATATCTACATGGTCATCTCCATCATCATCATCATCATCATCATCATATAATAAAACATACTATACCTAAGTTAAGAATGCATATAATAAAAAATACATATACCTAATAAAATATTCTATTATGGCAATACATATAATAAAATATACTATAATAATATTTTATTATATGGCAATACATATAATAAAAAATACTATACCTAAGTTAAAAATACTATGGCAATATATATATTTTGTATGACCTAAGTTAAAATTTGTATAATGAAATATAAAATTTGGAACCAATTTTCTTATTTGTGCACATTGTATTTCTCATTGTATTTGTGCACATTGTCTTTCTCACATTGTCGTGGCTTAGGTTTTGGACATTTATATGTAATTTCAGACATTTTTATGCAATTTTGCGGCTCTGGTGTATCATTTCTACATTTTGGAGTAGCTCCTGGTTGACATTTTGATTCACACCTCAGGGTTATCATTTCGGTGATTTGGACTAGCTCACAGTTGACATTTTCATTCGTAGCTCAGGGTTATCATTCCGATTTCCAGCTCACTATTCATGGTTTCGACTTGGAGCTCACGGTTCACAATTGGAGCTCACAGTTTCGATTTGGAACTAAAGGTTGACACTTTGAGTTCACGGTTCACATTTAGACTTCATGGTTCACATTTGGAGCTCACGGTTTTGATTTGGAGCTAAAGGTTCACATTTGGATCTCATGGCTCAACAGGTAAGCATCACCTCATTTTTTGGGCATGTTGTGATAGGGGCTTAGGGGTTTTTGGGCATGCTGTGATTTTTTGGGCATGTTGTGATAGGGGTTTTGGGCATGCTTCTCCAAAATATGCATTAAAAAACCCAAAACCATGTGCCAATATAATGTACCCATATGCAAAACCATCAACCCACCTCCAAACAAGGGCCAAACGTTGAGCACTTTGGGAATATGTGCAACGTCCAATTGCCTAATTTCCATCTTCATGTTATTACCTTGAGTGTCTACCACTACTTACTTCCATCCTTTCATTTTTATTATTTCCCTTATTCCATGGTTCACCCAATCCACCACTCTTAAAATCAGGTTCCATCGGTTGCATTTGTGGGATACCTTTAGCAAATGATTCTAAACGAACCATTATTAGTAGGATTTCCAGTAGAGAAAGAGAGATGGTATTTTTAGAATATTTAAACATAATTTATGGACAAGATATTGATGTATAGTTAGGCTTTAGTGATTTGACATTCAACAAATTACTAGCACCTTTTGTTTTATCTGTTTGTAATAGAAAATGCAGGCAGTGTTCTATTTCCATGTGCAGTATGATACCAATCAATATAGCTCTCTTATGTCTCCAAAACCATGTTGTCTAAAACCATGATTGTAGATGGGGACTCAGTGTATACAAGCTGACTAGTAAAATTTTCATAGTTAACCTTCTATTGGGAATCAACAATCTTAAAGCGTTCACACAGACCATCCTTCTTAGCAATAAAAATTTTTGATTCGAAAAACGATGACCATAAATGCATCAACAAAACATGAAGTAATAAACATAACAATTTCCAATGTAGTAAATACTAAACATTGAAAGCATCATAATCACTTAGCCTTGTCCACATGAAATGAAATACTCAATTAAATGAATATGAAATCCATTAAGATATAATTCAGAATCTTAAAATTTGAAATAAATTGACATGGACAAAAGGTTTCTTTCATGTAGCTCTAAATGAAATAATTCTTTCATTAATACAAATATATGTATACAAGGTCCTAATCTGATATCATCTCTTCCATAAAAGGTGGATAGTCATCTCTGATTTCATCATACACTATATATTAAATGACCTTCCTAACACAATTTTTATTTAATGTTTGAAAGTCTTATCATGAACACAATTTCCTTTATGGTAGATGCTAAACCACAATTATAAACTTGGTTTAATGTAAGTGACATATAGAGTATTAATTGTATCATTTGTTTAATTACTAGGTAGGGGAATCCAGTTCTTTATCCCATAGTAGTTTATCCAGGTGCTCCATACTTTCAAGATATTATACAAGAATTGCAAGTTGTAGAATTACTCATTTTGGTCTACCTCCTTCATTTTGATAGAGTGAAGTGCTCCAAAATGTGTGTCGAAACCCCACACCATGCTTGAGATAGACCTTAGGAAACCCTTAGTTAATGGGTGTTCCTCAAGATATGTGCACAACACTTGTGAATACAAGTGTGTGAAATAACCTCTTCAATATGCAAAGTGGTCCTCCAAATGTGAACAAATGGTGGTCAAAGGAGCCTCCTCTCCTCAAGCACTCCACCCATCAAATATCTAAAGCCATTCAATTTAGAAATTTATCATCATATGTGGTGTAAGGATGCAAAGTTCCCATCCAACTTTAGATCCTAGTGATGTGGCATGCCTCCACATATGTAATTGGTTATAGGGATTAGGTGAGATGTCCCTCAAGTGAACAAATATGCATGGAATTGTGTAGGTGAAGGATCTAAAATGTGACAGCAACCTACATGTGCCATCATGCCTCAAAATATAAGGTGATTCCTCATAATATAATGCTCAATGAGAAAATATGAATCAAGAGTTGGAAACAATAACAACCGAACCATTGATCCTCCATAATGAAACCTAATGAACAAGGTCTTCAAACATTGCTCGAATATTCATGCATCATAAACCCTTCATAACATAGCCTAATAAACAAGGTCTTCAAACATAGTATTGATCCTCATGCATCATAATGAGTGGAAAGATCATTTGTCGTAGTATTTTTGGATTTCTCCAATCACCTTCAACTATGTAGTTTTTAAATATCATGTTGAGATATGGTTTCCATGTATTGATCATATGGACCTAGGAAGGAATCACAACATGAGCACAAAACTATGTCCAGTTCTTTAACATTTTGTGTTTTTATTTATGCCCAAATCCAATCATTAGGAAACCCTATGATATTTTTCTTCATCACTAGCACTACTTGAGGAAGACCATTACTGGAATTGTAGATTGGGTAGGATTTCTATTCTGTAACTGTACCTTAGTTATGAAGGGTTCCTTGGGAGATGAGATTTTTGAAAAAATATTGGTCAAGCCACTATGCAACATTGGTATGGGGAAAGTATTATATACTGGGTGATTCCAAATGGATGGTTCTACATGAATGCACACCATTTTTCTAACATTGGGACTCATTAGTACTTTCTAAGACCAAATTAGGTCACAGTGAACTACTTTTGCATTGTATCTATGTGATATTATTAACATGAAATATTTCCCCAATGTCACCTCATAACCATATTGAGGTTGGTAACCATACTGGATACTTATCACTAGGAAAATTCTTTGTGAAATTGCTTCATGCCTTCCTTCCCTCCCTGTAATGTGTTTTTTTTCGAACTAGTAAGACTAGCTTTGCTTGAAGTAAACATGTTCATATGCTTTCAACTGTATCTATTTTATTTCTATAGAACTAGATATTTGATGTTGAACTGGTTAGAACAAGTTACTGTAGGGAACAACCATATCCCATTATGCTAGTGGTGCTAAAGATAGTTTGGACAAAACACACAGATATGGATGTACGATTTATCCTTAGCAAATGAAAAGCAAGGACATTTGTAAGGAATTGTTTTTTAGTTTGTTTTTAAACAAGTGCATGATCATATTTAGTTCTAGTAAATATGTGAAGCGATTTCATGTTGGAACATTCCTTTGAAACATTGCAAAGCAATCCCTTTTATTCACTGTGTTAAATGATGGGTAGTTTTTGGGGAAAGAAGCTTGGTAATTAGAGAAAGTTTTCCATCTAGAATTTAGAGGATTTGATGCCATATCAAGGAGTTTCCTATCCTATCAAGGAGGAGTGTTCATCCTTAAATACTCACATCCACCATATGAAGGATTTGTTCAACATTATTAAGTACCCTTATTTGAAAATTGTTCTTCAATGAGTGAAAATGATCATGCTTGATGACAAAAAGAGGTATAATCCAAAGAGTAACATCTGAGATGTGTGCATGCATGTTGATTTTCATGTGAAATATACATTTATATTAAAATTTGTGATAAAAGGTCAATGAATGTTGTTTCATTCTACCAACTATTGTTTGATGCACACTTGGACATACCTTTGGAAAGTTTGTATTAATCGGCTAAAACCTTCCATTCCTTTACCATCATATTTTTCTTGTATTAATGTTACAATAATCTTGCATAACTGTCTCACTGCAACTCTTGATTCTGCTACAGTTTGAACAAAGGATTCTACCATTACATCATATGTTATAGCTTTGTAGTCATGGAATTTCATTGTGAATCCATGGTTATTTAAACTATACCCCTGGGAACTTGTAATACCAACTTCAGCCTAGTTGAATGAATACTTCAGATCCTAGAAATATAGTTCCAACTTCTTCATTTGTTTCTCCATTTCTTACATATATGACCTTAATTTCCTAACCTCTATTAGTGCAACGTCTCTTCTTAAGCTGGACTATATTAGTTTATAGTTTAAGCCTTCACTGTTAATATTCTACTCATCCATTATGTTAGGGATAATGGAATGGACTTCTTTGTTTGGACTGTAACTAGGTTTTTTCTTGGGAGTATTTTTTGTTAGAGGAGAGAACCACGATTTCAGTGAAGAGGAGAGTTGAGAGAATGCTTCTTGTGGTTCATCTTAAGCATGCAATCAACTATCCAATTCCACCTGCCAAGATTTTGGAAGATTTGACTGTAGCTTCTTCTCATGAGACATTCTTCTATGAAATGGAAGAATTATTAGGAGATGCATGTATGAAGTGGGTTGTTCGTAGATGTTTGTTTCTCAAATATCCTTAGGGACAAATTACTTGCATGAGGCAACAAATTATGAGTATTGTTGTTATGTATCAATATTCTCTAGATAAAGTACTACAAGACTATATTATGGAAGATTGCTTTGCTCCATCTAGATGGGCTACTCTTTGTATAGTGATTCCAATATTTAAAAAAGATACCATTGAATTAGATGATGCGGATGTTATGGATGAAGTGGAACAAATCCCATGGAATGAAACCGATACACATAACAATGTTCATCTTATAGAGATTGGGAATGATCCCATGGAGGATAGAGATATTTACGGTGATTTGAGTTGTTACAGGGTTATATGAAGCAAGATATTAGCAGATGTCATTGAATACTTGTTTGGATTTTATTATGTTGACGAGGGGAAGAATGTAGTTTCCCATCTTATGAATTGGATAGTAATTATGAAAAAATTCCACCCTAAAGAAGGGGAATTGGTTAGGCATGGCTGTAAGGTTCCTGAAACTGTTATGGGTATTGATTTGGATAAGTTAGAAGGTGCCATAAATTAGAAATTGAATGAGACAAGTTTGTTGGTTGAGGCTATTACACATTTCTCACCTCCCCCATCAAGAGTCTCTTTCTATCATCGATTGGAGTTTGTTTGAGATGCAGCTTTATATTATCTCATAACAATACATCTATTCTTTACTTAAACTGGCCTTCCACCTGGATGCTTTACTGTTTCATGTTGATGTAGAAGCATCTCACTCTCATCAAAATCTTCAAATTGTTAATAAGACCTTAGGGTGTTGATATTTCCCAAGGGAGTGGATTCTCTTAAAGGAAATTAGTGTAATTTTCCTAAGTTTGTAAATAGGTTTTAGGAATCCTAAAACCATGCATAAATATATGATCTTCATAGACGCTTTTGTAAATATCAAGAAAATAGTTAATGACAAATTGAATAGATAAGGATTGAGTTATTCGGTTCATTGGATATAGGGGTTGAATCTATTAAAAAACATTTGTTACAATTTTATAACATTTAGTTTAGGAGTTTGTTGTGAGGATTTGGAAGTTTATCTGAGTTATACGTAAGCCTACGGGTGTAGAGTAAGGAGAGAGGAGTGGCCAAGAATATGAATAATCAGGCCAATGTAGAGTGGAGAAGTGACCTAGAAGTTATGTGATCAGGTCGATGTAGTGATAGAAGCTCTCTAAATGTGAACTCATCTATAGAGGTTGGAGAAAGTAACACATTTCGTCGAATATCCATTAAGTACGACATATATGATAAACTACTGACAAATTCAATTTGTTTGTTATATGACTTTAGCCATGTCTACAGGGAGCAAAATATGAGTGTAGACCATTTATCCAAGGAAGCATTGAATATGAAGGCTGGCCTCCTCTCCTTCTTGTAACTTTTAGAAGGAGAAAAATTGAGGAAGGCATGATACAGTTAATTTAAGAGGTTTTATTTATTTATGTGGCATAGTTCTTTTTGGTTCTTTCAACTATGGGATACATTAGCATCTTTCTTGCTTTAGTTGGGGATATAGATTTTTCTTTCATCCCCTCAAGGGTGTGTTTTCTCCACCCTCGATGCCTCCTTGGATAAGTTGTTTGGGATCCTTATGTTCTCTGCGTGGTATTTCTACTTTAGTCATCTTGGGATTGTGGGTTCCATGCCTCCCCTTGGGAATATTTTTGATACTTATGATATCCACTCATGTATGGAATGAATTATTGTCAGGACTATGTAAAAGTTACCTTTGATTCACTATTTAATATCAAGGAACACCTCTTTTTCTTCTGAAAAAAGTTACAAAATATTTGCAAATGATTTTATTAGATATTTTGAGATCTGTAAACTGGGTCTTTAATATTTTGGGTGAGGAAACAAAATAAATTAAAAAAGGTACACCTAAGAATTTTGTAAAAAGCATAGTTTGTATTTTGAGATAAATTGGCAGAAGTATTTGCTATGGAATGACTTGATATCTATATCTTGTTAAAGGACTATGTAATGAACTGTTATACTAGGGAATTATTGATATTATTTAGGATAATGATATCACTCTTATGTCATGCTTATAAGTCTTTCCAAGTTTTTGCTGGTATTTTGCTATTATTTGCCAAAAAATTTTCGGCCATGGTGCAGGTAGAACCAAAAGGGTATTTGTTAGACCTATCTTCCTCCAATGAGGGGAGTTTGGGAAGGCTAGAGGCAAATGAGACATCCAGTAGGTATACACTGGCTAGATCAACTAGATGTCAGAAGATCAGAATAAAATTCAATAAACGCATGGAATTTTTTCTCAGAGGAGGGGGGTCATGTTCGTATGATGATGAGACAATACGAGACATCAAGGTGCCATTAAGGTACAAAAACCTAGTGAAACAATGGGTACTAAGGATATTCCTCAAGTCAACACTGATTTTTGTGTGAATAAGAGAATATATAGAATTGCACCATTGTCATTACATGGATTGGGGTTGTGTTGATGCCCGGAAAATACCAGGCATCGAAAGTAGGGATTCTCCCTAATAACCATTCCCAATTAGATCATTTATCATTTGGTATGGGGAATTAGTCTTGTTAGCATGCCGACTACTATATAATTAAATGAAGGTTTAAATCTATTTTACTAGTTGCGGCTCGGTCCACCGTTTATGTGTTTTTTTTTTATGTTTTATAAATGATATGCATGTGGCTAGATTAAATGCAAATGATTATGAAACAAAGGCCTCCCAATGTGATGCATAGGTTCTTACCTTCCGTCTTATCCCCTTTGTTCCTAAATCACCGAAAGCAAAGAACAACTAATATAATCTACTCTATCTAACCTATCCTAGGGAGAAAGATTATTATTCATATGAGCAATGTACTGTATTTTCTGCACAAAGAATTTTATAGATAGCTGATAAATTCATAATACATAAATACAAGAGAAAAAATAACACAGAGATAGCTCTGTGAAGTTAAATAATTCATTACTCATTTACTGCATAAGTTTCATAACATGAAATTGAACTCATTCATAACACAAAAATAATTCAGCAGTTATAACGATCTCACAAATTTGTACAGTAGGCTAAAACACTTTATTTAGCAATCTACACAGCATGCTTTTGAAACTCAGGAAACCCCTTCTCCAACAAAACTTTAGTCCTCTTTATTATAACAAGAAATAGTTCTTCTTACAAAAATGCATTCACATATGAGAGCTATAAAAGTACCTCTTCTATTCGACTCTACCTATATTTATACACTTGCAAAAATGACTCTTGGTCTTCTCTTCCCTTTGGGATTCCTCAACTTTCAGTTACAAAATGTTTGTCTTCTAGTGTGCTTACTAGTAAAATAAGATAAATACAAAATATTACAATAACATCTCCATGTGTAGATAAGACAAAACCAGTCAAGTGGGCCCGGTCAACTCATTTATGAATTGTTTCCATGCCACAACATCTGAAGCTATGGTCTCGGAATTTGTTGGTTCTAAGAATCTAACTGCGACCTCGTGCTTGGACAAATGAGTTTTTATTTCAGTCACCCTTGGTGGGGTTACTCGAAATTGGTCTTCCAATAGGAAATTACTTACTGCAACTTGGGCCACCAAGCCCTTTATCACCTTTTCATTCAAGACTTTGATCAGCTGTATACTAAGTTCATCTTCCTGTAGCCTATGATGCAGGTACTTCAAATGTTCTTCATAAGTGGAAAACTCCTGCAGCCGTTTTGCTGAAGATGTGTGGAATTTATAGTGAATTGTAAGTACCTTCTTATAGAATTCCATGCATTTGTCCGTTGTCTTCTCGACTGCAACTATCAGTCTCTCAACAAATTTATTACTGAAATTCATGAGATCATATTCAATTTGCAACCTCTCTAGACTCTTTACAGGTGCATTTTCCAGGGGATCTTTCTTTGTCTCTAACTAGGTAAGTTGACCTTGTATAGTCTCTGCAATGTCCTGGGTCCTATCCTTGAATTTGGTAGCTACTACTGAGATCTCTTGCAGTCGAGATTCTACTTGCTTGACTTTGAAAACCCTTTCTGCTAGCTTAACCTGCACTTGATATATTTGACCTCTAAGTAAGAGAGCATGCTCTCTCATAGGTTCTATGTCCATCTTTCTTTCATTAGCTTCCTTCAATAATACTTCTAAGGAACTATTTTGGGCTTCTAGTTCCGCAATTTTAACTTTATACTCCTCTGTTTGCTGGTCGGCTGTGGACTTCTATACTTCCATTTCTGCCATATTGCTTTCTAAAATCTTCTTTTCTTCATCAAGGGTTGTGTTTAATAGTTTCAAAGAATCCCTTTCCTCTTCTAGAATTTGGTAGTCCTACTGAATCTTCTCAAAGTCTGAAAGAGTGGCATCATATTTTTCTTTGATTCCCGGCCCACTCTCTCCTCCTTCCTTAAGATTTCCTTTATCTTTTCCATTCTACCTTTATATTGATCAATGGTTTCCTTAAGCTTACTGATATTATAGGCATTCACCTATGCAGTTTCAACAACCCATGGGGCCATCTACACTGGGTATTCTTCTACATCCTTTACAACTGTTCTCTCAGTCACTATGGTGATTTTGGCCTGAGTACCCATCTTCAAATTCTTCTCAGTCCTCCAAACAATTGATTTTCTCTTGGGATCAAAAAATACATCTTCTAACTTTGCAACTTGATGTTTTTTTGACGGGGTAAATGGTACCAACCCCAATTCAACCATAGGGATATTCCCTCTTGTAAGTATATGGCCTGAAGTGGAAGGGAGGTTCTCGGTATTGTCTTGAGCAGGATCTTGTTCCTGATTCTCATCATCTAGGTCTTCTTTATCTTTCTTCCTTTGTTCTTCTATGACCTCTTCTTGGTTTTGTGCTTCTTGTTCATGATTTTGTGCTTCCTTAGCGATTGATGTTTCTACCTTTGCAATCTAATGTTTGATGGCTTCTTCTTTCATTATTTTTTTTTCTTCCTTCTCTTTTTTGGAAGCTTCTTCTTCCTCCTTTTCTTGTTGGGATTCTTCAGCTAACAGTTTCCTTGCATCTTATTCTAGTCTACATGCAATTTCTTATTTTTCTTTCTGTGCAGCTTCTTCCCGTCCCTTCTGTTCTGGATCACTGCTGCTATTGCCTTTAACTCCAGATATTGTGATCTTCCTTTAAATCCTCTTGTTCAAAGCGGTCTTATTGCAAATATTCTGATATACTTCTTCATCCTTATCCACATGATCATCATATTCCAAATTTACCTTTAGGAGTGCCTGATGGGCTGTAACATTACCTTGGGAATCATTCATGTGAAAGTTCTTTTCATTGAAATGAAATATTTCTAGTTCCTTCATGAACTCAAGTGCACTCTTGAATTTTGAAAACTTATAGCTTCCCACATAGAAAGGTAGTGGTGGAAAAACAACCTTTTTTCAGGTCGAAGAAATGACTTCCAAAGCCATCCAAGAAGAGCTATATCACATATTCCTTATGTACTATATAATACGTGGTGTATTTAGGTAGCAATGAGGGTGCTTTGTTCCCCCCATACATCCTCAAGTATGTGCCCTCTTCAGAGAAGAAGTAATCTCCAAACTCCTTTATAGATTCCAAAGCACCTTCAGACAAGCACTTGCACTCCTATAGGAAAACTAGTTGGTATAGGGGCATCTAGAACTCCTAAGAGATTAGCTTGTAATGATTGTGGTATTTGTGAGCCCATAGTATCTGATATGTTGCATAAATAGGGGATTTTCTTCCTTTCCATTTGTAGTTGAGCTTCTCAAAAGGATGAAAACAAAGTATGCAGTCAACCAAAAAAGATCCCATATAAAACTTGGATTTTCGTTGATGCAATCCTTCTTGGGCTGCAGTTACACTGGAAGATAGAATATTGGCCACTATGTCATCCCAATTGAAAAATGCCCCTTTCATGGCTACATGGTATATAAGTGGGATCCATCCAAACTTATAAGACCTTCCATCGTCTCTGTCGAAGATCCTATTTAGCATTATAACTACCATTCTGTATGGGGTATACAGATGGGAAATCTTGTATTCCCCGGATTGCTTATGCCGAAAAGTATTTCCTTCGGCTACCATCATATTTTTTGTAGCCATGTAATTAAGAGTTAGGCATCTTACCTAGTTAGTTGTCGTGCTGACTTTTGAAGGTGGGAATTTGTATGCTTTTTCTATGAACGCAGGTGTGAAGGATGAAAATCCTTTATCTTCCATGTTGTAAAACATCATCCTTGTCGCATCATCTTTGGAAAGAATCCATTCAATGACCTCAGGGAAAGGAAAAATATCTGGTTTTGTGGACACCTTGGTGACCCCTAATTTCAATATGTTAGCATATATTACTAGGTCCTCCAATCCTACCTTTGGAACCTTGTTCTCCTTGAGCATGTGATAGATATGACCCCATTTAAATTCAGGTTCAGCCCCGGTGACGAATTTGGTATATTCGTATATTATCTCCACACTTGGTGTGGGGGTGATTTCTGCATCTAATTCGCAGTCTACAATCACGGCCTTATTTTTCCCTGCTTAGTCATGTTGTCTGGTACAAACTGCGACTGTAACAACACAGAAAAATGTCTTAGAATTTATGCTATTAAACAACTCATGCATTTAGATAAGAAAGATAAATGACTATGGAAGCAAACTTATTATCACGTTGGGAAAACTATTGTTTATTCTTTTTAAGGAACAAGCTTAACCAATATGCTATTTTACCACATTCTCTTATGTCATCAGAACAAGAAAATCGCACCACAGCTTAGCAAGGTCAAAACTATGGTTAACAAAACCTTATAACGCAGTCGGGCTTTGGCTAGGGCATCCCCTACAATTCTAAAACCTAGAAAACAACCTTAAAACCTGAATGACCCTTTTGCCATCACGAATGAATACTTCTAAGAGGCTCACATTCTGTAGGTAGCACAACAAAGGCTAAAAGGCAACGATTCCCTAGCTTCAACCACCAGGTTCAAAATCCCTCTGCGAGGAGATAGGGTAAAACAACCAAAACCTACAAGGATTGTCTGATTCAGAAAAAACAAAGCCTCTGCAACTGCATATGAATAAGATCCAGGTAATACCAAGGCCAATGAAAACTTCGAACCCTCTCAGGCTCATCATCACACACCGTTGCTGTGAGAAAATCATGGCTGGCGAGGAAATGGCAGGTAGAAAAATATGAGAGCAGGTAAAACCTTAGCCAAGGTTGACTGGGTCAAGAAAAAATATGGATGGTCTAATCACAACTAAAGCGTAAAACAAAACCAGGGGTCGATAAGGAAATCCCTTTAAATCAAACAACCCATGCGGTGCTAAAAAACCCTAAATGTACATCCTATAACAATCTGACAGGTCACAACCTAACCTCTTTATTAATTCAAAAATGTAAACAGATTAGAAGCCTACCTAGTAGGAAAACACTTTGAAGGTTGCTGAACACACGGTGCCCAAAACCACGTATGCTCCAGATAGCAATAAACACTTCGTAACAGATGTCTTGGATGGGTAAATTATTTCGTTTTCACTAACACTAAAAAAACCCACAGTAAAAGTAACTAGGGAAATGAATCCCATTCGAAATATATATAAAAACAACGGGAAAAACCCTTAAATGCAGTAGGTGGGATATTGAAACCACACGCATATAAAATAAACGCTGTTTGGCACCTAGAGCATAGCGCATCGGAAAACCAAAAGGCAGTTAAGGTAAGAAGAACCCCAATAGCGGCGGCTCAAACATCCTAATGCCGCCGTTACTATTGGATCATCTCTCAGAAAAACATCAAACTTAAGTCATGGCGTCGGTATAAGAAAGTCATTGGAGGAAAACTTAAAAGACATTTGTTGTGGCAGAATAAAGATAACAACGCTTCCAATGTAGCGGGATCAGTAAAATGATGTTGAGGATCAGGCGGGAAAGGGGTAAAATTTCTGTCATTGCAGCAGAAGATCAAACTAAAACCTGAAAAAATGGACTAGAACCGATCAGAATAGCCCCGATAGGCAGAGTAAAACAAACTTCCGTTGCGGAGGTTCAATATTTAAGAAGCTTTCGACGAATCAGATAACAATAATCTGATCCACGCTTATGAAAAAACATGTGTTGTAGCGGATCCAAAAATAGAATCCACCCTCTATTGTGGCTAAATTATTTCAAAAACCACCGATGTGGTGGATAAAAACAAACCAAACAAAGCACATAAAAACCGTCTTCCATAGCGGGTCAAAAACTGAAATTCATCCACCCCTTCATATAAACATTGAAACTCGTCCGCCGTTGCAGATCAAAAAGACTTTCTTCCTTAGAGTAAAAAACCAACTTTTCAAATTTCTTCAGGGTAAAAACAAGTCATGAGTGATGGAATTCAAAACTCAAAAGGTATAAGTAGTAAAAATATAAAAAATCAAAGGGGGGTCCTAAAAAATGCAAATTTTTTCTAGGGTAATAGTTGCAGCAGTAACATGTTGTTTTGCATGGATGTCACAAAGGTCAGGTATGGTAGATGTACAAAATTGATGGAGTATGTTGGACCCTCTTACAAATACAATTATTTGATGTGCTTGGTCCAATATACACGAAGTATGCGTACATATGGGTTTTCAACAAATTATTTAGAACTGAAAGACAAAGATCAAAATAAAGGAGCAACGTTGTACATTGATGGAAGGCTAAAAATAATAGGGATTATTGTGGGGTTTATAAATAGTGCACAACCAAGGTCTACACTTAAGAAACCGAACTGGATATTTGAGGTGTGTGAAGGAAACCTTGTCTTTGTATGTTCCATTAAATCAATAGATGCTACAGAAGAGCTGGTTATTAATTACAATTTTAGTCAAGTAGATACAAACACAATTAGTATGGATGTGGTATATCCAACAATTTATCCAACCTTTTATTAATTATTTTAACATCTTTAGGATTTTTCGTTAGCAGATAATTATAATTTTTTATTAAATTTCCTATGTTGACTTCATAGGGAGGTGATGGGGGGCGCATCACCCCAACAACAGGTGAGAGGAGTACACAATCCATGAGGAAATGGGTATACATCAAAATGTTATGTTTTAAAATTGTTTTAGTGAGTAAGTTTGGTTTCATTAGGTAATTTTTAGTATGATTTTGATGTAGGGTTCTGTCAGGGGCACCTCCTTCACAGTAGATGTTAGTAAACCTACCTCAAGGTGGCAGGTATACATCGATATTGCCATTGCAAAAATTTATGATGGACAAACACATATGTTGTTATGTCTTTTCAATAGTATATTTGGTTCATTTATATAATCTTATCTATTTTTCAAGTAGAGTGTTGACCAGACATTCTTATCTTATATATTTTAGTAACAGATAATGTTTCATATAACCCTAATCAAGCTATTGTTTTTGCATAAAGGGTGGAAAACATTTACATTTTCCAAGTATTGGCCTTAGATTTGGCCATATTGGTTGTTTTCCTAACCAAACATATTGAACCAAGTATTTCAAGGTAAAAATATTGGTGTCACATAATTTACATTAAATGACATATCCCACATACTAGGTTATAAATAACCTCTTTACTCTATGCAATCTAGGGTTTGAATCCTCAAACCCTAATTCTTCCACTTTTACATCATCATAAGCATCAAGAATTCCATGTAGCATCAAGAATAATGATAACTCTATAATATTTTCCTAGCCTTACATACCATAAGAATAAAGATCCAAAAACATACAAGGTGTTAAATCTACTCTCCATTTCTTTACTAGGGTAGAAACCTTAGTGTTACAACAATATACATAATAACCATCATCGAAAATGGTGTAATATTGTCTAGATTTTTCATGTATAAAACAAACCTTAGTCATCACAAAAAAAACGTAACATCACAAATGAGCAAGCTCTCCAAGAACATCTAAGACGTTTATCATCCCTTGTCTTCTCCTAAGGTTTCCACATGAACTCTAAGTCTCCAAGACAAGTACCATGAAGGGTGCAAATTATGAATGAATATGAGATATTTCTCCTCTGTTATATATGCAAGTAGGTGAGGGAGGATAACATAAAATAAGGACAATTTTTCATACAAGTAACCAACATGGGGAACCCACATGGGGCACTCTACAATCCAAGGTTGTCACACAAACTCTCCACATTAACATGGTTGTCTTCCTCAGGTTTTTCACACCCTAGAGATGTTAAATCATATACGTATGTGGAAAGAAAAATCTAGTGTTGGCCTCTAAATATACTTTCATGTCCTAGGGTTTGAATCATAACCCTAATTCTTCCACTCTTACATCATAATAAGCATCAAGACTTCCATGTAGCATCAAGAATACAAGAAGTACTCTGATATTTTCCTGGCCTTACATACCACAAGAATAAAGATCCAAAAAACATACAAGGTGTTAAATATACTCTCCATGTCTTCTACTAGGGTAGAAACCTTAGTGTCACAACAAGAGACATAATAACCATCATCAGAAATGGTGTATTCTTCTCTAGGGTTTACATGTATAACACAAACCTTAGTCATCACAATAAAAATACTAACATCACAAATGAGCAAGCTCTCCAAGAACATCTAAGATGTTTATCATCCCTTTTCTTCTTCTAAGGTTTCCACCTGAACCCTAAGTCTCCAAGACAAGTACCATGAAGGGTATAAATGATTATCAATATGAGATATTTCTCCTCCCTTATATATGCAACTAGGTGAGGGACGATAACATAAAATAAGGACAAGTTTCCCTACAAGTAACCAACATGGAGAACCCACATGGAGCACTCTACAATCCAAGGATGTGCATGTCAAACTAGGGTTTTGTCCAAACCTGAAAGTGAGATTCACTCCAAGTCAAGATCTTGGGATCAATTACCCCCCTCCAAGATGGTTTGGTATCCAATAGGGTGTTAGTCCTACACTCCCTCTTCCATGGTGTCTTGGTGTCCAAGTTCCCTTCTGTAAGTTGTTTCTCTAATTGTGTGTCCAATTCCATCTCATATACCCAATTCTACTCTAATATGTACCAATGTGGTTAGTAAGATCCCATTATCCTCCTCAATATATGTGCTTGGGTCCATCACCAACCTCTAAGAAGTATGCTATAATTTTATGCCAATTTAAGGTCATTTCTTGCACACAATATTGTGGTGGCATTTTTTGGATGATGTTGGTGAAATGTTTTACAAGGAAAATCTGATGTTATAGTGATATTTGTGGCCAAAATCGGAAATAAAAAAGCATACAAAAAGGAAATTACTTGCATTGGAAATATGCACATTTTGGATAAATAAGCATGAATTGACATGGGCATGTTTTCCTAGGACAAGGAGGTAGGTTTAACAAAGGCCATTATACCCATAGGAGGAAGATTTATTAGTGCCAATTCATGCTAACTTGTATAAATTTGGGAATTATACCTTTTAATGTGATTTTGAAATTTCACTTCTCTCCAAAGGTTTCCCAAATTCATTTCTTATGAATATTCAACATTCGGATGATCTTTAATAAAAATTATAGTAGAAACTTATGGATAATATTTCAATTTATTGTTATGGAAAAATCCTATCACCATCATGTGATAAGACATTTAACACACCTACTTGCCCTGAATCCCAGCTTCTGGAGTGGAAACTAAATGGTTTTCTATCAATTTGTCATACAAATTCCCAACACTGCGCATGCCCCTTTATCCAGGAGCGGTACCCCTGCTCACACCGCCTTTCATCGGTTGTCCACAAGCGGTGCCACCGCCCATTGTCCTTGGTCCATAGGTGGTTATTACCAGAACCGCTCTGTCATAGAAGGAGAAGTGCGGTACCCTGGGTAAAAAGGGAAAAGAGAAGTTTCTCGAGGCTTCTAGATGATAAGCCTCGTGTACTACCCTATCCCTACTATTGTGGTTTGGTTGAGCTTGAGATCCCTCATTATAGGATCTTAGAGGCCACCTCACCCACTAATTTATCAACCATCTCTATCCATTAAATCCCTATAAATATGAGCTCATAGCCATGGTTGAGGGGAGAACATTGAAGGTATTGTTATTCTGTTGAATTGATTCTTGGCCCAAGATCATTTGGAGAGAGCATAGAGAGCTAGGGTTGGAGCTTTTGGGGATGAAGAGCTGGTTTCATGGAGATGCATGCCAACACTAAGGCTTGGTTGTAAACTTCTTCATATTTCTAATGCAAGTTGATTTCTGTCCCACATATGATGTTGTTGTTGTGGTTTCACATATATATGTTGCTAGATTCCTTAGTCACTAGCATAGATTAGTAGATCATATTCTGGTTGCTTTGATTCGTTTCGTGTTCATATTTTTTGCAGGTACATAGGTGAACTATCAAAGCCTTGTATTCCAGATATCTATAACGTCTAGGGAGAGTCTTCACCCTTTGTCCTCTATTTGTTCTGGATCTGAACCATTCAGACCAGTGGAACACCTTGCTATCTGCAGGAGGTGAAATATTCCAGCTAACAAATATGGCAACTTTGCTGGGGATTAGTATATCAGTTGTTCTGATATTCCTCAGTCTACAACTCTTGTCTGAATCCAGGCTCTGTTTTCTTCAACTCTCTTCAGTCAGATCTACTTTCTGACTTGCTTCATTTGGGTTTGAAATTTCCATATCTGTTCAGATCTGAGTCATTTCGGTCTTTTATGCTCTGTTACCATACTCAATCTAGCAGTTTTCACCTTGATCTAGTCTTTTTCTAACTTGATCTTTCATTCTCCTTGTGTTTTGGATTTATATAGGGAACCGCACATGTGCCTTTGGCAAGGAGCAGTGCCACCGCTTGAGTCTAGTTAGCCAGAAGTGGTGCCACCGCCTGAATCCAGTGAGCAAGGAGCGATTCTTCCTCAAAACCGCCTGTCAGTAGGTTCATTTGCGCAGTGCTAGGTAGGCCCTGTTCCAAACTTTGTATTTTGATTTTTGTGTGGTTTTGGCTTACTTTTTGATGAAAATGAAGTGTATTTAAAAAAAAAAATGCTCGCTCACGGCTAGGAGGGGCCATGAATTGTGTATTCTGCAGTCGCTTTGATTATTGTATTCTTTTTGCATTCAAAGAGAGTTTGTGTTTCTTGCATTAGATTCTACATTATTTTCTTTTCTTGAAACCTCTTGCTCTTTTCTATAGATATTATTCATTGGAATTGGAAATATACATTTCATTTTCATGTGTAGGCTTTGGTTTGTTTTGGACTTCGAATGCATGACTGATCCATGTTGTTTTGAGTCTTTCTTTGCTTGGGGTGATTCTTGTTTCCTTTTGCATGCTGATTTTTTCAGTGCTTGGTAGGAAATATTGGTTCTTAATTTCCTTGTTTGTTTCAAAGAGAAGTTTTAGTTTTCTCTCTCCTTTGCTTTATTCGCAAGCTTGTTGAACGATTTTTTTCTTGTTTTGCTGTTACGGAGAGAAATTCCTATGGATTGGGGTACCACAACAGACAGCTAGACTCCAGAAATCAATCTTTCCCAATATGCAATAGAAATAAAAACATCTAACACTAAAGGATCGAACCTCGTACCTTATTCCGGACGGTTGAAGTAGATCCCCGTTGAGCTTTCCAATATTCAACTTGAATTGTTATAGCACGTCCTCAACAACAAGTAAACACTACAAGCATACTATATTTCATGGTGTTAGATCTATTCTAGCATATATACTCAATAATGTATAAGCATTTGACATATTCCAATGGATACAATATTCATTCAAATACACATTACTGGACAGGAAAAGATATTTCTATTAATATGAATCAGAGATTACAAGTGACAACCTCTGATGGCACGTCTGCGAACCGGAGAAACTGAATCCCCCACTTGGGCCTCCACCACCTCAATCCTCCATCACTTCAATAGCAAGATTACAAGCAAAAGGCAAGCTTGGGAAGAACACAACAGTGCTCCAAGGGACAAAGGGATGCAGACTCAAGCATAAGTTCTGGCAACAATGGAATATAGTTTCGATACTCTCAATTCTCTCTTATGCTTTCAATGTCTCAATGGGTTCCTTATATATATTTTCAAATGGATACTGAAAGGTCGAATCCGTGCGATCTCAAGGCATATGGAAGGCCAGGAGTCATATGAGTCGGATCCAAGTCAAGGAACGCTCCAAAGGATTTTGGATTATGTACACATCCCGATGTACGCGAATATAGAGGGAATATCCACGTATGTATGTGGTTATCGGGGAAAAGACCGCGTATATCATTTTTCTAATGTTTTTAGGGATGGTCAATGATACATCAAAAGACAAAAAGTGGTCCATAGGGGCTAATGAGTCTGTAGCGGGACAGGGGAAGGCCATACAATGTGTGATTCACCTAGTGTGGTGAAATCCGCTATAACAGATGCCCCCTAATGTATGAGATCAGAGGGGTTATACGATGGCCGAAATACATTATAAGTCCATCCCAGAAGTGAAGTGATGAAGGTAACCAAATGGAAGACCAGCCACCCAATGATCATAATACCATAATACAAGTCTGCATATAACTGCAAATACATATAGCAGTCCCGGATACATCAGAGTACAATGGCCATGAATAGGAATGAAACATGATAACACATATGTGGTCATCGCCACGTACAATATACATAGATCAGAATCTCCATGATGAAGATATACAAAGTACCATGATCTCCACAAAGGCTGAAGATATATAACAGATCAAGATCTCCATAGTGGCTGGAAATGTCTGACATATACTGCAACAAGTCATGAGAGCTGGAATCTCATGAACACTGGCACGATCAAGGAGGTAGCATATAGTGGATGCCACCAATTTGGAAGGTCTTCTACACAAACCGCTACGAGTACATGTCCTACTATGTGAATAGAGGTGTCGAGGTCAAACATA
>LPNX011101914.1:638088-667135 GCA_001517045.1 Pseudotsuga menziesii | reverse complement strand
AAGACAAAAAGTGGTCCATAGGGGCTAATGAGTCTGCAGCGGGACAGGGGAAGGCCATACAATGTGTGATTCACCTAGTGTGGTGAAATCTGCTATAACATTTGCACATGATTGTTTGAAATTCTATATCTTACTTTCATCAAGAAGAAACATCTATTTTCAGCTTTGCGTGCATTAGAGTTAGATTTGTTTGGAAATGTTAGTGAAATCATCTTTCCATTGAGCTTTTATGCATCTTTTTCAAGCATGAAAAGATAGGAAACATTTTGATTTATGTTATATGTTCTCTAGATCTCTTTCTTATTTGCTTTGAAGATTGTTTGGGGTGCATTGATATTTCACTTTTCGTTTGAAAAGATAGAATTTCATTTGTATTTGGGTGTTCATTTTTGGAAGAAAAGTAAATCTTTCTCCCTCTCTTAGGTAGAATTTCATTGAAGAGGAAAACTTGCACTATCATATAGGTCAGTTTGCATCTTCTTTAATTCAAGTTTTCACTCCATGGTTCCACCTAAATGCACAAGATAAAATTAACGGTAGTACTAGGTTAAAAATTTTAGCAATTTGAGTGATAAGTTAGAGACATGTCCGGGCGTCGTTAAGCATAGGAGCTATCATTACTTGTCTGCATTACATCCCAGGACTCGCACGGTTCTTCCATGTACTGTCGGTATATAGAACGACCTTTCACATACCCTTGAGGTATATAGAAAGGTACTTCACGTACTTGATTGTATATCGGAAGGCCCCATTGTGTACGATTATACATTAGACAACACTACTACCGATTTGAGTTCCCTCGTACCTTGTGTATATCGGGAGACCCTTTTAGGAATACTCAAACCATTTGAGTTATCCTTTTGGCCTGTCCTGTGAGGTTCTTGACTCTTATCCACTCCTTTCACATGTTTGCTTGTTTCTTTTAGTTTCAGTAGTACTTTATTGTGTGTGGTAGTTAGGGTGTTATTAGAGAGTTTAGAGATGGCATCCTCATCTAGGACTACCACTCAAGAGGTCCCTTTTGTATTCCCTCCAAGTGAAGGTATTGGTCCTCCCTTTATTGCCACTCTAAATCTTCTTGGATTAACTATAGGATTATCGGTCTGGCTGTTTAATCTAGTAATTCCTGTTACACCTAATGTCTCAAATGTCAGCTCTCCTTTGAGAGAGGATCGACCTCAACCTAATCCTGCTCCTTCTTTGCCGGTTGTTGCCTCATCCCTTTCGTCTTCTTCGCTTGACCAAAGCTCTATGCTTAGTAGTCATGTGGATAAGAAGAAGAAGAAAAGGAAGAGTAAGAAGAAGGAGAATAAGAAAGAGAAAAATTAGCAACCATCTGCTCTTGATGGTGCTCGTTCTAAGAGAGCACTCAAAAAATCCAAGTTCCCTTGTAAGCTTTGCAAGGGGGACCACCTTCTTAAGGAGTGTCCCGGTCTCTCCCGTGTACAAGAAGAGTGGCCTAAAATTTCCAAACCGTCTATGTCATCAATCTCTGATCATCATGTTGACGATACTCCCTCAACCAGTGACCCATTGGTAAAAGGTCATAAGGGTAAAGTTTTGTATCCTTGTTTGATATTCAAGGCTATGCATCGTACTTTTCTTTGTCCAAACATGGATGAAGCTTCGTGTTGGTTGGAAAATATTACTGATCATCAACAGGTGATTCCAACAAGTGATAGTAATTTATCCCTCGATCCCCCACTGGTTGACCAAGTGGTCGATTCGGATTTATTTGTGATCGATCCCACTCTTCCTTTGGAGAGTGAAGTTAAAGTGGTCGATTCGGTGTCATTTCCACCTGATCTCGCTCTTTCATCAGAGAGTGTTAAGACTGAAGTAGTCTCTTTGACCAAATCTTCGTCATGTTCTTCTCTTCCAGTAGAGAATGAACTTAAACTTGCTGAAGTTTTTATGCTTCGTTCTGATTGTTATCGACAAGAGGAAATTTTGTCTGTTTCGACAGAACCCTCTCTAAGTAATGAGGTTATTTCCTTTGACTGGAGTAACCTAACAGAGTCTTGTCTTCATTCGAGTGTTCCTTTCCAAATAGTTGTGAATGTTACTGCTAGGCGGATACTTCACACTATTGTTGACGAAGGGGCTTCTGTTAGTATTCTATCCTCAACTGCTTGGGAAGCTTTAGGTTCTCCTCAGCTTGTGTCAGCCATTGATTAGCTACTGGCTTTTAATCGCAGACCTACTGCACCTTTAGGGACCCTTCCTTGTTTTCCTATTACATTAGGAGGGAAAACCGTCTATATTGATGTTATGGTGGTCCAAGGTCCTTTAGATTTCAATCTGCTCCTTGGACGTGATTATGTTTATGCCATGAAGGATGTTGTGTCCACACTCTTTAGAGTTATGCATTTTCCCCATGATGGGAATATGGTGACCATTAATCAGCTTTCGTTTGTTACACCTGATCATCGCATCACTCCTAGTAATAAAACTACCCTGAATGTGCTGCATGTTCTTGTGGTTCCTTCCCCTTATTCTAGTTAGCTTCTTCCCATCATAGGTAAAATGGGGGGCATGGCTCTAGCCTATATAATTCATATTGGAGTTAAGTTGCTAGCTTTTATGAAATGGGGGAAACCTACCAACCTCTGGATATCATGTTGGATAGGAGCAGGTTTGAGAGCATAGTTTACTTTTGGTTTCAAGCTTGTTAAAAAATAAAACCACTCCTTATGCATAGTTTATGCTTTTGGTTTGAGGCTTGCATAAAAATGAAACCATGTTTTGACCATCATGTCAGGTTCTGACTGTCATGTCAGTTTTTCCTAAGCATATTTTACGATTTTGGTTTCAAGCTTGCATAAAAACGAAACCATGTTTTGAGCAAAGTTCCCATTCTATGTCAAGCTCATTAAAAAATGAAATGGATCTCCTCAAGCATAGTTTACCTTTTGGTTTCAAGCTTGCATAAAAATGAAATCATGTTCCAAGCATAGTTACCTTCTGTTTCAAGCTTGTGTATAGATGAAACAGATCCCCTTCCCTTGAGTCGAGTCTTCATTGTAGTGTTAGAACTTGAACCTTCTTTTCACCTGCCCGATTCTCGTTCTTCCTACCGCCTGGTGAAAATTTTCACATTTGTAACCAGGTTTTTAGGTTGGGTATGGAAGAAGAATCATCAAATGAAACGAAGCTTGGGGGCATGTCGAGTCGCTAGCAACCATGCTAGGGGTAAGCTTCACTAGCAATCATTCTGGGGGAAATATTCCAACCTCTGTATAGCATGTTAATGGGATTTGGGAAGCATAGTTTACCCATTGGTTTCAAGCTTGCATAAAAATGAAACCAATCCCTGAGCATTCTTTCAACTGATCTTCGAGCTTGTTAAAAACAGTAAGATGGTGTTGAGCTTACTTTTCATTTTTCATGCTCTGGTTAAAACATGAAATTTGGTTTGAGCTTAGTTTATTACTTTTTCGTGCTCTGGATTCAAACATGAAAAAGTCTAATGGAGTCCTCTTTAAACCATTTTTAGGCTCCTTAAATACGAAAATATTGTCGAGTACTTGTCTCCTTCATACTCGTAAAAGTATTTGAAGAGTCGTCCTTCCGACGGTAGGTTATCTCTTTTTCAGTTCAGATAGGACTATTTACGAAAAAGGATCACTCCGGCCAATCATGACTGGAAGAGTTCTCTAAGGTACGATTTTACACTTTTTCGGGCCTTAGAGACTAAATCATACAAAAAAGGACCCCCTTGGAGTCTTCTTCCGTATTCGTTCAGACTCTCTAAACGTGAATGATACTAAGTTTTCTTTCAGTGGACTCGTTAAATTAAAGATTGAGAGACCCATTTTGGGAACGAAGCCCTCCTCTCTCAGGTTCGTAAAACATATGAGTTTGGACTTGTATTCCGATAAGCTATATCGAGTGTTTGTTACCCTCTTTGAACTCGTAAAACCGAAAAGAGGCACTCAGCAATCATGATGGGGAAAATGGGAAAGGAATCATCTTGCAAATAATGGTAGTTGTTTGTCATTACCCTTGAACATGGCACTTGTCTGCACAATCATGTCAGTCAATTGGGTATTCAGCTGATCTCCGTGACGATCCACTTTCATGAGTCATGTCACTCCTTTGAGTCTTTCAAAAGAATGCATTGTCCACTATCGCATTGTGTATCTATCTTGTTTAGTCACGCTGCCAAGTATTTTTTTCGTTCCACCTGATGTTCAAAGGGGATTTGAAGGAGTCTTACCTCTGCAGTCTACACAGTCTTTGTGTCATTTAGTCATATGGTTACTATATGCACATCATTCCAAAACTATGTTCTGAGTTTCATGTCGTCGATGTGGGACTCATCATGGCCCTCCTTCGACGAGACTATTCCCATCGACATTAGCTCATCATCAGGGAAATAGTCTTAGAAACAATATTTGGTACCTTAAGATCTGTATGCCTTAATGACAGATTCTCTCACTCTCGACATAGGTTCACATCATTGACCTTTGATCGTTAGAATTGACTGGGTTTTTGACATCAGGACATCTATTCGCACTCAGTAGATTGTACTAGAGTACCTTGGAAATCATTGACATTAATGGTGATCTCCCTTGCACTTGTTAACGGTTCACATCATTGGTCGGTAATCAAGTGGTTTCTACCATGTTCAACTTCAGATCATTGTAATCACATGGATAGAATCGTACCTTGTGGAAGACGAGACAAATACCCTGGGCATTTGTTGAAAAGCGCTCATTGCTTTTTCCCCAGGTTGCGATGGAGTTTTGTATATCTAGCATGGATCCACATTTGTATGGTCATGGCTATGCTCAAATTTATGTCTGTATGACATAGATCTACGTTTTATGTCTGGTAGCTATGTCCAAGTTTGAGTACTCTATCACATGGATCTACGCTGTATTCTAGTAGCCATGCTTTTTTATTCCACTCATGGATCTGCCTTGTATTGGTCTGCAGCTATGAGTTTGGTTACTTGTGTCTAAGAGTCAACATACTGATGTACTACAGATGCCTACTTGACTGAATACTCCGATCAAGCCAACATTTTCATCTCGTGGTGACGGCTTGTTCTCAAAGCTCTCATTTATCGTATCACTCTAAGACTCATGCTTTGGGGGGCATATTGTTATACCAAAATCCTGTCACCATCATTTGATAAGACATTTGACATACCTACTTGCCCTGAATCCCAGCTTCTGGAGTGGAAACTAAATGGTTTTCTATCAATCTGTCATACGAATTCCTAACACCACGCATGCCCCTTTATCCAGGAGCAGTACCCCTGCTCGCACCGCCTTTCATTGGTTGTCCACAAGCGGTGCCACCACCCATTTCCCTTGGTCCATAGGCGGTTATTACCAGAACCGCTCTGTCATAGAAGGAGAAGCGCGATACCCTGGGTAAAAAGGGAAAAAGATAAGTTTCTCAAGGCTTCTAGATGATAAGCCTCTTGTACTGCCTTATCCCTACTATTGTGGGTTGGTTGAGATCGATATCCCTCATCCTAGTATCTTAGAGGCCACCTCACCCACTAATTTCTCAACCATCTCTATCCATTAAAGCCCTATAAATATAAGCTCATAGCCATGGTTGAGGGGAGAACATTGAAGGTATTGTTATGTTGTTGGATTGATTCTTGGCCCAAGATCATTTGGAGAGAGCATAGAGAGCTAGGGTCAGATCTTTTGGGGATGAAGAGCTGGTTTCATGGATATGCATGTCAACACTAAGGCTTGGTTGTAAACTTCTTCATATTTCTAATGCAAGTTGATTTCTGTCCCACATATGATGTTGTTCTTATGATTTCACATATATATGTTGCTAGATTCCTTAGTCACTAACATAGATTAGTAGATCATATTCTGGTTTCTTTGATTCATTTCATGTTGAGCTTTTTTGCAGGTACACAGGTGAACTGTCAAAGCCTTGTATTCCAGATATCTACAATGTCTAGGGAGAGTCTTCAACCTTTGTCCTCTATTTGTTCTGGATCTGAACCATTCAGACCAGTGGAACACCTTACTGTCCGCAGGAGGTGAAATATTCCAGCTAACATTTACATCAACCGCAATCCACTATGAATTGCAAGAGTAAGGATATCAAATGTATTCCAACAAGTTTCAGCTATTTTAGGCACACTTTTCTAAAGATAAACCATATCTTAAATCACTTTAATTATTGTATATTTACAATATTAAGTATGCCTTATTATCTTTAAGGTGTTTGTCAAATCACTCAACAATTTCAACCCTTAATATGTCAAATTAGCATGAACAATAAGTTTTGAAAATTACTTAATCAAGAAGACAATTAAAGATGAAAATAAAATATGCAATTACATTGGTATGGGATAGATGAAAAATTCATCTATGTGTTTATCATAATTAAGTACATGCATATGCCACAACTTTATCACAAATATGCTACAATTTTTCAACCTATCCAAAACCCTCGCTAGGGAAATCATGAAAACCCTAGCCACCACCAAAAATATCCAACTACCAAGCACCAACATTAACAAGTCCTCCTTGGTTTCAACAACAATATTATGTCACACAAGCTCTCCACATTAGCATGGTTGTCTTCCTTAGGGTTTTCACACCCTAGACATGTTAAATTGTATACGTACGTGGAAAGAAAAATATAGTGTTGGACTCCAAATATACTTTCCTGCCTTAGGATTTGAATCCTCAAACCATAATTCTTCCACTCTTACATCATCATAAGCATAAAGACTTCCATGTAGCATCAATAATACAAGAACTCTATGATATTTTCCTAGGCTTACATACCATAAGAATAAAGATCCAAAAAACATAGGTGTTAAATCTACTCTCCATGTCTTCTACTAGGGTAGAAATATTAATGTTACAAAAAGAGACATAATAACCATCATTGACAATGGTGTATTCTTCTCCAGGGTTTACATGTTTTTTATTATCAAGATGGTTATTGACTAGTTACAGTCCGATAAGCTCCAAACACATAGGTCAAGGCGAATATCTAATAGCTTTTGATCCAAACAAATCCAATTTACTAAGAAATAGTCGTAGTAGTTTCATCAACAAAGAAAACAACATTAATTCACTAGATCGCCACTTTTCACCTGTATGTGTTTTTCTTTGCTATTTATCATTTTGATTTGTGTTAGGAAAGATATTTTTTCTTTGTTTCTTGATATTGAAGCTTTTATTTTGTATTTTTTCTTATGTAGGTGTATGTGTACCATTACAGGAATGAATGAACTTGACCTTGTTAAATGGCCAAAATCACAGTGGCGTAATATCCAGATATTCATTGGTGGAAATATATGCTTCATTTCCTGTCAAATTTCTCAAGTAAGGGTTCCCGAAGCTGATATGTTACTAAAAGTTTTAGCTATTCATGCATGAGGGTCTTGTCATCTTATTTAATGTGTTTTTGTTTATTTCCCAAGAAGGTTGGGTGGCATGAATGTGAAACTAAATGTAGTTTTTTATGGTAATGTGAGACTAGACATATGAAGAAACAAAGGTGATCAAACAAAATTCTCAACACAGAAAGAGTGCCTATTAGAGGGTTCATTCAAAGAAGGAATTTTTTAAAGATTTGAGTAGTTTTGTTCCTGCCCCAAGTATTTCTTCTCAAGGATTGATTATTTCCATTAGAACTTTGCAATCTTTAAATCTTGCTCAAACAAGCTTGTTATCAATTTTAAAGTTAGTGCATCTAGTTCTGAAAGCAAGCAGAAGAGAAGGGCTCATTCACATGGTATTGATTCTCTCACATTTCATATTCTAGATATATTCAATGATGGTAGTTTGTTCAGGTTTCTTCCCTTTGTGGTCACAGCATATCGTTCTCTTGATTTTTAAATCAATTAATAGTCTAATGCAAATAGCTATAGTGCTATCATATTTGGGCATACTTTTTCCAAACTTTATGCCACAATTTTGAGTACATGGCTTTAAGAACATTTGGAGAAGGAAAAACTCAAAACTAAAGGAAACTTGAATTTCATGAATTTCTACCAGACTAATGACGAAATTTTCTCATGATTTCGACAGTCACTTTCAACTGTTTTCTTCACCTTCTTGTCAATATTTCTCTCGGGATTTTGGGCAGTTTCATTTTGATGTCATTGCAAAATAATTCCAGCCAAGAAACCCTATATTTTTGGATGCATGTGTAGGTAAAGGATCAGATCTTGAGCCATTTTTTAGGTTGGAAATGAGATAGTACAACAATTTTTTGTCGTTGATTTTCCCATCCATCTTCACCATCTCAAATTTTGTAAATTTGATCTAGTTTTGCACACAGAAATTCGTTTTTGCATTATGGAAATGTTGTTGAACAACAAGATAAATAAATCAATAATTTCTAGTAATGTAACTTGAGGCAAAATTCCATTTCCATGTTTAAACATTTTTCTTCGTGTCAGCTGAGAATATTATGATGATGGAGGAGCGTAAATTTCTCTCTTGAAGATATTCTTGATAATTTTGCAGGTTGGTACCCTCATGTTGATTATGTTTAAAATTTATACAATCCCTATCCAATCTTGGATAGAAGGGGCTTGTGGGAAGACTTTACATGCATGTTAAATGTTTGATGATATTGTACATGCTCATGATCTCATGATGGAGATTGCAACATGTTTGCTTATGATCATTGTTTGCAATTTACATTGATGATCTATAAGCACACATCAAGGAGAACACCTATGTTGATGATGATTGATCTAAATTATGTCCCAGTTACACAAAATAAAAAATACACATATGGGTGTCAAATTCACAAGCCCTAGATTCAACATGAGACCCACTTCCCAACACCAAATCAACAAGGGGTATGCATTTATTTCAATGCTTGAGCACCAATGTTTATATTTTCATTTCAATATTTCCTAGCAAAGATCAATCTCTTAGACAACATCATCAGAACTACTATTCTTTATGGCCCAGCGTTTGGAAACATAGTCTAGTTTCCATTGATTGGGAACATTTGAAGAGATTCCAATCTATCATGCTCCAAGATATGATTCATTGTTAGAATTTTGTTCCATAAGCCATTTTTCCAAGGCAAGTTTGGAACCCTCCCTTTATGCATCGAAAGCATTTTTAGGCTTGTCTTTTTCTTCACAATATTCCCCCCCTTAGTGACTCAACTACTAGTCTAATATGTAAGTGAGGCCCATATTTGGCCATTTGCACTTCAAAGAGGATTGCATCCCTAGGACCATCTGGACACATTCGAGTCTCTAAGTATTTTCACCCCTTAGTCCATTGGTATTTTTATTCACAACCTAACTCACTTTAAGTACTCATGAGACACCCCTGGTCACCTCCTCTAAAAAATAGAGATGGAATTCCATTCTGAGAGTTTGATGCAGCTGAAAAATGATCTCAATGTCTATCCCAACTACATTCAGTTCTATTTGTCACATGATCTTAGGATTCTGCACAACAAGCTAAGGTTTGTTCACTTGTGGGTCAATTCAGATCACCATATACAACAAATAGAGAAGATAAGTTAATTGTGCCATATTAAGAAGACAAACACAACGGAACAATTTTACTTCAGAAGCCCCATATATTATGATATTTGAGGAATAAATCATTGCATGTTCCATGATAAGAGATGTATAGCTTTATACATGCACACAAGCTGACCATTCACAAACAAAATAGTTTGAGGGACCTTTCCATATCCTAAAGGGCTAAGCCATTAGGTTCACCACCTCTTTTTTTGGCCTATCTTAGTGACTTTGGCACTAAATACTATGCAAATTTCTCAGCCACAGACAAATGGATGGATTGCTGATACAACCTCCTCCATACTAGGCTGTAAAATGTGCATCTCAACAGTATTACTGGTCTAAATGTCTCATAGTTATTGAAAAACAAATATTCCATTTTTTGTTATAACTCTTCCACCTACCACTTTTAGAAATAACATGATTCAATCTTTCCTCAACATAGCTTTGAGAAATAGCTATTTAACTCAACAACCTTCATTGATTGGATAATGGATTTTTGGTTAATATTTTCACCGCCTAACAAGAATTGAACTATAATCTCCAGCATACCTTTGCATCTTTTGAGGGTTTAATTTGAAACATATTAAATAAGACTCTATTTTGAATCCTTGTGAGATAGATAGGAAGTGTTTCATGCTGGATTATTATGTGAACTTACCATGTTTAGTGCCAATATGACTGTACCTAGGGGATTGAAGTTTCATACTAAAAATGTGAAGTATATAAGCATAATAGATTGAATAGTCTTGCAACAAGGCCTTTCTTCTTCCAAGTTTATAAGGAAGGATCCAACCGAAAGATGAAAATTATTGATTCAACATATTGACCCATGAATGGGCCCTTTTTGTTCAGTACAAAATGAAGGAAGTGGGAGCACTTTCCAATTTACTCCAGTTACTGAGAAAAACAGAAATAATTGCATCCTTCACTTACCGGCCCAAGACCACAGCTCCGAATAACAGATCCAATTTTTAGGACCATGTTGTAAACTTCCTAGTATGTCATCCATGTATATTTACCCTCCTGTTCCATCACATAAAATCAAATCCTGGTAAGTTAATCTGATTTCACCTTAAATAAATTCATTATCATCTTTTGTCATAGGTTATGGTTTCGGAAAAAGAAGAACAAGAAGCACCAAGTTCTCTAGATATGGATGGACCCCCTCTTCCAAATCAAAATTGAAAGGGTTATTTTTTGATTAATTTATACTTGATCATTAGTTATCTGAATTCCAAGGAGAGGTAGCACTCATCAGATATCCTTCCAATCCAACGATGCTGCTACAATTTTGACAGTAACTGTCCGTTGGATATCCAACTCCAAGCATTGATATCCGAAGACAATATCATGCATTCGATGGCTTACATCCAACGATAGTTTCGTTCAGGATGTTATAAATTCGAAGTTGGTCCATTGCACATTTGATACCCAAAGGATGTAAGAAATTACCCGATATCATATGTAAGGCCGTCGACATTCCGACTGGGTTTCAGAATAGGGTTGAAAATGTGACGACTAGGGATGTCCAAAATTTGACAAAATATTGATATAAGACTTCTCCGGAATAGGATGAAGCTTTGTCAAAATGTCGACGGGATTGGTAAAGTAGTCGAATAGTCGACAAATTTATACTGCCGACAAAAAGGATGGTGTTGTCGAAAAATAGACATGTGTCTGTCGAATGTCAGACATTACATCTGTTGGATTTCATCCTCAAATTTTGATGTGCTCTTTAGCTTGCGCTTTGGTAGAGTATGTCACTAGGAGAGCTTGGTTTTGGAAGTCTGGATGACTCCCATCTAGAACAACTTCTCTTGCTCCTGTATTAAGGATTCAACAAAGGAATCATGTGAGGGCATCTTCCAATTGGGAATGGAAGCTCTTCCAGAATGGAAAATTAAGAAAAATACAGAATACTCAGTACCTAGTTTGTTTAGTATGGACAACACATGTTGCTCATCCTTTATTTCTATTCTGCACTATCTGCACTGGAGTGCAAGAGACTTGAATTTAGTAAATAATTTTTGTATGGTCTTGAAACTGCTAGGATGCAAGGCTACCAACTCATTCTCCAGAGTGTGTCCCCAAATCTCATCTTGCTTTCCAAACAATACTTCAAGCTTGTCCCAAAATTATTTGAGAGTCCTCAAAACTTCTAGGTGAAAGAGGAGATATCTATATATGTGAGTACATAGATAACCAAAAGCTTCGTTTAAGTTGTTCAAAAACTTGTTTTTCTCAGCTAGATGATGGGGCTCGACCTCCCTTCCAAGTATTTACCTGAAGTATCCCTTGTTGCACAAGGAAACTTGCATATCTTCCCTCCAATTAGCATAATTGAAGGGTGTTAGGACCCGATGTGTGGAAGGTTGAGAATCCGTAATTCTCCTGCTAATGAGACCATATCTTCTCACAAGCTACGTAGCACCTCTAGAAATTCACTGCAAAACCAAAATCATTCGCACTATATTAGAATCAATCCTTCTCTCTCGACATGTACACTTTTTCAGGGTCTGTCATGCCTGCAACGCCACTCTGAATAAATTCAGAGGAAGAAAGGAACTCTTTGTGAGACTTCTGTGGAAACCCAGCTGCTTATGGTGTACAATGAAGAGTAGACATACTTGAAACTTTCCTGAGATGGCTCTGATACCATATTAGAATTATTGTTCCATTAGATCTTCAGAGAAATGAGTGAAATCATATTCTTAATTATTATGCAGTGAAAAGGAATGAATAATACACACTGAACAAATCAAATCTCATGGGAAATAGATAAGGATTGATCATATAATTACAGTATAAAATTAATTAAAGAATCCAGTGTTACAATGGTGCTACATAAGGAGGAATTAGAATCATGTGGATATGATTCGAATCTACCAACTGAATCTAATTGTATCTGACTGCATGGTTAACTAGAAGTGTCTAAATCACTATCGGAGTTCAACTGGCTAACTCCAGATGTCAAATCCAATCTCTCAATCAGTTATAATCAGTTAAACCAGTCTAACTGAAGTGGTAGGTGATAAGTAGGTGAGAAGTGGCACCTTCCCACATGTATACATACATAAATGTTGATAACTAAATGAGAGAAGAAATAACCAAATGTAACTGAAGAATATCTAAGCTTAACTAGTTACCAACTACCAACAATTGAAGGAGGTTGGTGCCTACAGTCCCATTGGCTCCTAAAATGTAAGGATTGGTCTAGGAGGCACCTAAACTTATGCATGCAAGTGTAGTCAGTTCTAGTTAGCCTCTATAGGTGTTCCCCACACTCTATTTATTGGTACATGTGGCCCCATTAGGACAAGTGGACCCAATGGTACTAGTGGACCCAATATAACTAAAATACTCCTAAGTTAGGCAAATATAATCTAATAGACAGTTCATACAAGGGAGGATTATAAGTACTAACATTTTCACCATAATCACATATATCTTGGAGTCTAAAAATCATTCACTCATTCTCTCATGCATATCTACACTACGTAGAGTTCCCTCTTGCTTATCATACCATTATTAGACAGTGCATAACCCAAAAATTCTAATTTAGGGATAGGGATGCATATTTTAGGGGAAAAGGAGATTGATGTAGGTGAGCATAGAGGTTGGGGAAAATAGGAACCTTTATCAATTAATATTTTTTACTAATAGATGCTTGCGAATCCATAAATTAACATTACAAGAGGTTCTTCAATAGCATACAATGTCAGTTTTGAATCTTATTGTACACATTGGTAAGCATTGTAAGTATTTATTTTCCCAAGGGAGCAATGGGTAAATGAAGGGGAATTCCTTCCTTGTGTTGTGTGGGGAAGTTGGAAGGAGTGTCATGGTTGTGATGGCTAAGTGGGATCCCTATAGACATTTGTATGAACATTTGGTTAAGCATAGAAACTAGAATGAGTTTTAGTATAAGAGAGAGATCATGTAGCTGTTTTCTTCACCATGGTGGATTCATAGCCTAGATTGGGGGAATACTCTCAACATAAATACTATATGCAAGAGAGAGTGCCTATGGTTGGGTGGAAAACTTCTCTTACACAATTAGTTTCTTGGATATTCTTTGTTTAAAGATAAGTATTCTCTTGTATTTGAATAAGAAATGCTTTTATTTGATATTTGTGATTATTACGCCTGTATATACATGCTTGTGTGTGTGGATAGAGTTTATTTCCATTTTTCATTTTTATTATGCATATGCACATGCATTTTAAATGTTATGAATTCATAAGACGACTATGGGGTAAAATTTAGAATCCCAAGATTTGTTCATGTTGCCCTCTCTTGGTTAAACTGATGGATGGAGACATGACAACATTTAAGGATTTGAACATAGATTAATCAATATTATCCAACATATTATACCTTAAATACTTAAACCAATTCTTTTATAAAGAAACAAATAACTGTTCACCCTTGGAACCAATTATCCAAAAGGAACTTAAGTACATTTTGGATGCAAAGATAATTTATCTAGTAAGATATTCCTCTTAGGTTTCCAACCTAATCGTGATTCAAAAACTAATGGTGAAATTAGTTTATTTGTTGATTTTTAGAACTTGAAAAGGGCCTAAAAAAGGACAATTAGTCACTACCCTCCATGGACCAAATTGTATAGTTGGTCACAGGATCCAATCTTCTTTATTTACTACAAAAGTTTTGGGGTATAGCAGAGTACTAGTGGAAAAATATAACATGAAGAAACAAAATTTAAAACAAAGTGGGTCCCTTATTCCTACAAAACCCTTTTTCCTAATTAATGTTAGTGTCATATTCCAATATACCATGGATATTGGATTTTTGGAGTGATAAACAATTGTAGTAAGTTATGCGATGATATGAAATTTTTTTAAAGAGTTGATTAAAGCATATACATCACCTCAAATAAATTTTTGATCCTTTCTTGACAGTATGGGATATCATTGAATCTTAAAAAAACTATCTTTAGAATCAGTAAATAAAATATTCTAGTTCATATCATCTTGAAACAAGAGCCACGAGGTGGCAATGTTCCCGATGTTTCCATCAACGACTTGGGATAGTTGCTAGTTTTTTGGTATTGAACAAAAACAAATAAAAGTATGAGAACAAATATCAATAAATATTAGAATGTTGTTTCTAGAAGTTAATCTGGTTCAATTTTGTGATTTAAGTAGTGATTTAATCATAAACATGATCATATCACATGCAAATTAATAAATGTTTCTTTACCATAAAAATTCTCAAATAAATGAAAACCATTTTTCAATATCTAGTGGCACTACTTATCACGCGCCGGGTCTTGGGGCACAAAGTCCTAGGCCTACGTCACCTGCAAAAGACCAGTAAAACCTAAGTTAAATCAATATTTGAATAATTCAAAAAATAAAAATTAATCAAACTATAATAAAAACATTTGAAAAATAAAAAAATTAAATATGGTTCTCGAATTAATCCATCTAACCGATTCATATATATTCCCTATCGGAAACATAATAATGGTAAGCACATAATGTTTTCCTTATTATTGCAATAATTTCAGTCAACATCCCAACAACAACAAGGCAAACATTATATCCATCATAATGTTTGCCTTATTGCTAGAATAACATAAAATACACTCTGCTCCTCTTAGCAAAAGTGGACTATTAAGATGAACCATACAATTAATTAAAGCTCGTTAAATACATTTGGGGTAAATGTATAATGTTTTCCTAGTTATACACTCGTCAATAATGCATTAAAATGTACTTATGGTGAATATATGTTATTATAAATTATACAATTAATGAAATCTCATTGCATACATTGTTGGTGAATGCATCATGTTTTCTTCATTATGCACTCATCAATAATGCATTAAAATGTATTTCTTGTAACTATGTTATATTATAAATTGTTAATAATGCATTAAAATATATTGCTCGTAACTATAGGTTATATTATAAATTGTTGATGAATAGAAATATTATACACTTATAAATTGTTGTTATATTATTAGATACACTCTAATTGATAGGCCATGTGAAATTAATAGTAATCATGCCCATGACACGTGCTATTTGCAGCTCACTATCTTTCACATTAAACGCGTAATAAGTTGACAAGTTGAGTCGCGTCATAGGATTACGGGAAGTGTGTTGTGTGGTAGGGCGACATAACAAAGTTGTGGGAGCATTCCCATTTCCCTACATTCAGTAGACCATGTAGTAATATTGAGTATATTTTTCAGACCTGTAATATGCACAAACCCAAAACTTAGCTCTGTATAACATTTTTTCCAGAACAACGATGGTTGAAAGCATAGCCATTTTAAAATGAGAATAAACAATGGTGTTCTCAAAGTTATCAAAGTTGGAGCTTCTGAAGATGATATCTTTATAAATTCAGTGAGCCTTGACGACGCCGAGGAGGACGACATGCTGTGAATTTTGTAAATATCTTTTTGTAATTCGATCTATCTTTTTCAATAGCAGCTTAGTTTTGACAGTCCAAAGAGATTAGTGAGAAATTTTATTGGAATCCATGACGATAAAACGTGGAGATGCATTTTCTGCCAACAAAAATCTCCCAATGCTTTAAAGAAAGCCACAAGAGGAGGAAGTCATCCACAGGAATCGGAGGAGCAGAAGTTGTGCATAATTAGTTAACTTCATGCTTTAAATGTGTTGTATTGATTTTGAGAGTAATTGAACAGGAGCACAAGCACTTAATTCATCTCTGATTTTGAGAGTAATTTAACAGGAGCACGAGTACTTTTATTGTGTCAATATTTTTCACTTGTGCTGTTAGTAATCAACTAGAACTGGGTTTTCAAGAAATAAATATGGACAAGAAAAATGAGGAGACTCATAAGATATACTGTTTTCTATGTGTGCATGCCTCAAGTTAAAAGAATTTTTTGAAAGAAAAAAAACAAACATAGGGTATTACTAAATGTATCGAGATAAGGTTAATGAAATGAAAGGAAAGGAGGAATGCATTTTATTTATCATTTAAAGCCATCAAAGGGAATGAATTCCTTGTGCCTACCAAAGAATTTATCAAACTGATATAGAATTTGATGCTTCAGAATCATATACTTTGAATGGAATCCTGAGAATTTTGAATCTGTAATTAGCACGTCCAATTTATCAAACTGCTATAAAATTTGATGCTTCAGAGTTTGATTGGAAGTCGGTGGGATTTCTCATAATTCGACCGTAAATTGATTGCAAACAGACCTGGTCCTTGTTCTATTTTTTTTTTTAATGAAATCTTGGATATCGACGTCCTTACAGATTGCATTTGATTAATAATCATCTGCATAGGCTGCGATTTCAACATTTGTGTGCCATTGGGTTAGAAGTGGATTTTGGTAATCTTTAAACTGCTTATTAGTGAGCATGGTTTTGAATCTAGAGGATTTTATTTCATCTTTTAGTCAGTTCTTAGTATGCTGTTACATTACTCTTATTTTAATTGTTTTGGAAAATATATATTGCAATATGAGGAATGTAGGTTAGAGCATTTGAGTAGGCCTAATGTTAATAGCTCTACTGTTGTAGTCAAGTAAGATCTTACTGTTGTCATGTTGTCATCAAGTAAGATCTTAAGATCATAACCTGTGTATACCATTTCACTAAGAAGATCATGTGCTTTAGCTTTTCTTCCTTGAAAACAAAGACTCCTACTTTAACAAAATACTTCTCTCCAATGATTCCCTAAACAGTTCTACAACCATCGTTACTCTGCCATCCTCGTAAAGACCAGTAATAAGCAACACATATGCAGGTTCTGTAAGATTGAGATTATGTTCTTGAACAATTCTTAAAAGTTTTAATGCATCATCCAATCTGCCAACTTTGTATAAGGCAATTATTATAATACAATATGCTCCAGAATCTACAACATCTTGCATCGTATCTATCTTCACCACAGTTCTTAAAGCTTCAGCTAAATTTCTTTCTTCAAATAATTTCTGAATCAACTAAATATTGCAGTAGTCTTGATTATTTATACCAGATCTCTAAGAGATATAATTAATCCAAAGCTGAAAATCCTGTGATACTCTACCTTTGTGAGATGGTGACATCATAAGCATCTTGTAAGTTACCACATTGGGATTGCATCCTTTTCCTTCCATCTTCTTAAACACAGTAAAGGCATCCTCATCTCTGTTAGCTCTACAAAGGCCATTGATTAGTATGTTGTATGTAAATACATCTGGCATGTAACCCTTGAGAAGCAGTGCTTTGAAAAGCTCCAAGGCTCTCACTAATTTGTTTGCCTTGCAGAGGCCATTGATTAGTGTATTGTACTTAACAGTATCTAGCATGACACTACTTTCTATTAACCTCCTAACAAGCTTATATGCTCTAAGGATCCGTCCAAAGTTACAAAGGCGCTCAAATAAAGCTTGAAAGTCAGCACTATCTGCAATGCGGTCACTACCTTGGGTAATATTCAGAAACAAAAATGGATTGTTTCCCATCTCCATTTTGTAGAACAAAATGTATGCTTTCTCCACTTCACCAGCATTACAAAGGCCATCAATGAGTATGTTATAGGTCATAACAGTTGGAAATAATCCATTCCTTGTCATTTCATAAAACATATGATGTGCCTCATCTACAAGCCCTTCCTCGCATAAGCCACGAATCAGAGTTGTATACGTAACATTATTTTGGAGGACATCCTTTCTGAGCCATTTCTAATTTGAGGGCACAAGCCTTATCTATTTGTCGAACATTACAAAGGCTCTTGATCAGAGTCTTATAACAGTATGTATCAGGAAGACATTGGTTTCTAGTCATTACATTCAGAAGTTCAAAAGCATCATCAATTTTGGCAGCTTTACAGAATCCATCTATCATCAACATGTACGATACCAGACCTGGAGTGGCCTGACCCTCAAACCAGACTCTGGAGTAATTGTGTGTTATCTCTATGTAGGTCACACATGTTCAAAATGAAATGAATTGAGACGTCTGTGATGAGAGTCCTAAAGTACCCTAAGAATGTCTATTGGAACTTAGCCAGACTAGTTTCCATTACTGCTAAACGAAAAAAGTTCTATATAGAATACTATCTGCAACAAATTGAGCAAATAATAATTAGATTTGTTTCAATTTACAGGCAATAATGAAATGTGAACCTCCTGTTACAAAGCTGTCATAGATTCAAAGGCTTTATGACAGTTCAAATATTAGAAAGATGATTTAAATATTTTTCCATTTCACAACTGGAAAACTAAAACTAATGGATAAGCTTTCAATAGTTATTCTATAAATGGGTTGTTATAATTTCTAAAGCTATATATGGTTTTCCTGAAAAATATAATTTCTAAAGCTATATATGGGTTGTTGTAATGCATAGATCTTGAAAAATATGTAAACAATGAATACCGAATTCAACCTCGTATACATACACTAGATTGGAAATACCTTTGATATGCGTGGTGTATTTGCAGAAGTCCATTGGATCCGAAGGGATGCCACTGCCCAGGTCTGTGTAGGGAGACCACCACCCAGCTCTCATGTGTGCTTTATATCCACCATGATTATGTTAGAGGACATGTAGGTTGATCAATTGTTCATGTTACATCTGGAGGATGTTAGTAGCATAGTTGGAGGATGGGTTGATTAAGGAAGAAGACAAGTGGAGTGTTGCATGTCCCATTTGGAGTGTGATGATCTATCCAATGTAGATACATGTGTAGAGACATGTGAGTGATGTTAGACCTCGAACACATGCACCTTGATTCTCAGACCTTGAACTCACATGCACCCTGATTGTCAGATATCGACTGCATGTGTCAGAACCCCAAAAATTTCAAAAAATTTAAATTTTTTTAAAATAGCATAAATACTCATTAAATGCAGTCATTAACTGTTTGGTTAGTTTGATGTAAATAGAGTCGTAACTGAATGATTTCTTGCTTAACTTAAAAGAATAGTTTCTTTTCAGTTACTGATTGCTTTTCTGTTTGCGACACAAGGTGGGTTTGTCATGAAGGACTGGGTTTACTTAGCTTTCGAGCTAATGCAGCGGTGTTCTTCTATTACATGTATACAGGTATGAAGTATGGGTTGCTGTTAACAAGTCTCAGAAGTTTACAATAAGATTTGCTGTATATAAATTAATTAGTAAAAGTGCATACATGCTAGACAGAAAGACCAAGCTTCTAAAGGTACAACTTTTACTAAGTTTTCTTGAGACTTATTGCTAGAGAAATGAAATTCTACATATAGAGGTGGTAGTTAACTTTTCTATACAGATTATAGAGTTTAACAAGTCTACAGAGTACGACCTATTAAATGTCCATACTGAAAGTAAGTATAAAAATGTAATAAACTATTTTTTTACTTAACAACTAGCATGGTATAAAATCACAACATCAAAGGTTTACTTCTATTATTCAAAGTTACTGTAACATGTCATGTTTAGATTGCATCATAATCAGATTTTCAAGTGTAGTTGTAACTGATAAGATATCACTAGCATCGATCTATACTTTTCTTAATTTAAGCATTGACGAGTTTATGGCTTGATACAAAAGTTCCCTTAATAACTTAAGTGTTTGCTCTATTTTAGAATGCTACTTTAATTCCAAGATCAATATTGGATAGAAGCCAAACACTTTTTGAATTAATTCTAAACTTATCCTATTTAACCTCTTATGAGTTTTATGATTATATTATCAAACAAGAAGGTTATTGATATATCCAAGTTACCTTTCACATAACCACTTATAAAATCTTTGATAAATTTGTGGAGCTTAGAGAGTGACAAAGATCTAATTGTCATCTCAAGGATACCAAGACTATTAAAAGGGTTGTTTAATCTATTAACAACTATCAAAGATATAGTCTAGAGTAAACCAATATCAAAATTAATGGATCACAAAGATTAGTTACCACTTACTATAGACTTTAAAGAATGTTAAGTTCCTTTACCTTTGCTTAAGACTAAGGCAATTTGTCAATATAGTGGAAGGTCTTTAAACCACCACAATATAACATTATTCCAAGCAATTATAAATCCTTAGAATTTGAACCATTTTCCATACATATATATATATATATATATATATATATATATATATATGAGACTAATAAGGAGCAATGCAATTTTTATAACCATAAACTAATGCTTTGTAACTCCTTGTGAAAATTAAACAACTCTCCATACCTATGTACACGAGACTGTTTTACAAGCAAAATTCTATAGTGCAAGGTTTATAAACATAAGGCTAATGTTACGTGGTCAATTCATAATGCAGGTGATACTATGGTATAACAATCATATGGAATCTCAACACTATGATTTTGTTGGAAAATCGATCAATGGCGATTTCGAAGGGGAACATTAGGTCTCAACCCACTGCATGAAATGTATTAAAGGTATTACGTGGTCACTCCTCAGCCAAGTATTGACATGTTAAAAGCAGTTGACTTAACCCTAATTCGTCATTTCTCCTTCGCCTTCGGGCTTGGCCGCTCTGCAAACCCTTCTGGTTCATTTTGCTGCTACGCTATTGATAGAAGCTTCTATGCTGCTCCAGTTCTTCGTGAGCTCCATTATGGCACTGTGTGGGAGTACAAAGCTTGCTGATGACGGATTTAGGGTTTGCTGATTACCTAGGGTTTTCCCTTTAGCACCAATGTCGACCCTGTCACAGCGTGAGTGTATCTCTTCGGCTTGATACTGTCAATGCTTCCAATGTGAAAGGTATCCTTCGCTCCAGCGAGCTCGTCCTTCTCGGTGACAAAGGAAGGATTTATCCTTCATTTGCTCATAGTTATCAGGCTATAATCGGTGGCTACATTTCTTTCATACTCGGCGGTAAGTTACAGTTCATTCCCTTCTTTTTCCTTTTCAAGATTATAGCATAGCCAAAATATGTTAAGGTTTTTTTTAAATAATAAACTGTTCCTTTGTCTTGCAGGTTTGGTCTCCTCCTTGTGGAGTGGAAAATGCAAGGTTTCAACCGTGGTACCTCCCGGTAAGCCTGGTCTCAAACATGGCGTTCCCTCCTTGCTGGTTTTTAGGGCTGTTAGAGGTTGGCTTTGAGAGACGCAACGCTGTGGTTATCTCGGCTCTGTTAAGTCTTTTAAACTGTATGTTAAAATGAATTTTTAATAGGATAAACCCTTGCGCTGTGCATGGGTGTTACGGCTTAGGCCGATATTGTAATTATTAGCTTTCCTTCTATGTTTAAAGTATTGTAAAAGATATACTGTATAAAAGCACTGGCTGTAAGCCTGCTTGATAATGAGGTTATGATCTCGACATTCTGTTTCTTTTACTGTACTCTTGACTGGTTCAGGGTTTTTACCCAACGTTTTATGATAAAAAAAATACATACTGTTGTTTCGTAGCTCTTAGATTATACTACATCATGCATTTTCAATTTGTGGACTGTATAGGATAATAAATTACAGGCTTATGATAGCCTTTAATTGTTAAATTATACTACGGTCGTAAAAATAAAAATAATGTCTTATCTTTATAGTTTGTAATTATTTACATAAGTTTGGAATTATAGGGTTAGACCCTATTTTCTACAGTTTGAGAATCAATATAATTTATTAATCTGATACTATGTAATACATACAAACTCTATCTGTATCTGCGACTAAATAATGATTATTATTATATTGATTAGGCTCGATAATGAGCAGTCTATTGTTCTGTTATTTATCTTTGTTTTATAAAATGTAGCTGAGTTATTTTTACTATAGTTAATTTCTTTTGTAAAATTACTGTCAGGTTATGTACCTGGGTTATACCTTGATTTACTTGTTATGAAATCTTGTTAAGTGATAAATAGGGTTTACATTCTTAAGCTATATAGGTTCTTACATTTTGCTTTTAATTTACTTAACGAAATTTCTAAGAAAAATCTATTTATTCTGTAAGACAGAGTGTATTTAATTCGGGATTGTAATTTAAAGCAAAATAATAATCCTGTCTTTGTTGGAGTATTAAGTTCCTCATATGTGTAACCTTTGTTTATTTTATAGCGTACAGAAAATAGCATTATGCTGTTTAAATTCCTGTACTGATATGCAGTTACTTAAAAAGTTCTGATAAAATTTAATCTATCTGTTAAGTTATTATTTTACTTATAAAAAATAAAAAAAAGAATAGGTTAACACTTTTTATGACCTATCTTATATAACTATATATATAGAACATGCATTTTTAATCCATAAAAGATAGAGTTACCATTCTATGTAATATTAGTAGTTGATTTACTAATGAAAACTGAAAAGTAAAGGAAATAATAACATTAATATAATATCTCAGCTCTAGCTAGCTTGCTTAATTATAGAATTAAATTTACATTTGATTACTTCTACAAATGTTCTGTAAATACAAGTATTAACATGTTTATAATCTGAATAAAGAGAAATAAAAGCTCTGTAACTTATTCTTGCTTTGAGTTCATTTTTAGAAATGAAATCATCCGAATACAAGGAAGGAAACTATATAATAAAACAATATGATTTCTAGTCTAACTTCTACCTTCTATCCTGTACAGTAGCATTTATTGGAACAAAGATACAGTACTAGAAAGTAGTTTTTTTAAGACTATAAGAAAATAAATTATGAATTTGTGAAACACTTGTATTTACTGAAAGTAACTAGATAGGAAACTCGGTTCAGAAGGATACTACTTCTCAATACCGAGATACTGTGCTGGAGTATGGTCTGGTGAACCTAGATGTGGAAAAACATAGTAATTCTTTAACTCAGCAATAGATTAACTACTGATAACCTGAGATACTTACATTACTAAACTAACTAATTATTGAGTCATATAACAAAACATAACATGCAACCATTCATACTCATTAAACATAAAGAGATAAGTGTTAGAACCTGTTTAAACTGTGGACAACAACAGCAATGGGAGGCCGTTCCTCCCTACCAACTCCTGGAGAGCGCTCAGACAACTAATTTTCAGGACCTCTGAGCTTATTCTGGTCTCCCTGGCTGGAACTAGGTGCAGCAAAATCAGATACCAGTCTTCAAACTCAGTATTAACTCAGAACTCTTCAGTAAACTCTCACAGCTACCAAGCTGTAATAAAAACAAGTTACTGCAGCAATCCTTTCCCACAACTTCCTTACTGTTTTTCCCTCTTTCCTCAATGGATTTCCTGAATAACATTCACCTGAATGAATTCTCTTTAGAAAATTTTGAGCAGCCCTCAGCTCTCTTCATTGAGTACTTTTTAAAAGATTGCCTAGGTCTTTTTGGGTTAGTTGTCATTTAATGAGCCACCTGCTCTGATCCCACTTTCTTGGGGGATCATGACCCCAATTATAGGGAAGTTGCCACCTGCAACTTAGGAAGTGTTTGAGGATGCTGCCACTTGTCTTTTGCCTTTCCACCTAGTTCCCTCCACCAGTTTGACCAATAAACTCTTTTTAACAGCTCTCCCATGCTGTTGTCTCCACAATTTATTTATTAATAATAAAATATTCTGAATTACACTCCATTTCTGTTGACTCTACTGAGTCATCAATCCCTACTTAGCATTAAATTTAACATAATGTCTCAGGAATATAATAAAACAATTTACATAATTTTACAAAATTGGGGTATGTGACATACACACCCCCTTAAAATGTAACATCGTCCTCGATGTTACTTATTCTTCATCCTCTGGAACCTCGTGGAATAGATTCGGGTATGCTTCCCGCATCTTACTTTTGAGTTCCCAGGTAGCTTCTTCAGGACTAAGGTGCTTCCATTGCACCTTCAGCTGTCCAATCGTGCGGTTCCGCAGAGTAATTTCCCTTCTCCCGAGGATACAGTCCGGTTCCACCAGAACTTCCCCTTCTGGTTCTACCTGTACAACGTTCCAATCAATCACATGAGTAGCATCATGAGCATACTTTTTCAGAACTGAAATATGGAAAACATTGTGCACTTTTAAGTGAGGTGGTAACGCTAGCTGATATGCAACTTGACCAATTCTAGATAAAATTTCAAACGGTCCACAGTAATGTGGTGCTAATTTTGCACAACTCCCTAGTCTTAGGGAGCTCTTCTTTGGTATTACCTTTATGAACACATGCTCACCCACCTGGAACTCTTTAGGAGTTCTTTTCAAATCTGCTTGGCTCTTTTGTTGATCCTGTGCCACCTTTAAGTTTTCCTGCACTTGTTTCACAATCTGTTCTATTTCCTTCAATAATTCAGGCCCTAACACCAATCTATCTACTGAATTATTCCAGGAGATAGGAGTGTTATGTTTACGCCCATACAGAATTTCAAATGGGCCGAACTTAGCTGATGATTGATAGTTGTTATTGTATGCAAATTCTGCTAAATGCAAGTAATCCTCCCACTTACCTGGCTGATCCTTGACGTACATTCTTAACAGATCTTCCAACACCTGATTAACTCTTTCAATCTGTCCGTCCGTCCGTCTGAGGATGGAAAGAGGTGCTGAAATTCAGTGTTGTGTTTAATCCCTTAAACAAGGATTTCCAGAAATTCCCTGTGAATTTAGGATCCCTGTCTGAAATAATAACCTTCGGTACACCATGTAGCCGAAAAATTTGCTTTAGAAAAATGTCAGCGATATTTGCCGCCTTGTAAGTGGTTTTAACAGGAATAAAATGTGCTGCTTTACTTAATTTATCTACTACCACCATAATTGAATCATTCTGATTTTTATTTCTGGGTAATCCAGTAATAAAATCTAAACTGATTATCTCCCACTTCCAACTAGGAATAGGAAAGGGTTGCAATAAACCAGCTGGATGTTGATGTTCTATTTTCACTTGTTGACAGTCCAAACATCTATCTATATACTCAGCTACTTCAGATTTCATATTAGGCCAGAAATAATCTTTTCTTAACATGGTGACAGTCTTCTGGTAAACTGGATGCCCTGAGTAAGGGGTTTTATGAACTTCATCCAGAATCAACAATTTAACCTTAGGCACATTAGGCACATATAGTCTGTCCTTAAACAATAAAAATCCATCTTTATTTAGACTATAACCCTTTATTAAACTTTTTGTAGGTTCTTCTTTAGCTGTAACTTGTAATTTTTGATAAATTTCATCCAATTTTATCCCTTCAGTCAGCTGTTCATTTAAATCAGAAACATAAGTACTGATTGCTGTTGTAAAATTCAGCTTCGCATTTCTGCTCAAAGCATCAGCCACCTTATTTTCTTTTCCTTTTATGTGCTGAATTTCGAAATCGTATTCACTTAAGAAGGCTAACCAGCTTGCTTGTCTTGCATTTAAGTTGGGCTGATCTAAAAGGTACTTTAGACCCTTATTATCAGTCATTAAAGTAAACTTTCTGCCTATTAAGTGGTGTCGCCACATTTTTAAGGCATGAATAACAGCAGCAAGTTCTAAATCATAAGTGGCATAATTCTTTTCATGGATTTTTAATTTCCTAGACTCATAGGCAATGACATGCCCATCCTGAGTCAGCACTCCGCCTAAACCATAATTACAAGCATCGGTGCATACCACAAAATCCTTATTAGGATCTTCTATTCTTAGGATAGGCGTAGTTGTTAATAAAGTTTTTAATTTCTTAAAGCTTTCTTCGCATTTTAGGTTCCAATCGAATTTCTTGCCTTTCTTTTGCAAGGAAGTGATAGGATTAGCTATTTTTGAAAAGCCTTCGATGAATCTCCAGTAATAACCGGTAATTACCATAAAGGACCTAACATCTGTTACATCTTTTGGTACTGGCCAATCTTTGATTGCCCGAATCTTTTCAGGATCCACTGAGATCCCTTCCTTAGTCACTACGTGACCTAAGTACTGGATTTCATCCCTGAAGAAATCACACTTACTGAGCTTCGCAAAGAGCTGTTGCTCTCGCAGTTCTTGTAAAATTATCCGTAAATGTTCCTTATGTTCCTCTTCATTTTTAGAATAGATTAAGATGTCATCGATGAATACAACAACAAATTTATCTAAGTATTTATGCATTATGTTATTCATTAGACACATAAAGATGACTGGGGCATTAGTAAGCCCAAATGGCATTACGACAAATTCGTAATGTCCATACCTTATTCTAAAGGTTGTCTTGAAAATGTCCTCTTCTTTAATCCTTACCTGATGATATCCTGATCTCAGGTCTATCTTAGAGAACACCGTAGCTCCACGTAGCTGATCGAACAGATCATCTATGCGGGGCAACGGATATCTGTTTTTAATAGTCATTTTATTTAGTTGACGGTAATCTATGCAGAGTCGCATAGTTCCGTCTTTCTTTTTAACAAAAATTACTGGTGCTCCCCAAGGGGACACACTAGGTCGAATATACTTCTTATCTATTAACTCTTTTAACTGTGATTTTAGTTCATTAAGTTCTAAAATGTTCATACGATACGGAGCTTTCGAGTTGGGTACAGCACTTGGTACCAGCTCAATAGTGAAATCCAGTTCCCTCCTAGGAGGTAATCCTGGAATTTCCTCCGGAAAAACATCAGTAAAATCATTTAACACAGGAATATTCTCTATTTTTACTTTATCTTTTTCAAATTTATTTGCCTCGTCTGTAATAGTTACAGCATAGGCTTTGCACCCTTTCCTGATTGCTCTTTTGAGTTGTAAGGCAGAAATCTGCCAAATTACAGTTTTCCTAGGAACACCCCTAATTGTTACTGGTGATTCATTATTATTTACACACGTAAATCTTTTATCAAAACAGTTTAAAACTACCCTATGCTGTTCTAATCAATCCATACCAATCAATAAATCATACGAGCCAAGTAGCAGAACATTTAACTTAACAGTAGTTTTAAAATCATTCATAACTAAAGCACATTCCTTAACATAACAGGTTACCTTCCTTTTTGCCCCTGTGGCTAATTGAACTAACCAGGAGTTATCAAACTTTTTAATAGTCAAATTACACTTTTCTACTATCTTAGGGGAAATGTAACTAAGACTGGCACCTGGATTTATTAAAATAGTTACAGGGGTTTAGTTAACCATACCTTCTACTTCCACCATGGAAGTTTGATAATCAGCTTGGCGGTTATCCAACGCTGCATTGATTTGGGGCATAGTCCTTGCAAAATCTCCAACAGTCATTTCATCTTGAATAGTATGAATATTGCTGTTTGGCTTCTTCCGGTTTGGGCAGACTGAAGCATAGTGCGGGTCATTGCACTCCCAGCACTTAACAGGCTCCTTCCGTTCGAAATTCTTAGTGAAATTTCCATGATTGTTTGAAGCTTCCTGCCCTTGAAGTTATTGGAATTATTGGAATTATTAGGAGCACCATTTCTATTTCCCTGGAAGTTCTTACCATTAGAATGATTTCTGTTCTTATTATTCCTAAAAATTTTCTAGGGTACAAACTCTTTTTTCTTGAACTTAGGCTGATTACTGTTCTTTTTAGCCTTCCAATTGGCTATTCCTTCTTTCTTTTTATTCTGTTCAAAACAGAAATTAGCCTTCCGCATGGCTTCTTCCAGAGTTTTAGGGTTATCATATTCGATTCTGTCCTTTATATGATATGGCAGGCAGCTGAGAAACCGCTGTACTTTAGGTTTCTCATCAACTAAATACGACACATACCTTAACAGACTTAAGAACTTACTGTTTAAGTCCTTCATAGTCATGGATCCTAGTTTTAACTCATAAAATTCCTTGGCCCTTTCTTCATAGTATTTTTTGGACAGAAATTTCCTCTTGAAGTATCTTTTAAAAGTACTCCAATTGATTTCTTTTTCTTTGATTCCCTTAACTCTTTTCAGATCTTGCCACCATATATCTGCCTTTCCAGAAAGATTGTAGATGGCCATTCTCGCCTTCAGCTGATTCGAATAGTTGTATATCTGAAAATATTTTCTCATTCCAGATAACCAATATTTTGCCTCTTCTCCTTTTTCAGTTTCTCCATTGAAAGTTGGGGGTTTTATTTTTTTGAACTCCCCAGAAATCTCTTCGTAAGGCCTGTACTTTTTCTTTCTATTATACAAGTCAGCCTCACTACTGTCACTAGTAGTGTAATAGCTTTGTTGTTCCTTGAGTCCTTCAGATGATGAGCTGCTTTCAGCCTTAACCAATTTCATCTTTTTAGATCCTTTCTGATGACTAGCTTCCTCACATTCGGATCTTTTACTCCTCCCTTCTGTCTAGAATTTTTCTATCAAGATTTGGTTTAACTCCTCCTGAGTCTTTAATATCCTTTCATTATCCTTCTTGACTGATTCCATTTCAGTCTTTAAGTCCTTTATAGTCTGTATCAACTCTGAAGAGTGAGCAGTTATCTCTTCTAACACAGGCTCTTTAGACATTTGTCTTGTCTCAGTGTGTGGAGACTCCTCCTCAGCATATTCTCCTAACTTCTCCATACCTGCCTGTTAGATTCAGAAAAAGAAATTTTCTGCTTTTTTACATAAAACAAAAATACAGGTTAGTACATGATTTTTTTTTTACTATTCTATGGAAACTAGTTGAGCCACATCATGGCCTAGTGTTTGAACCATGCTCTGATAGCACATGTCAGAACCCCAAAAATTTTGAAAAATTTAAATTTTTTTAAAATAGCATAAATACACAT
>LPNX011101914.1:621785-637943 GCA_001517045.1 Pseudotsuga menziesii | reverse complement strand
TTCTTGCTTAACTTAAAAGAATAGTTTCTTTTCAGTTACTGATTGCTTTTCTGTTTGCGACACAAGGTGGGTTTGTCATGAAGGACTGGGTTTACTTAGCTTTCAAGATAATGCAGCGGTGTTCTTCTATTACAGGTATACAGGTATGAAGTACGGGTTGCTGTTAACAAGTCTCAGAAGTTTACAATAAGATTTGCTGTATATAAATTAATTAGTAAAAGTGCATACATGCTAGACAGAAAGACCAAGCTTCTAAAGGTACAACTTTTACTAAGTTTTCTTGAGACTTATTGCTAGAGAAATGAAATTCTACATATAGAGGTGGTAGTTAACTTTTCTATACAGATTATAGAGTTTAACAAGTCTACGGAGTACGACCTATTAAATCTCCATACTGAAAGTAAGTATAAAAATGTAATAAACTATTTTTTTACTTAACAGCTAGCATGGTAGAAAATCACAACATCAAAGGTTTACTTCTATTATTCAAAGTTACTATAACGTGTCATGTTTAGATTGCATCATAATCAGATTTTCAATTGTAGTTGTAACTGATAAGATATCACTAGCATCGATCTATACTTTTCTTAATTTAAGCATTGATGAGTTTATGGCTTGATACAAAAGTTCCCTTAATAATTTAAGTGTTTGCTCTATTTTAGAATGCTACTTTAATTCCAAGATCAATATTGGATAGAATCCAAACACTTTTTGAATTAATTCTAAACTTATCCTATTTAACCTCTTATGAGTTTTACGATTATATTATCGAACAAGAAGGTTATTGATATATCCAAGTTACCTTTCACATAACCACTTATTGAAAATCTTTGATAAATTTGTGGAGCTTAGAGAGTGACAAAGATCTAATTGTCATCTCAAGGATACCAAGACTATTAAAAGGGTTGTTTAATCTATTAACAACTATCAAAGATATAGTCTAGAATAAACCAATATCAAAATTAATGGATCACAAAGATTAGTTACCACTTACTATAGACTTTAAAGAATGTTAAGTTCCTTTACCTTTGCTTAAGACTAAGGCAATTTGTCAATATAGTGGAAGGTCTTTAAACCACCACAATATAACATTATTCCAAGCTATTATAACTCCTTAGAATTTGAACCATTTTCCATACATATATATATATATATATATATATGAGACTAATAAGGAGCAATGCAATTTTTATAACCATAAACTAATGTTTTGTAACTCCTTGCGAAAATTAAACAACTCTCCATACCTATGTACACGAGATTGTTTTACAAGCAAAAGTCTATAGTGCAAGGTTTATAAACATAAGGCTAATGTTAGGTGGTCAATTCATAATGCAGGTGATACTATGGTATAACAATCATATGGAATCTCAACACTATGATTTTGTTGGAAAATCGATCAATGGCGATTTCGATGGGGAACATTAGGTCTCAACCCACTGCATGCAATGTATTAAAGGTATTATGTGGTCACTCCTAAGACAAGTATTGACGTGTTAAAAGTAGTTGAATTAACCCTAATTCGTCATTTCTCCTTCGCCTTCGGGCTTGGCCGCTCTTTAAACCCTTCTGGTTCATTTTGCTGCTACGCTGTTGATAGCAGCTTCTGTGCTGCTCCAGTTCTTCGTGAGCTCCATTATGGCACTGTGTGGGAGTACAAAGCTTGCTAATGGCGGCTTTAGGGTTTGCTGATTACCTAGGGTTTTCCCTTTAGCACCAATGTCGACCTTGTCATGGCGTGAGTGTATCTCTTCGGCTTGATACTGTCAATGCTTCCAATGTGAAAGGTATCCTTCGCTCCAGCGAGCTCGTCCTTCTTGGTGACAAAGGAAGGATTTACGCATCCTTTTCTCATAGTTATCAGGATATAATCGGTGGCTACATTTCTTTCATACTTGGCGGTAAGTTACAGTTCATTCCCTTTGTTTTCCTTTTCAAGATTATAGCTTAGCCAAAATATGTTAAGGTTTTTTTTAAATAATAAACCGTTCCTTTGTCTTGCAGGTTTGGTCTCCTCCTTGTGGAGTGGAAAACGCAAGGTTTCAACCGTGGTACCTCCCGGTAAGCTTGGTCTCAAACATGGCGTTCCCTCCTTGCCGGTTTTTAGGGCTGTTAGAGGTTGGATTTGAGAGACGCGACACTATGGTTATCTCATCTCTGTTCAGTCTTTTAAACTGTATGTTAAAATGAATTTTTAATAGGATAAACCCTTGATGATGAACCCTACTTTGTGGTTCGAAACGTCGAGATTAAATCTAACGTAACGCAGTTTTCCTCCTTCTCTTACAACAGTCTATTGTTCTGTTATTTATCTTTGTTTTATAAAATGTAGCTGAGTTATTTTTACTATAGTTAATTTCTTTTATAAAATTACTGTCAGGTTATGTACCTGGGTTATACCTTGATTTCCTTGTTATGAAATCTTGTTAAGTGATAAATAGGGTTTACATTCTTAAGCTATATAGGTTCTTACATTTTGCTTTTAATTTACTTAACGAAATTTCTGAGAAAAATCTATTTATTCTGTAAGACAGAGTGTATTTAATTCGGGATTGTAATTTAAATATTTATATTCCTTAAGTTTTTAAGAGAATCACGTTTCTATGTTGGATATTATAAAAGTATAATATTATTATAATAATAATACTTACTAAAGCAAAATAATAATCATGTCTTTGTTGGAGTATTAAGTTCTCCATATGTGTAACCTTTGTTTATTTTATAGCGTACAGAAAATAGCATTATGCTGTTTAAATTCCTGTACTGATATGCAGTTACTTAAAAAGTTCTAATAAAATTTAATCTATCTGTTAAGTTATTATTTTACTCATAAAAAATAAAAAAAAGAATAGGTTAACACTTTTTATGACCTATCTTATATAACTATATATATAGAACATGCATTTTTAATCCATAAAAGATAGAGTTACCATTTTATGTAATATTAGTAATTGATTTAATAATGAAAAAGGAAAAGTAAAGGAAATAATGACATTAATATAATATCTCAGCTCTAGCTAGCTTGCTTAATTATAGAATTAAATTTAAATTTGATTACTTCTACAAATGTTCTGTAAATACAAGTATTAACATGTTTATAATCTGAATAAAGAAAAATAAAAGCTCTGTAACTTATTCTTGCTTTGAGTTCATTTTTAGAAATGAAATCATCCGAATACAAGGAACAAAACTATGTAATAAAACAATATGATTTCTAGTCTAACTTCTACCTTCTATCATGTACAGTAGCATTTATTGGAACAAAGATACAGTACTAGAAAGTAGTTTTTTTAAGACTATAAGAAAATAAATTATGAATTTGTGAAACACTTGTATTTACTGAAAGTAACTAGATAGGAAACTCGGTTCAGAAGGATACTACTTCTCAATACCGAGATACTGTGCTGGAGTATGGTCTGGTGAACCCAGATGTGAAAAAACATAGTAATTCTTTAACTCAGCAATAGATTAACTACTGATAACCTGAGATACTTACATTACTAAACTAACTAATTATTGAGTCATATAACAAAACATAACATGCAACCATTCATACTCATTAAACATAAAGAGATAAGTGTCAGAACCTGTTTAAACTGTGGACAACAACAGCAATGGGAGGCCGTTCCTCCCTACCAACTCCTGGAGAGCGCTCAGACAATGACTTCTTAGGACCCCCAAGCTTATTCTGGTCTCCCTGGCTGGAACTAGGTGCAGCAAAATCAGATACCAGTCTTCAAACTCAGTATTAACTCAGAACTCTTCAATAAACTCTCACAGCTACCAAGCTGTAATAAAAACAAGTTACTGCAGCAATCCTTTCCCACAACTTCCTTACTGTTTTTCCCTCTTTCCTCAATGGATTTCCTGAATAACATTCACTTGAATGAATTCTCTCTGGAAAATTTTGAGCAGCCCTCAGCTCTCTTCATTGAGTACTTTTTAAAAGATTGCCTAGGTCTTTTTGGGTTAGTTGTCATTTAATGAGCCACCTGCTCTGATCCCACTTTCTTGGGGGATCATGACCCCAATTATAGGGAAGTTTCCACCTGCAACTTAGGAAGTGTTTGAGGATGCTGCCACTTGTCTTTTGCCTTTCCACCTAGTTCCCTCCACTAGTTTGACTAGTAACCTCTTTTTAACAGCTCTCCCATGCTGTTGTCTCCACAATTTATTTATTAATAATAAAATATTCTGAATTACACTCCATTTCTGTTGACTCTACTGAGTCATCAATCCCTACTTAGCATTAAATTTAACATAATGTCTCAGGAATATAATAAAACAATTTACATAATTTTACAAAATTGGGGTATGTGACAGCATGAACCTTGGCATCATAAATACAATTCATATAAAGGTATTTTCGACAATAATAAGTTGGCCTTTTAAAACCTTAGAGAAGGTAAAAAAAATTTACCATAAAAATTTGTCGTTCTGGTAAGGAATTCTCAAATAAATGAAAACCTAAATGAAAACAAATTTTCAATATTCAGTGGCACTGCTTACGTTATCACGTCGTCGGGTCTTGGGGCACATATTCCCAGGCCTACGTCACCTGCAAAAGACCAATAAAACCTAAGTTAAATCAATATTTGAATAATTCAAAAAATACAAATTAATCAAAGTATAGTAAAAACATTTGAAAAATAAAAAAATTAAATATGGTTCTCGAATTAATCCATCTAACCGATTCATATATATTCCCTGTCAGGAACATAATAAGGAATACATGCTTATCCCAATGAAATGAAGGATATCACTCATATACTCCGTCCCCATAACTAGAAAACAATGTATTCCATATTCATAAAGATAAATTTGATTTGGAAATTTATCTCCAACTTTATTGAGATAGTCAACTCATTGAGTGAAGTTATTAAAAATAAATCTCCTTTTTAATGAACACCAATTGAAAATAATGATTATGAACGAATCAAATAGGTTTTGCAGTGGGTCTTGTACTAAGAAACCTAGAATATGACATTTTTTAAATTCCCAACAATATATTGATATCATATTTGTCCTCACCCAATAGTTTTATACTTTTATGAGTATTGGCTTAAAACATGGTGAGCTAAAATACACATCAATAGATAAACACACATATGTATTGATAAAAGTAGTCAAGAAGCTTAGGCCTCGTATCTCGAGAAATCATGCCATGGAAATTATTTTTCATTCTACATGCATATCGTTATTAACATAGAGAGATATAGGATAGAAGAGAGGAAATTGAATCATTGCTATTGAATAATATAATTACGATATGAAGACAACCAAAAAAATTAGAAGCAAGGCCTCTACAATTTGGAAGTCAAATGAAAGAATTGTCAAATGAAAAAGGTGGGTATAATCAAGCATCCATGTAATAATATATTCACTCTAACCTTATTTGTATTATATTCATTCTATATTGTCTCTTCTTCTACCTTTCTCTTCTCATCCTATTTCAATAGTTTCAAGAGGTCACTTGTAGTATTAGTAACACCTATTATTTCTACCAAATCAATAAGCCTCCACATGTCTGTGTGCTTTCTCCTCATGATTTCTTTTTCATAATGTATTACTTGTTATACCTTTTGTCCCATTGTATATCCCCCCAATAGTTTAAATAAGTTAAATCCTTGGTGAATCTTCCTAAATTTTTGAACTGCTAGATGGGGCTTGAGATTTGGGAGATAAGTGAATTGATGGCCCAAATTATTGATTAATTATAGATATGGGAGTACATGTTAATATTAGGTCAATATTTCTGAACAAGGGTGTTCTTGGATCTACTCCAAAACATAGCCCCTTTTTCCTTTCAACCAACTTAAGTGATTTTTTTATTCCTTATTGATCTTTCCATAATCCTCCTCCTCTTGAAAATCCCATAGCCTAAAACATGGATATGGAATTTGGATAAGGAAATTTATATTATGAATGGGAGTTACTGGGATGCTTAGGTTGGAGATAAATCCCCTTTTCAACCTTCTCTACCATCTATTCCATTAGTAGAGTCTCTCCTATTTCTTCTCTGATCTGACCCTCATATTCATCCTCCTGGTCATCATGTATAATGAAAAATTAATCTTCTTCAGTAATACTCTAATATGGCTCATATTCTATCCCCATATACAAACTCATCCTACAACAGGCCTTCAACTCTCCTTGGTTTTGAAGGAGCCATGAATTACATGTCTTCCTTGGTAACTATATTGTGTAGGGGTCTATAAAATGTGTATTAGTATATAAAATTAGTATTCTTGGATTGAGAAACTATAAATACATGATTTGTATCGTTTGAGGGGTCATACTCATCTCCTAGTTTGGCCTCCACTTACTCATACATGTCTTTGTTGGACATCTTCTCAATTTCAATCTTGGATTCATGGTATTTGAGATTTGATTGCTTTACCTCCTTCTTAACCCCTAGTAGAAAGTGCGGGTCATACCTCAAGGGTTGGTCCAATGGGAGGTGAAGCTACTTCTAGTGTTCAATCCCATCCCTGATGTCATTTTTTTATTGTTCGCATAACCTTATATGCCTATAGGAAAGGAAAACCTTCCTTTCAGTTTGGAATTAAAGAAATGAAGTTCATCAATATATTCATTTCCTAGTGTAGTCCAATACAAAAACCTTGGGTGAAAGCAAATTAGTTATCCTATAGGGTATTTATTGTGTCCCATACAACCTAATCACCATGAAATCAATCCCTAGGAACCAATATCCCCTTTTAGTAGCCTCTCCCATCTATAAATATGTCTTGGAATCTATAGGATTTCTCTTGGGATATTTTATCATGATGGCGGAGAAGAAAACACACATAAAATGAGATACATACTATATGAAAGAGGATCTAGGTTCCCCTTTCTTGGTCAAAGGTATCCAATCAAAGTGATGGTGGACAAAACCTTTTGGGTTTTTTGTAAATTTAAAAATTTAAGATAATTACTTGATGATATATGAAGATATATACAAGGTATCAGGGATATCCAAAACTCCAATTATATTGAAATATACCCACTATTTTGTCATGCCTATAACCATGGACTCAACATACCTAAACTTAAGGATATCAAGTGCATTGTATGCATAAATTTTTTATAACATCCCTTCCTCAATGTCAAAATAATTCTCCCTCACCAATATCAATGTATACATAGAAATATAGTCCTAAGGTTACAAGGAAAATATCTCAATAATCTAGGGGGTAGGAGGGACTTCAATGAAGCACCAATTGTAGTGTAGCCATTAAAAAATGACTCATCGCTAGAATTGTTTGAGGATTTTAAATATTTTATCTTGGCGTTCATTGAAAATGACCATAGCTCTCAAGGATGTACTAATCATTTGGGATATATACAGGGAATTGATGACAAAAAGTACATATTGACCATCGATAAAGGTAATGGTGGAGGAAGAGGCGTGGTAGTCTTTATCACATATACCAATGAATTATGAAAAGTACATGGGAACAAGGTGTTTACTTAGGCTTGATAATTAGAGAGAATGCAATTTTACACCTACTATGCATCTCTAATAGGAATCACCAATTATTTGCGTACAGGAGGAAGAGTCCATGTTATGGATGGCCACACAATCAAGGTCATTAATAAAATGAGTGACACATGAAGATAAATATTTTCTAGTGTTGAAATAGCGAAAAAGTATAGAAAAAATTTGCCCCAATGCATCACACTCGTACTATATGAATATCAACTCATGTAGTGTTGTAATAGTTTCATTCACCAATCAACATTTTCTCATTATTTTTTGCTTTGAAAAATTGGAGAGAACCATTTCAATATAAAGAGAATATTATATTATTTCCTCACTGTGTGGGATCAAATTCATCAATTGAAAATAAAAGTAATACCTTCTATTGATTGGTGCTTATGGATTTTTAATTAATGATTGCACTTTCGAGTTGACATGTTGATTGTTAGGCATGCATGTGTGGGGTCTCTCAACATAGAGTTATTTCTTTACATGCTTTCCTAGCTAAGGAATGCCCATGGACTCTAATGAAAATTTATTCTTATTTATATCTAAATGACTTGGTATGCTGCCATCATTATAAAATTGGAATAGAATTTAAGGTAACATAACAAGAACATTGTGATATTGCTCATTATTTTGAGATCATAGTGATCACTATTCAATATTCTAAATTGTAAAATACCTTTTACATGTTATATAATGTGTCATAAACTTAATATAACATTTTTGAAGTCGACATTTTTTCCTAAAGAAAACATTATGTTGGCAGTGTTACACATAGATCCATGGATATGATACTACTTTAACATTCTTTGACAGGGGAGATTTCAATTGTAGGAACATAAAATCATGGGGATCATTGATTAGATTCAATAAATATAACATGCCAATATGATTCTAGATGATCTACTTATATAAATATCTAGACATAGAGTTGATATGGAGAAGAGAACGAAAATATGGATAAGGTATGTGGAAGTAAAACGAAAAGTAGCCTTGCTCATATGACCATGTGATCCTCATTTCTCTTTTTTATTACGTTATCATCCAATTCCTAACTCAAAGGCTTTTTATTAGCTTGATTTATTTTCTAGTGAAGAGGTTTTATGTGTTGTTTCTTTCCTGGATGATGTGGCTGCGTTCATCAACTCCGTTGATGTGCTATTGAATGAATATTAAATTTGAACATTGTTTTTAATATTTTCAACATTCAATGCCTAGATATTTGTGAGGTTTCACTAATTTGCGTACTTGACACGCATTGAGAGTAAGCCGACATGAGCATCTGGGTTCTATCCAAAATGCCATCTTATCTATTGTAGGATCAACAATGGAGGAGAGCAATGCTTGATGTATTGGTTAGAACCATAGTTGGAAATGTTTCATGCAGAGTAACCTAGTTGATGTTATTAAAATCATATTTTATTTTATGTATAGCTTGAACCAATCATTTGAATTTTGTCCCCTCACTTGAATAGAGTCGATATTAGACAAAATATCCTTCTTTTTTCCATATTCTAATGGTATTTGTGATTTCTCACCCCCACACACAAATTACTTACTTGAAGGTTGTGATATCTCAAGTAATAAAGCAAAAGGTTAAGGTCAATAAATAATAAACTAATAGAATTTTGTACCATGCATACATAATAAATCAGAAAACTAGCTAAAAATAGAATATTCAACTCATGTAATAAATGTTTTTTTATATTATTATACAAAAACACTACAAAGAAAAGACCATGCAGAAGAGGTTATACAGTAGGTTTTGTGTTAGGAGATTGACCAAAATTTTCAAAAATACCTCTGCTACAATCTCTGCCAGATGGTTTTGCAAAAGGGTTTTATGGAAATTTATTATAACTAAAAAAAATCGGTGACCAAAAGATTTAGTGGAGGATTTTTACGAGTGCACTTTATTTAATGAAACACACCAGTGCACAAACATTTAGAAAGAATTGATATGTAAAAAGTTAAAAAACACGAGTATTTGTTAATATAAAAAAAACACCGATGCATACAACAATCTCAATGGCATTGGTGCTCTATAACTTTATGTGCACCAATGCTTTATAAGAAACATCACAATGGTTCTTATTTCTTTTTATAACACATCAGTCAAGCTGATTGGGATGTTAATGGTAGTTTCAATTTTTACATTATGGTGTGGTTACAATATATTGTTGCACTAGTCTATACAAACAATACAAATGTACAAGTGCATGCAACAAATCCCTTTTTGCTCTAGTGTGATTTTATTGTAAAATCACCGGTGCGTACACATAATAAAAATGCACCAAGGCATATAAATACTACTTTGTTGCATCGATGCTATGCTATTTTAAAATCACCGGTGCTTACATTTAAGCATTAACCAACAATCATTTCTCATTGGCAACTAATGACCAATGACTATTATAAAAATTACAATACAATGATGTATCTATAATTTTTTAATTCCATTATTGATGAGAAAATGAAATAATTTTAATAGTATTCATATAATTTTAATTTTAATCGTTGTTTCTAGGTATGATGTTTGGATTAATTTGTTATATCATCAAATTTTGCACTTGTCCATTGTAATATTTAATTGGCGATATAACATTATGTTGCTGTTGCAACTTTTTTCCTAAAAACATTTTACATTTTTTTTGGATCGCCCTTTTAAATCCTAGTTTTTGCTTCTTAGACATTTTGATTTTGAAACCCAACATTTATGGCTTGTTTATTATGGGAAAAGGTTCAAGATTTTGGTTTTTTACTAAGCCAGAAAAGTCCCTTTCAGCCGCAGTAGCGGGCGATTTTCAAGTTTGGAGCCTCTACGGCGAACGACTTTTCGGTTTTGTTACATCGGGTGAAGTTTTAACTTGAATGTCGGGAGTGCTCCCGATTCTTTGTCCCACTACGGCAGATGGTTTCTCAAGTTCGTGGCTGCTGCGATGGTTGATATTTTGGTTTACTTTCCGTTTGATTTATGAAGCCGCTACAACGGATAGTTTTTGGTTTCGTGCCGCAACGATGGATGAAAAATTATGTTGATAAACAGAACTTCATCCAACTCCTCTGCCCTGCCTTGTCGGATGATTCTGTATCTTTCTGCCGCTACGGTGGGTATGCGTGCAAGTTTCTTATTGGGACCTGTTCTGATTTTTGGGACCCACTACAGCGGAGGCCTTTCCCTTTTGCTGCTGTAACGACGGAGAGTTTTCCTTGTCGATGACCCAATCCTCATCAGGCCCGCTTGAGCGGAGAAGTGTTAGTCTTGGAGCCTCTACGGCAGCTGTCGTCCATATTTTCTTACTGACTTGGTTTTGACCGTCGAGCTGCAAAAGAAATGTGGTTGCATTACTAAGTCTTAAGCCAATGGGTGCGGCTCTGATGGGATGTTAGAGCCGTCGTTGTCCGGGCTACTTTCATGTTGACTTATGCACTGTGTTTTGGCACCAATAACGTTTTGCTTCACGCGTGTGGTTTTTAATGTTTCACCTATCGCTTTAAAGGTTTTTCCCTTGGTAATCTATTTATACATTGGGGAAAGGTTTTTTTTTACATTGTGGTTTTTCTTTACAGTGAGAGTCTGAAGCTGTTAGTGCAATTTTATCTCGTTCAGAGCATCTGCATCACCTGTGGATCTCACGTGGCGCATCCTCACCAAGCATATTCGACCACATGTCTAGCTTGTCGCCTGCCAGGTAGGTTTTCCATCTACCTTGTGTTGTTTGATGATTTAGGGTGATTTTTGAGTTGTTAGTATTTGATGCATTGCGATAGGGGTGTGCAGATTTTTGTTGGGATTTAAAAAGGGTTTCCCCTTACGTTTAGGTTTTATCGTTCCCTTACGAGTCACTTTGGCCGCCCTACCTACTCTTAGAAACCCCACTAGTCCGTTCGGGGGAATTTCACCCACAGCCTATTAGATAATAAAGAATATTTAGATGCCTGAGATTTTCACTAGAATGGAGCATACCTATTGCTCTTTTTTGGGCGTTAGTAGAGACTACGGTATTTTCATCTCAGGAAAACCCTGTAGATTTTGGTGTTATATCTTTCGGCCATGGGATATTGAGCCCGGAGGTTTTAACCTAGGGATTCACTGCCCCGAGCTTTGGAGCATGGCCTTTGGGCCAAGAAACTTTGGATGTTTTGTGTCTAAGGGTGGGAAGGTCTTGCATATTGATTAGGTTATGTTTTTGCTAGAGTACAAAGGCCAAGGCATGCTTGTGTCCAGAATTTTTGTTTCCAGCATTTTACCAACTGACCTACGTCGTGTTTGTTTTGACCCAATGGCCGAGGATGGTAGGGTAATGCATAGTATTGATGTTGTTTTGAACGGTTTCCCTAGAATAACATATCCATTTTATTTTTCTTCTCTCATTCAAACGCACAGGTTGGTTTAATGATGTAAATAATAAAATGATTTTTATGTTATTGCAGTCACCACTCATATTAGACATCTTGACGAAGAGAGGAAAAAAGAAATCCAAGATTGTAGATTATGAATCAGATGTAGAAAGTGCCAAGGTTGCACTGATCCGTCGGACCTCAACTTGTGTGCATTAAAAGTTTGTGTTAAAAGAATGCATTTAGCAGGTTAATTAATGGAACAACATTAACAGAAATTAAATACTGAAAACAGATGGAAAACAAACTGATAAACAGATATAAAGAAGCATGGAATCAGAGTGTCACAAACAGAAGTTGATAACGGAGTTCACCCCCTCCACTGGGCTACGTCTCTGGGTCCCTCTCCAATGGGTACCAATCCAATTAATCTTTTTAAAATGGTACAAAATGGTTCTGGAAACAACTTCAGCAACTGTAAACAGAATGCTGTACAAAATCTTTAAGACCTTTCTCTCGAAATTACAATCAGCATTCAAAGATAAAGAAATCCAAAATATAACAGAGAATGTCAACTTCTACAGCACAGCATCTGGAGACTTCGCAGCAAAAAAATGATCTCTAAGCTTCTCATAACAGAGAAACGATACTCTACGCTCCAAAATAATCCGCCCCCCTTCTCGGTGGCCAACCTCCTCTATTTAAGAGTTTAGCATGAGGGATAAGTAACCGATTCGATTCCATCATCTCAACTGTTATCTTTTTATTATTATTATTATTGTTACAACCATACGCTAAACTGAACCATGCAATTCGGCCAAGTCACTGCACAAGCATTATGTTACCACGACGTTCCATATCCCCGAAACGTGGAAACTAACTCCACGCACATGTTGATTCACAACACGTCGCAATGACCGTTACGCACATATGTTGCACCATACCATAATGATCACACGTAACGTAACCATTTGATGTCACCACTAACTTCACCAAGTTGCAGCAAGTGTAAAATGTCTGTCACAACTAAGTTTGTCACAGTAGTGTGAAAATTCTGTCGCAGCTAATTCTGTGTCGCAGCTAAATCTGTGTCGCAACTAAGTCTGTCACAACTAAATCTATGTCACAGCTAAGTCTGTCACAACAGTGTGAAAAGTCTGTCGCAGCTAATTCTGTGTCGCAGCTAAATCTGTGTCGCAACTAAGTCTGTCACAACTAAATCTATGTCATAGCTAAGTCTGTCACAACAGTGTGAAAAGTCTGTCGCAGCTAAGTCTGTGTCACAGCTAAGTCTGTCACAGCAGTGTGAAAATTTTGTTGCAGCTAAGTTTGTCGCAGCTAAGTCTGTCGCAGCTAAGTCTGTCGCAGCTAAATTTGTGTCACAGCTAAGTCTGTGAGTTAAAACATGTGTTATGTTCTTTGAACCATAGATTAAATACCATTGTACCATATTGGATCAGTGTAAATTAAAGATGAATAATCCTCTGGATCATTCCTCCCCATTGGAGAGCTTTTGGACCACCAAAAGCCTAAATTATTCGGCAAGTAAGTGAGGGTATAGCTCCCTCACTTTTCCAATCTCCATCCATCTTGCTTTGCTAGGATGCATGCCTTTAAGCCCCACTCGAAGGTACTCAGCATTCCCCCTTCGTGAAGTTCTTACATTTTTGTCAAGAATAACATCATCCTACAAATCATTCATATATTCAGGTGCCATATCATCAACTGAAGGAATCTGTATGTTAATTTCCTCATCCATGATCATAGGAGGCTCATACAATTTAAGATTCTCAACATTGACAACTGAATAAATTTGCATGTATGGAGGTAAATTCAAGCGAAAAGCATTAGTACCGATCTTTTCCAAGATCTCAAAAGGACCATACCTGATAGGTTCAAGACTTTTACCTTCACCTTTCATTCTTTCTTTGATGATATGTAACCAAACTCTGTCACCAACCTGAAATTGATGATCAACTCGATGCTTGTCATGCCTGGCTTTGTACTTTTCCTGGCTCTTCTCCAACTGTTCTTGAACTGCCTGCTGCACTGCTTGGATTCTCTGAATGAACCTTAGCGCTTTATCTGCATCATGATGTCCATCCACTGCATCTTTGCCAAAAGAGAAGTCCATCGGTGTTTTTGGCAGATAACCAAAACAAGTTTCAAAAGGAGATCTGTTCATGGAAGAATGAACTGCATGATTGTAGGCATGCTGTATATACTGCAACTGCTCATCCCAAAGTTTAGGATGTTTACTACAATATCCTCTGAGCAGCTGAACCACTGTCCTGTTTACTACCTCTATTTTCCCATTGGTCTGTGGATGAAAAGTGGTACTTTTCTTCAGTTTAGTGTCCATAAGCTCCCATAAAGTCGACCAAAAGACTCCCAAGAACTGGGAATCCCGATCAGATACAATAGACATGGGTAGCCCAAAATGTACCCAAACATTTTGAAAGAATAGATGAGCTGTTTGTTTATCAGTGATCTGCTTGTTACATGGCAAAAAGATACACATTTTGCTGAATCTATCCACAACAACATATAGATAATCATGCCCTTTTCTAGACATAGGTAGTCCTCCTACAAAGTGCATAGAAATGCTTTCCCAAGGACGAGAAGAAACTGGAAGAGGTGTGTACAAACCCAATTTCCTATTGCTAGGCTTACTCGTTGCACATATAACACAACCTCTTATGTATTTAGCTACAGTTTCTTGCATTTGAGGCCAATAACAATGATTCTGCAATACAGACAATGTTTTACTTACTCCAAAATGTCCTGCAATCAATGAACTATGTGCCTCTCGGATCACATGCACTCTTTATTTCTCTGGAATACAGAGTTTACCAAGATGATACAAGAGTTGATTATGCACATAATAGTTTTCTTCCTGTTTACTATGTATTAGTGATGCATATACTTTCTTAAAATCTTTATCTTCTGCATACTGTTCAATATAACTTTCATGTGTTAATGAATTGTTTTGAAGAATGATTGAAGCATTTGTAGGAGGCCTTGATAACATGTCTGCTACCTTATTATGAATTCCCTTTTTGTACTTAATTACGAGATGAAACTGTTGTAAGAATCCCATCCATCGTAAATGCCTACTTTGTTGTACTTTAGTTTGAGATTGTAAATATTGAAGTGGCTGATGATCAGTATGTATAACTGTTTCTTTTCCCATAATATAATGTTTCCACTTCTTCACACTCTGTACTAAAGCATACAACTCTTTGTCATAAGTCGGATAGTTACTTACCGTAATAGAGAACGTTTCTGAATGGTAACAGACTGGCTTCCTTCCTTGCATCAAAACGGCTCCCATGGCAAACCCGCTGGCATCAGTTTCGATCTCAAATGGCTACTGCAAATCTGGCAATGTCAGAATTGGTGCTGTGCTAACCTTTTCCTTCAAAGTGTCGAAGGCTCTCTGATGCTTGCCTCCCCACTAAAAAATTTCTTTAACACTTGTTAATGCATGCAAAGGCGCAGCAATGGAGGAAAACCCAAAAATGAATTTCCTCCAATACTGAACCGCACCCAGAAAACTTCTGATTTCTGTAACGGTGTTAGGCCGTGGCCAGTTTACAATGACAGCAACCTTGGCTGGGTCCACTTGCAGGTGGCCTCCACCAATAATATGGCCCAAATATACTAAAGAAGTTTTAGCAAACTCACATTTAGACATTTTTACATAAAGCTTCTCCTTCTTCAGTACATCTAAAACTTTCTTCACATGTACATTATGCTCTTCCTAGGTTTTGCTAAACACAAGGATATCATCCAAATATACAATTACAAAATCATCAATGAATGAATGAAAAACATCATTCATGACCCGCATGAAAGTAGCAGGTGCGTTACACAGCCCAAAAGGCATCTCAAGCCATTCATACAAACCCTGTTTCGTTTTAAAAGCTGTTTTCCAAGCATCATGCTCAACAACACGGATTTGATGATACCCACTACGCAGATCCAATTTTGTAAAGTAAGTTGCATGTTTCAACTGGTCAAGCAAATCATCAATGCGAGGAAGAGGATACCTGTTTTTAATGGTGATTTTGTTAAGGGCCCTGTAGTCAATGCACATCCTCCACGACCCATCCTTCTTTGGGAACAAGACTATTGGAGAGCCGCAAGGAGAAGTACTGGGCCGGATGACCCCCTTCTCAATTAGCTCCTGAACCTGCTTCTTGATCTCCTCATTCTGCATTACAGACATCCAGTACATGGCTATGTTCGGGAGTGGCACATCCTGCTGCAAATGTATCTCATGCTGAATCTCTCTCCTCGGTGGTAACCCCTTCTGATCTTGAAAC
>LPNX011101914.1:609512-621580 GCA_001517045.1 Pseudotsuga menziesii | reverse complement strand
TTTAATGACAAATATGTCAATTCAACCATTATGGTTGACTTATTTTATTGAAATTCTATTGGTTCTTGAATTCCAACTCACAAAAACTTATTTTGGCACCTTTTGTTATAAGGCCCATTTTAGACCCCAAATTTCCTCTAATGCCTGCATAAACTATTGCTAGATTGGTTTTTATCTTATGTGCTCATACAATATATTCCATACCTTCTTTAAAAAGATGATACTTATTCTGCTCTCTATAAAAGACTGCTTTCTGGTCATACAAATATGGACTCCCAAGTACAATCCCACAAATGTCAAGTGGTACTACATCCAATTCTATCTCATCCCTAAACTTTTCAGTAATTGCAAATTTTAATACACATTTCTTTGTAACTTGCAATCGTGTATCATTAGTAACCCAATCTAGAGGATAGGGCTTTTCATGAGGCACAGTAACTAAATGCAATTTCTTAACCACTTCTTCTGATATCAGATTTACTTGTGAACCACTATCAAACAATGTATCAATCTTTGTGTGATTTGCAATGACACGAACATGAAACAGTGCACTTCTATCTTTATCATTTTGCTTAGAAGTAGATGGCAGACTTGTACTTGCACTAGAACTTGGTTGTGCATCAATGGGAAGTGAGATACTTTTATCCTTACCTTGGATTCCGACAGCTGTAACCTTTGTTTCATCAACTGAGTCGGATCCCAAGTCTTGAATAACTGCGGTAGTAGCTTTTGCTTTTCCTTTGTCGTTGTTTCCTCCGTACTTCTTTGGCCTTAACTCCGGATGAAGTTTCCAACACTTAGAGACATCATGTCCCTTCTGACAATGTGAACATGTAGGCTTTTCACCCTCTTTCTTCACAGTAGCCATCTTCTTTTTCCCCTTATCTTGACCTTTCGATTTGCTGTCAAATTTAAAAGATTTCTTCCCAAAAGTATCATTAGCATGCTTACCCCTAGCTTCTAAATGGGTAGCTTGAACACATACATCATCCAAATTTCTGGGGTTAAACATCAACAAAGTATGTTTCAAAAAAGAATGCATGCCACCAATGTACTTAAGAAGAGTTTCCTGTGTATCGAATGCAATATTCAATGCAATAGCCCTTTTTCTGAATTCATGAGTATAATCTTGAATGCTTTGTCCTTTATCTTGTCTAAACATTTTCCAACCCATGGTTAATTGTTGAATATGGCCTAAAGGATAAAATTGCTTCCTTAATACTTCAATGAATTCATTCCAAACTGAAATGATTTTACCATTCTTTCGAAGATCTTGCTGAATCTTGCTCTTCCACCAAGTAAGAGCCATTCCATTCATTCTCAAAGTGGCCAATTGAATCCTGGAAGGGTCATCATTAATGCCTTGCACCCTGCAATATACTTCAAGCTGCTTGATCCAATTGTCTAACTTTTTAGCATCTAAATCTCCATTATAAATTGGTAACTCAAATTTTACATCCAATTTGAAATAAGGCATATTAGGACTTGCATTATTTGAATGAGAAGTATGAGAAGAAGAAAAAGTCTGTTTAGTGTCAGGAGGATCACCATCACCTCCTACTCCTTTACCCTTTTTTTCTGGCTTCACTTTTGCATCTCTGGATGAAGATCCTTCTTCTTTCTTCTTCCTTTCTTCTTGCTCCTCGAGTAGAATTTCCATCATGGATTTCATAAAAGCCTCTAAAAACTCAGATTCAGAAATAACAGGTTTTTCCCGTTCTGTATGTCCTTCTTCTTCCCCTCTTGGAGAAGACATGGTTCTTGAGAATGTTCTCCTCGAGCCAATCTCAGGATCTTCTTCAACTAATTCTCCTTCACCACGCTTTAACCTGGACCTGGTAAGAATTCACAAACTTGCACAAGCAATCAACCAGCTCTGATACCATAACATGATCCGTCGGACCTCAACTTGTGTGCATTAACAGTTTGTGTTAAAAGAATGTGTTCAGCAGGTTAATTAATGGAACAGCATTAACAAAAATTAAATACTGAAAACAGATGGAAAACAAACTGATAAACAGATATAAAGAAGCACAGAATCAGAGCGTCACAAACAGATGTTGATAACGGAGTTCGCCCCCTCCACTGGGCTACATCTCCGGGTCCCTCTCCAATGGGTACCGATCCAATTAATCTTTTTAAAATGGTACAAAATGGTTATGGAAACAACTTCAGCAACTGTAAACAGAATGCTGTACAAAATCTTTAAGACCTTTCTCTCGAAATTACAATTAGCATTCAAAGATAAAGAAAGCCAAAATATAACAGAGAATGTCGACTTCTACAGCACAGCATCTGGACACTTCACAGCAAAAAAATGATCTCTAATCTTCTCATAACAGAGAAACGATACTCTGCGCTCCAAAATAATCCGCCCCCGTTCTTGGTGGCCAACCTCCTATATTTAAGAGTTTAGCATGAGGGATAAGTAACTGATTCAATTCCATCATCTCAGCTGTTATCTTTTATTTATTTATTATTGTTACAACCATATGCTAAACTGAACCATGCAATTCGGCCAAGTCACTGCACAAGCATTATGTTACCACGACGTTCCATATCCCCGAAACGTGGCAACTAATTCCACGCACATGTTGATTCACAACACGTCACAAGGACCGTTACGCACATATGTTGCACCATACCATAGCATCACACGTAAAGTAACCATTTGATGTCACCACTAACTTCACCAGGTCGCAGTAAGTGTAAAAATTCTGTCACAGCAATGTGAAAATTCTGTCACAGCTAATTCTGTGTCGCATCTAAATCTTTGTTGTAGCTAAGTCTGTCGCAACTAAATATGTATCACAACTAAGTCTGTCACAACAGTGTGAAAAGTCTGTCATAGCTAAGTCTGTGTCACAGCTAAATCTGTGTCACGGCTAAGTCTGTCACAGCAGTGTGAAAAGTCTATCGCAGCTAAGTCTGTCATAGCTAAATCTGTGTCACAGCTAAGTCTGTGAGTTAAAACATGTGTTATGTTCTTTGAACCATAGATTAAATACCATTGTACCATATTGGATCAGTGTAAATTAAAGATGAATAATCCTCCAGATCATGCACCCATGTCAAGGGTAGAAATAATTTATGAGTATACAAAGGCCATCACTGAGGATTAACCTGAACTCAAATGGGGTGAGATTTATCACATGCTGGTAGAAAAGAAAGCTCCATAAGTAGGGTTGGAAGACCTGGCCCTGTATGACAACGTACTGAGATCCGGAATCACTAAGGTGGCCACTAGGACGGAAATTTTCCCTTGCGTAGAAGTCAGCGAATGGATTCTTCCCAGGATAGATATAATAGGGATGATGATGAATGATGCAGAGAACAAAGGATTTGCATCTTTCACACCCGCATTTTTATTAGCAGCATATAGCTTTCCGGAGAAAGAAATTAGCATGACAACAGACTAGGTGAAGAGCTTGAAGCTCGATTATGTAGCCACAACAAAAATGATGGTAGTTGAAGGAAAGCCTTTCAGACACAAGAAATCGGGGGAGTACGAGACATCTCATCTATGGACCCCATACAAATTGATAGTGCTAATGCTGAATAAGATTTACGGCAGAGCTGCTGGGAAGTTCTCCAAGTTTGGGTGGATCCCACTGATCTACCATATAGCTATGAAAGGGATAGTCTTCAACTGGGATGACATAGTAGCTAGAAATTTGTTCACCTCTATCAAAGTAGCCCAAGAAGGTTTGCACCTCAGCAATTCTGAATTCTATATGTCTTCCTTCTTAGTAGACTGCATACTTTACCACCTTGAAAGGCTAAATTGTAGATGGAAGCGAGGAAAATTCCCTATATACATAGATTACCATATATTGGGGTCTTACAAATATCATAATCACTACAAGATGATATGTGAAGAATTGTTGATGCCCCTATACCAGCTAATTTTCCTAGAGGAATGTACATGCATAGTCGAGGGAGACTTGGAGTCCATCAAGGAGTATGGGGATTACTTCTTATCTGAAGAAGGTACGTATCTGAGGATGCATGGGGGAACTAAAGCACCCTCATTAATACTAAGATACGCGACTGATCACATAGTTCACAAGGAAGCTGTTAGGTAGATTTTTATGGATGGCTTCGGAAGTCACTTGCTTGATCTAAAGAAAGCCGTGTTTCTGCCATTACCATTTTATGTGGGGAGTTACAAGTTTTCCAAAGTCAAGAGTGCCCTTGAATTTGTCAAGGAAATAGAGATCTTCCATTTCAAAAAAAGAGCTTCCACCGAAATGACTCCCAAGGTAATATTGTTGTTGGGCTTGGGGAAAGCGTGCAAGAAATAAGCGCAAACAAAGAAACATGCAAGAGTCAGCCCACCTTGCAAGCGCAAAAAAGGAAATCTGCATGGACAAAGGAAAATGCGAACGAGGAAAGCTATGCAGAAGAAGGAATAGGTGCAAAATATGTCACCTATGCGGAAGCGAGAAGCTACATGGAAGGAAGATGCTGCAGGGTAAAATAGTAGCACAAGTGTAGAATAATGGTTGCAAGCGACAGGGCGATTGTGGGTGCTGAAGTCAACTTAAGTTAGCGGATGCCACATGAGTGAAAGCACGAGGTAAGTAAGGCCGTTAGTGCCTTTTTTCAAGTTGCCATCATCACAGCTGTAGCCTGAGGGGTGGCTGATGGTGACAGTTAACAGAGTGCCTATATGCAGTCGACCCTACGTGGTCATGTAAAATCGTATAAATAGGAGGGATTCAATAGTTAGAAGGTTGCTTTTTAGTTGGTTTTCCAATAATGGTTGGTTGTTGTTTACTTTCAGTCACTTTTGAATGGTTAGTAAAAGGAATATATATGAGAGAGCAGAGTGAAGCTATGAGATCTGAGAGGTAGAGTAGTCAAAAGTCTGTAGGATGCAATCAGAATTAGTGCAGTAGAAGAGAAGCTCTACCAGAGAGGTGCATATGCTAGAGAGGTCGATCCATGCTGTGTGCAGATCAATATATGGTAGTAGTATATTAGGAGAAATAAGACAAAGAGCATGAGAGAAAAAGAGAGTCTGAGAATAAAGCTAGATATAGGACAATCTGCAGTCAAATGCAGGTTGAAGGAACCATATATTTCTCATGCCATATGAAGAGCACCTTGTGGTTTTTCCCAGATGGGTTTCTACGTGAACTCTCTAGTGTGCTGATGATTGACTATGTATGGTTGTTTATGTTATGTTTATTTTTATGATGCAAGTCCTTCATGATTGAATGAATGTTGCATTGTTAATAAGAACCCAAATGCATGAATAGGTGATTATGTGTTGCTTCTGAGTATTAGTTTATGTTTACAGCGCAAGCGCTGTTGCCCGTCTGTATGTTGTGCCTATCTATTAAATGCGTTTATATTTCATTATGTTTAAATTACTAAGGCTGAATCTGTGTTGCGTTGTTAGTAGTTAATAAAATACATGCGCGGGGTGTGCTACTGTTCAGCAGAAATCACTTCAGCCTCGTGACTTGGTCGAGCTCCTTGGCTGCACGCCAAGGGACTATAATCCCTCAACAATTGCAAAAACATGGTTCCAGCGGTTAACCATCAAAGAGATATCTCGGGTGAGACTGCGCTTATTCTGCGGGTGTGGCCAATGGGGCTTTCTCTATTGGGCTGGTATCTCAGCTGTTTGTTGGGTTGACGGGCTGCGCAGAACCTGGGTTGCGTGAGTTAGGAAAAGTGGCAAAAAAATGGTTTCGTTTCCAGGACCTCTTCTCAAAATCGAGGGAAATGTTGTTGCACTCGACTAAGAGAGAAGTCGAGGATTGGCTGGATTTGAAGATGTTGATATTCGCACAGAAGGAAAGCGAGGTTTAGTGGTTGAGCCTTGAGAACTGGTTGCAGCGATATCTATATTCGGATATCCATGAAATTTTTTTCGTAGACTTCCCCATTATATTTCAAGAATGGCTGTCGGAGTTAGCAGCTTGGTAGGATAACTTCCAGAGAAAAGGAGTAACTGAGTGGACCGACCAGTTGACATAAGAAGTGGCATAATTAAGTAACCCTATTTCCAGAGCTATTGATTTTTGGATTGATAGCATATTAGAAGGATATCTTATTGAGTTCAATATTGAAGCGATAACCTCATATAGTGAGGTAGAGAGACATTTTATCAGGGGACCTCTGGGAAGGTACCTTATGTCTATAAACCTATGGATTAAAATGCTCCTTTATGAAAAGGGTATTTTACAACTCAGCAATTGAGTCACACAGTCTGTGAAGGGGATATGTTGTGTAAGATTTAGGAGTAATATGGAAGGTAGTAAGAAGAAATGTTCTCAGGAAGCTTAGAAGATGAGTTGGACACTAGATTATTAAGAAGCGGAAGGAGGTTCTGGTCAGGAAAGAGGAGGGAGGTAGAAGAAGGTTGGAGGGCTTATAGCTTTCCTAGGGAAGGTGAATATGGATATGAGTCACACCTAGACGAAGGGTCCTACGAAAAAGAGGAGGAGTATAGTCCAATTTCTGAGAGAGAAGAATCAGAAGAGTCTGCAGAGACGCTAAGGATAGGACGTGAATACAACATTCCAAGAGGATCCCCTAAAGTGAGACCTATAATTTCCTCACCTAAACCATGTGTGAACACTAGTAGTCCTAGTGTCGGGACAGGTGCCCAATGAATCCCATCAGCGACCCCAGTAAATCTAGAAAATACAGGGAATCCAGTGAACAATCTCAGCACCACCCTAATGGCTGGGACAGATGTTAGACTATCCACATTCAATGGGAATGGAATAGAGGATCTAGAAAAACACTGGTTCCTTTGTGAGGTAGTATGGACGGTGCGCCTCGTTCTCAATGATGACATCCAAAAATCACAAATGATTACGACTTTACGGGGCCGTGCGCTGGATTGGTTTATGAAATACTGTGTGGTACCACTAGGGAAGCCATAGAGGAATCTTGAGGAGATTTGACGTGCAATGATCTCGAAATTAAGAAATCCATAATTTGAGTCCCAATGTATAATCGAGATCAAGGAGATTAAGTAGGCTTCGGAAGAGATAGTATGGGACTTTAATCAACAGTTCAAGATGCTGATGGCCAAAGTAAGCTTCCAGATGTAGGACGTGTAGCATAAAGAGTGGTTTATTACTGTGCTACTGCCACACATTATAGGACCACTCATGCAACAAAATATTGCGATGCAAACAGAGGAAATTGAATTGGCAATGAATCTAGAGGCTTCATGTATTTGAGATGGTGCCGCAGGAATGACATATATTCAGTCACAATTGGTTAATATGACAATTCAACTCCAGGACATAAAAAGAGGAAAAGAGGTGCAGGAAGACCTCTGGTGTACGCAATGTCGAACCAATGGACATACCAAAGATGATTATATAGCTTACACGAACTACATCTGGTCCGGTGCGCCAAACCCATCGAGTACCCAGGGGCTACCCTGGTGCAACATATGCCAAACTAGGCAACACCACGATGTAGACTGAATGTTCTTGCAGAATTCGGAATGCATCCTGGCTAGTCTGTATTGTAAATTTTGTAGATCTGTAGGCCATGATGAAAAGGATTGTAAGGCCTACCAACTTCTGAGAGAGAAAACAACAGATGCATACCTAATGAATACTGAGGAGAAAATAAAGATTGAATAGGAACAAGCATAGTTCTAGGCTGTGCCTTAGTTCCAGGATGCACCCCAATTTCAGGCTACGCCTCAGCTTTAGGATATGCCTCATTTTCAAGCCGTGCCTAAGTTTTAGGCGGCGTAACAGTTTTAGATGGCACCATAGTTTTAGAATGCAGGCCCACATAACCTGTATCAACAATAGTATGCACAACTGCAATACCTTTCGCAACCACCTCAACCTCAGTTGAAGCGGGGTGGAAATTATAGGGTCCGAGGAGGAGGAGGCTTTGGCAGAGGAGGAGGGCTAGTAGTATGCTAAAATTGTGGATCGTAGGGACACTATACTAGAGACTACCCTCAACCTACGAAGACTTGCTCATATTGCAAACAAGAGCACAATGTGGAGCAATGTCTACAACTTATCACTAGATGGCAAGCCCAGATGGTTGGAGCAGCTAATCCAACACCAAATCCTATGCTGAGTGCTCCCAACCCGAATGCTAATGCCAACATACAGATGATAGTCGCAGGACCATGAGAATCAAGTGTAGCTGTGATAACAAGGGGAGGTGCCATGACGGGTGCAGATCAAGCTATGTAGAAAGAGCCCGCGTCGTAAGTGCAATCGTAGGTGCGACATGCCACGCAGTATAAAGCACCACTTGATGTTCAAGAGCATAAGCACATATTCATGGATGTACACCCAGAGTTTGTAGGAACAAAATAGCCATCTACCTCAGACTAAGTGAAAGCTATGCCTGAGAGATTCCAAAAGACATTCAAACAACAGCCTACAAACAAGAGTATAGATAAGGTTAGTAAACTCAAACCATTCCTATTAAGTTGTTAGCACTAATACAGGATAAGGATGCACTTGCAGAATTGGAAGCACTTATCGAAACAATTTCAGAAGAAGACCCTCCAGGAAAGAAGGTTAACAGTGTCAAGACAAATCTCAAAATGGGACGCGAACTCAGGATGTCCATGCAAATTGGTGATTATGACATGGACTATATCATCCTCACCCTGGGATCTGATGTTAACATTTTAATGTGCAAGATGTGGGTAATAATGGGCAAGCCACCCCTAGATTGGTCCCCAATTCAATTAAGGCTTGCTAATAAGGAAAAAGGTCTTTCCCATTGGTAGGTTGAGTCAAGTCCAAGTGAATATTGAAGGATTGCGCACTTTTGCAGACTTCGAGGTCATCAATATAGTAGATGATACTAACCCATATCCCGCACTGTTGGGGATTGATTGGGTGATGGGAAACCAAACTATTATAAAATTCAAAAGAAGGACCCTATCATTTGAAGATGATGAGATGGGGTAGTTGCGCCCCTCGATCCATGGGAAGGACAGAGATACATTGAACCATTGTTCAATGAAGGGAAAGGTGATCACCTTGACAAAATCTATAATGTCACTACCCTTAAGGAGGATTACATTAATCCTACTGTGGATGGCAACCTGAGTTGGAAATGAGTGAGTTCATATACATTAGACTTAGGGGAGGCACTTGAGAACTGGCATAACCAATTACATGAAGTCTCTATGAGGAGATGTATCAATATAACTAAGTCTGTTGAATGAGTGGGAACTCAGTCGTACCCACTGCCTACATACGAAGGACTTCCTAACTTGGAAACGTTCTTGACCAAGTTTGAAGAATTAGTAATAGAACTAAAGGGATTATCGGTGCTGGAATTCGCACTAAAAGCTACACCCACACGATGGTGGGGTATGCATAAAATATCGATAACTGAATGGCCACAGTGTAGATGGATGCTGAAGTATGGTTCAGAGACGAGGTCACAATAGTGACGCAATGGTATACAGGGTTGTCAAACCCTGTCGAACATTTGGAGTAGTGTTCCACAGCATTCTCGAACTACCCACGCCAGGAGTGGGTTCACCACTTCATCCATACTTTTGAAATGGACTCCTAAGGCTGGTACGCATCCATGTGTTACGGAGAGAAATTCCTATGGCTTGGGGTACCACAACAGACAGCTAGACTCCAGAAATCAATCTTTCCCAATATGCAATAGAAATTAAAAACATCTAACACTAAAGGATCAAACCTCGTACCTTATTCCGGACGGTTGAAGTAGATCCCCGTTGAGCTTTCCAATCTTCAGCTTGAATTGTTATAGCACGTCCTCAAAAATAAGTAAACAATACAAGCATACTATATTTCATGGTGTTAGATCTATTCTAGCATATGTAATCAATAATGTATAAGCATTTGACATATTCCAATGGATGCAACATTCATTCAAATACACATTACTGGACAGGAAAAGATATTTCTATTAATATGAATTAGAGATTACAAGTGACAACCTCTGACGGCACGTCTGCGAACGGGAGAAACTGAATCCCCCCACTTGGGCCTCCACCACCTCAATCCTCCATCACTCCGATAGCAAGCTCACAAACAAAGGAAAGCTTGGGAAGAACACAATAGTGCTCCAAAGGGACAAAGGGATGCAGACTCAAGTATAGTTCTGGCAACAATGGATTATAGTTTCGGTACTCTCAATTCTCTCTTATCATTTTCAATGTCTCAATGGTTCCTTATATAGCTTTCCAAAGTGATACTGAAAGGTTGAATCCATGTGATCTCAAGGCATATGGAAGGCCAGGAGTCATATGAGTCGGATTCAAGGCAAGGAACGGTCCAACAGTTTTGGATTATGTACACATCCCGATGTACGCGACTATAGAGGGAATATCCGCGTATGTACGCGGTTATCGGGGAAAATGCGTGTATATCATTTTTCTAATGTTTTTAGGGATGGTCAATGATACATCAAAAGACAATAAATGGTCCATAGGGAATAATGAGTCTGCAGCGGGATAGGGGAAGGCCATACCATGTGTGATTCACCTAGTGTGGTGAAATCCACTATAACAGATGCCCCCTAATGTATGAGATCAGAGGGGTTATACGATGGCCGAAATACATTATAAGTCCATCCCAGAAGTGAAGTGATGAAGGTACCCAAATGGAAGACCAGCCACCCAATCAGCATAATACCATAATACAACTCTGCATATAACTGCAAGTACATAGAGCAGTCCCAGATACATAAGAGTACAATGGCCATGAATAGGCATGAAACGTGATAGGACATATGTGGTCATCGCCACGTACAATATACATAGATCAGAATATCCATGATGAAGATATACAAAGTACAATGATCTCCACATAGGCTGAAGATATATAACAAATCAAGATCTCCATAGTGGCTGGAAATATCTGACATATACTGGAACAAGTCACGAGAGCTGAAATCTCATGAACACTGGCACGATCAAGGAGGTAGCATATAGTGGATGCCACCAATCTGGAAGGTCTTCTACACAAACCGCTACGAGTACATGTCCTACTATGCGAATAGAGGTGTCGAGGTCGAACATAGTAGTCCATCGTCTGATTACCGGTCATTGATGTATACTGTTAACAGACGTGAGATCACCCACCAATAATGAAAATGGGAATCAAGGTACTAGAGTGCAAACTAACAAGTGTGAATAAATGTGTTGAGGTCGAACACTTAATAGAATCCATCGATCAGGGGACATTGATGTATTCCCAAAACTGTCGATGGCGAGAGAACCTGCCACTGAAGACTGCAAGTCTCAAGGCACTCACAATGACTCTAGACTCCAATCCCAGAATAAATGATCTGAAGTCGATGGGATGAAATCCGCTGGAAGGAGGGCATTAAGGCATCCCCCATCATCCAACACGAGGTACTCAGCAAGGCTGTATAATATGGAAGAACTCAATCATAAGGTGCACAAACCAGTAACTGTACCGGGAATGGCCGACATGCAAATTCAAGATAACTGAGGAATGGCCGACTCAGGTTTCAACTTCCTTCGAACAAGAGCATAACAGCGTATGGTGACTAAATGAAGGCAGCATAGACTCGATATACAAACTGGGACATCTCTATGACGTAGGAGGCATCAATAGAGGCTCCATAGGGACTGGAAGCTTAACCAGTCGGTGGAGATAAAACTCAGATAACGAGTACAGCTCCTAAAGTCAAACTATAACCCAACCAATGAATGTGATATACAGTGTTCTGTTTGAAGGCGACATGACTCGACAGCTGCCAAAGATAATATCTTTTCTTGTCTGGATTTTTGGTTTTTTTATTTTTTTGGTCTTTTTCAGTTGTTTGAAAAGCTTGAAAAAAGAATAAACTAGCTTTATAGTTACAAACTAGGAGGAAACGAGTGTCATAAAGGAAAACAAACTAGGTCCAAGCAGTGGAACATACCTATGCTCAATGAAAGGATACATGTGTAGGATATCGACACTCGGGGGAAAATCCCCTCCTGGTGAAAAAGGAATCAATCTACGAAAGATATAAATAAAGACTCTGCATGGCTAGACATGAGACAAGCTCAGGCTATATGGCTGAAACGCAATGTCAGGGGAGCCAACATA
>LPNX011101914.1:598978-609347 GCA_001517045.1 Pseudotsuga menziesii | reverse complement strand
TCCAGGAGATTCAGCCGGCGGAATTCACAACCGATTCTTCCAAGTACTTACTCATGTTCTCAGCTTGCATTTCAATACAAATTTTATAATTTTTCATGGTCAGATGAATTTTTAATGGCCAAACTTACATGAGCGCCACGGCCCATGCGGATATCGAGGTTTTTTCCACGTATAGGGCTGTCTATACGCGGAAAAGGGGCCTAAAACCGCGTACATACGCGGCTGTTTTGAAAACAGCTGCGTATGACGCCACACACTAAGATTTTTATGAATCTAATGGACATTTTGGTCAATTTCTCATGCAAGATGGTGCTAGAGTGGCGAGAACGCGAGCATGGTGATGTAGAAGAGGCAGTAAGAGCTGACAGAATGGCTCAAGAGGCTCTAAGAAGATGCGAACTCTATAAGTTTTGGTGCCTAGGAGGCTTGAGGGCCAAACCAGGACTACTACAGATGCTTGTAGACTATTGGGATCCGGACTCAGAGTCCTTCCAGCTAGACGTCATGTCCCTCACCATTGAGGTGGAGGATATCTATTTTATCATAGGTCTATCACGGTGGGGTGAGACGGTGAACCTTCGTGCCCGCGGAGGGCCAGGTCATGGGCTGACTATAGATGAGTACATCGCAGTATACTGCTATCCAGAGACAGAGAAGGTGGGGAGCCAAGTCCCCACCAACGCTATACAGGTACTGGGCCTAAAGGCCATCTTACTGACGCTGGGCAGGATAACAGGCTTAGCATCACTCCATCAGGCCTCTCGGCCATTAATGTTCTATGCGGTGGAGTGTATGACACCGACCATATATGACTGGAGCACATCACTGTTGAGCAACATGAAACATCAGCTCAGTGAGTGCAAGGTAGGTAGGATACGGAACTTCGGGTTCAGTAGTATCTTGAGCACTTTCTTCTTCGAGCGGGTTCTAGGGTTGAGCCCTAGAGTGGATGTTCCTCTCCACGGGGTTCGAGATCTGGCCCAATGATGTTGGGCAGACGTTATGCGTAGACTGGGGGGCGGTAGGGTGGCCAACCCTTATCCAACAGAGTTTTTTCCTTGGTGGCGACGACAGATTATTTCCATAGAGGACTACCCTTATGCAGGGATAGACTTCCGGGGAGGCCCGTACATGCCATTACCACCAGGGTCAGCATATGGAGACATAGGTAACGAATCTCGACCCTAACTCTTTTTTAAAATTTTTGAAGTATTTGATTTTTTTTTGTGTTTTCTTGATTAATGGAATCAACAAGACATGTTTTTGGGTGACAATACATAGTGATATCTGCCATTGATGTGCAGATGTGGGACCACAGCGACCAGAGGGCTTCCCACGTCATAGACGAAGGGGAAGAGGTGACGATATCACCGGTGTGGATGCGGAGCGAACGCTCCAAAGCATCCATACCAACTTTGTGCGACTGACTCACAGGATTCCCATGGCGCAAGTCGAGGACTTGCCTGAGGCTATGCAGAGACAGGTGGTTGGTGTACCACGCGCATGGGTGCGTTTATTCCGGCGGCTAGCTAGAGCCGTGGTGACATATCATGATCACAACCCTCATCCACCTCCACAGGAGTAGACACCTGGGAGTGTATCTATTTTGTACTACCGTGTATATGATGGTGGCTTTCAAAGCCCCAGTTTTGTATTATGACACTATGTATTACCACATTTTGATGTATATAAAAAGTTTTATGGTGATCGGTTTATTTATTTACATGTGTAAACATTGTGTTTATGATTAATTTATGATGAATGAAACAAATGCCAATCTAACACATAGTTAGCATATGAGTCAGCAATTTGATTAAAATTTCTTGGAATGTGTATATATGTTATGCTCTCAAATTGCTGTTCTAGCAATCTCACACGTAAGAATCTCCTCAATAACGTCTGATCTCTAACATGGTACAAACCATTTAGCTGTGACACTACTAACTCTGAATCAAGACGTACCTCAAGAGAGAGAACACCATGCGAAATGGCATCCCGTAGAAGCTCGATAACGGCGCTATATTCAGCAACATTGTTGGAATATGGCCGTAGACATACCCCTCCTGAAGATAGTACATGACCCATAGGAGTAAAAATCACCCAAGCAGCTGAGGCTGAGTGTTGAGTGTGACGGCTTGCACCATCCGCAAATCCTACGAAGGTGGAAGATTCCATTGACATCTGCCACAAGAAATGGAAACTAATCACAAACCCGATCACGATAAACAAGACCTAACTATGAAAAAAAGCTGTACAATAATATACAACAAACAACCTTGGCTAAAGATCATGCATAGTATTTTTTAAGATAGATCCCATTTCTAGGCTCCGCCAAGGCCATCCCTTCGTAATCCACTAACTCGTAAGCACCCTTCTCTAATACTCACTTGACCACGTAAGGACCACGCCACATAGGATTGAACTTTCTTGCCCCCAAGGGTTCTTTCGATTGATCCCACAAAAGGACCAAGTCTCCCTCACTAAACACTCTCAGACGGACAGACTTATTGTATTGGGCCTTCACGCGACGCTTATTAACCTCTAGAGTCACCAAGGCATCTCTACGCTGCTCATCGAGTTGCTCAAGGTGAACCAAACGCTCCTCCAAAGGTGAAGTGTCTGGTAAGAGTTCTATGGCTAACTTCAATGAAGGAATTTCGCATTCAACTGGTAATATTGACTCCACTCCATGAACAAGCTGATATGGAGAAAAACCAGTGGCAGTCTTTACCGCGGTTCGGTATGCCCACAAAGCAGGATACAACATAATATGCCAATTCGTCTTGCTTTGTGCGATGGTGCGTTGGAGAATGGACTTAAGTGACTTATTCACAGCTTCAACCTGTCCATTCGCTTGAGGATAGTAAGAAGAGGAGTGCTCTTGCTTATATCCTAACTTGGAGGCCAACTCTTCCATCATACGATTCTGAAAGTGCGAGCCATGGTCAGTGACAAGCTCTCTCGGAATCCCGAACCTAGAGATGATTTGGTTGAATACAAAATGAGCGGCTATCTCACCGTCGGTTTTTACTGTAGGCATTGCCTCATCCCATTTCATGAAGTAATCGATAGCCACAATGATATGATGGTGCCCCCTAGCCGAAGCTGGGTTGCAGTCCATAAAATCTAGCCCCCACTTGGTGAAGGGACCGGCGGTGATAATAGGGTGCAACGGGACAGGCTTCGAGCGCATGTTACGTGCAAACACCTGGCAAGGGTGGCACCTCTTAACCGCTTCAATACAATCCTTGAAGATCGACGGCCAGAAATATCCTACTCTCAAAATATTTTGGGCTGTAGCAAGCCCAGATAAATGACCACCACACGCCCCTCCGTGGCAATCATTAAGCACTACCTCAGCCTCATCGTGAGTTAAACAACCTCGTAAAAGGGAATCTACTCCACGGCGGTACAAAGTATTGTTCACGCGAGAGGTGAGTAGGGGTCCTCTGCGTTTGCAAATATACTATGATATCACCGTACCATGGGTCAGTCGTAGAGATCAAGAAAATGTGTTCATCAACGAACGTATCTTCACATACCAACTCCTCAGCCTCGCTCGAAAAATCTGATATGAGATCTGCAAATATAAACGATTTCTTCGATTTTTCCGAAACAAACTCGAGATCAAACTCTTGCAGAATGACAATCCATTTATTATATTTTCTCCCAATCATCCTACGTGTGAGGACGAATTGAAATGGATTGACATGGGCAACCACCAAAGTTTGGCGAAGGAGAATATAATGTCTCAAACGCTGCACCGCATGTACAGTGGCCAAGGCAAGCTTCTCTACATGAGAATACTGAATCTCTGCATCAATAAGGTTTCGGCTCAGATAGTATATGACATTCTCTTGGAGCTCCTCATCCTCTTGAACCAAAACCATCCCAATCGTCTCTAAAGACGCGGCCACATATAATAGGAAATCACGGCTATAATCCGGAGGACTAATAATCGGGGCCGATGCTAGAGCTCTCTTAAGGGCATCGAAGGACTCCTGGGCTCGCTCATCCCATTCAAAAGGAGTATCCTTCTTCAGGAGACGCATGAAACCTCTAGTAAAATTGGCGAAATTGACAACAAATATTCGTAGGAAGTTTGCCATACCTTGCAAACACTGAATATGACGAATGTTTCGCGGGGGAGACAACTGAAGTATTGCCTCCACTTTCAAGGGGTCGACTCTTATACCCTCTTTTGAAACGATGAATCCTAATAAACGACCTGATTTCACACAAAATATGCACTTATGAGGGTTTAATCTAACAGCATAATGCCGGCATCTTTCGAACACCAATCTTAAGTGATAATAATGACGCATCCTCTCACGAGAATGAGCAGCGAGGTCATCCAAAAATACTTCGATAATGGACTTGAGATCATGGAAAATCAAGGTCATAGCCCGCTGAAAAGTAGCTCCGGCGTTTTTAAGGCCGAAAGGCATTTTTCGATATGCAAATGTTCCCCAAGGACAAATAAATGCGGTCTTATGTTGATCCTCAGGTTTAATTTGAATCTGATTATATCTGGAAAAACCGTCCATAAAGGAGAACACCTCGCTACCCGCACACTCATCCAAAATCTGATCAATAAACGGTGTGGGGAAGTTATCCTTAGAACAGGCACGATTTAAATCACGGAAATCAGTGCATATACGGATCACTCCTTGCTTCTTATCTACTGGAACGGGATTTGAAACCCACTCCGTCAAGGGAACAGGATAGATGAAACCCACTTTCAATAGTTTCTTTATCTTTGCCTTTATGGCGGGTGCTTTCCTAGGATTTACCGCTCGTAAACGCTGTCGAACAGGCTTCTCGTTGGGGTAAGTTTTAATCTCGTGTTCGACAATCCGAGGGTCAATCCCCGGCATCTCATCGTAAGACCAAGCAAAAACATCGTGGAATTCCTTGAACAGCTCGGTATACTCACGAATCTCATCTTGGGAACAATCTGCCCCAATGTACACATTCTCAACCATACCAGGGTTGCGAGAAATGTTGATAGGCATAGTGGATGATATGTTTGCCATGTTTCCATTAGCCATCTGACTAGGAGAGCTTAATGGAATCATGGGCCTACCAGCTTTCTGTCTAAGAATCTCCCTATAATCCTCATGCTCCAACAAGTCAAGCTCTGGAAGGAAATATGATCTATGATGGAGTTCCTCCCATGGTGGCTCAACTCCCGACATAGCCTCGATGATCGCTTCATCTGAAGGGAAAGCCGTATCAAGGAAATCATGGGCATGAGAAGACTGTACTGCCCATGCAGGCAGCACATAGGGGTCTTGTTCCTCTGTCCGTGAAGAAGAAGAACAAGGCACTGCAGCAGATTGAAGATTAGCTTGATAAGCAATCATGGCTGCAGGCAACGGCACACTCGTTTAAATGGCATCACTCGAAGAACTCGGTGAAGGAAGAATCCAAGGATCTCCCATATGACTTGTGCGAAAAGGCACCTATCTTGTAGACGTGGAAGCACCATTGAAACTAGCTCCTATCATGAGGACAGGTGCAGGACAACTAAAGGTTCCCATAAGGGAAGGATACATACCTACACCGACACTCCCAGTTGCTGGCTGGGAATGTTCAACTTTCATAACCGAAGCTTCCGAAGATGCACTAACAGGAGGATTCTTGAATGACATCTGATCAATCATCACAATCTTCCCATTATGAGGAAAGCATACAACGCGAAATACGGAAGACGCAACATCTTGCATACTATACATCCAATTCCTTCCCAGTAAGAGATTGTAGTCAAGGGGCGCATCAACCACCTCGACCTCTATCGCAATGGTCTTCCCCCCCAAACGGACTTTAAGAGAAGGAAGGATACCGTGCGGCCTAAACGATCTCCCATCAAAAGCAGTTAACATGGTCGTAGACTTTGACAACTCAGGAGAACCAAGACCCTTCCAACAAGACAAAGACATCACAGAAGCAGCAGCGCCCTCGTCAATCACAGTATGCTTGACGATCATATTAAGACATTCTACATGCACCAAAAGGGACACATAGTAGGGCAAGCGAGGCTGAGGTCCTGCGGTTTCAAACTTGATCACTGAGGAAGAATCATCACCATTCACACCAAGAGCGGAAAGCAAAGCCTTCCTTTGCGATGGACAACTCTGAAGCACCTCCAATGCAGACATCACACAAGGAGTATGACCCAAGTCCTCGACAACTGAATAGTTTTGGGCGGCTCGGGCATTTGGATTATGCCCCGAACGCTTAAGTACCCCCTTAGGAATGCGAGGTGCAGCTTCAGGTTTGTCCGCAGGTTTCTCAATACGCAAAGGAGTTCCTGGTGGATCAGGTTCTTTACCTGGGATGGGTTGTGATGAAGAATAATCTTTCGCACGCATCACAACTTTCGCGGCACGGACCATATTAATGCACCCACGACCACTAGTCTCAGGTGGATCATCATCACTAGATTGATCATGGGACTTCGAGTTCATATTTTGGTTATGCGGTAAAGGGTTTGTTAACACAGCTGGGCCCTGTGCTATGAACTTCGAAGCTTCATCCATCCTAGGGCACAAGTAAGTGAGGTGATCGTCCTTACAAAGCTTGCAAGGAAACTTAACCTTACGCTTATTCTGCTTGTCCCCCCCAGCATTTTTATTGTTCTTGTCATTATTGTTGGCATTCTCATTTTTATTCCCACCCTTCTTATTATTGTTTTTACCCTTTTTTCTATTCCGTCCAGGTTGCTGGTTACCTTTCTGGTTGGACGATTGCACAACAAGTACATTCGCCGTTTGGGTGGGCTGAGACGAAGCCATAGCTTGTCCCGAGGCAGATTGGTTGATTGACAATTGAGAAACTTGTTTCACAACCGAACCTGCAGGTTTCTTACTTGCACTACCCACAATGCCATCGGCATGTGGTCCAGGTTTGACCTTGGGATCGAAACTAGAACGAGGGGCATTAGGTATAATCTCATATAACAAACCAGACTGAGCATAGATCAAGTCTAGTTCCTGCGCCCTAAAGATGGCTTGTTCCTCATTTTGGACTCCGGATGTGGAGACATCCTTCGCGATATATGGTAATAACGATTTGAGGAACCACTCAAGGAGGAATTCCGGCGGTATAAAGGCTTTGATTAATCTCTTCCGTCTACGCCACTCCTGAATATGATCAGAAATATGGGTGGCTTTATCTTGCCGAAATGTCGACAAGAGTTCAGTATCGACATCATGTCGTACTGGTAGCTGGAAGTGATTAAGGAAAGTCATCGCAAGGTCATCGAACAAAGTAAAGGCACGCCTAGGTAACTCTATGTACCATTTCGCCGCAGGCCCTGTAAGGGTGCGTTGAAATAGTCTCAAGCGGACTGAGTCCTGATGCAATGAATTGGAAGAGCACCATAGGTGGAATGTCGTAATGTGTTCACTCGGATCCTCTCCTGGTTTGCCTTCGAACTTAGGTATGTCCGAAGGAATCTTGGTAGGGACAGCCGGCCAAGCCGGGTCATGAGCCACAGGATCGTTCGTAAGTCTCGATAAGTCAGGAAAATTAAGTGTCACGAGGAAAGGGAGCTTAGCATGATGAGGTTTAGGGACCGCTCCCTGGTTCACATAGGATTGATTACCACCATGACCTTGGCCATAGTGACCTCCTCCTGTATGACCCGTATAGGGTGGCGTTGAAGTCGCATAATGAGGTGGACCTTGACTAGTAGGAGCTACAAAGCCATAGTTGGGAGAGTAAGCAGGTTGTGAATACCCGACTCCATAAGGTTGAGAGACCTGTCCATACTGCGCCCCATAGTAGGGTCCATAGGTCATAGGCTCCGATGGCCCATGAGACACTCCATAGGTAGGGATATACATTCCGGAAGTAGGAATATACATACTGAAAGTAGGGATATATGTCGAAGAAGTAGCGACTTGACCTCTAGAAATATGAACATAACCTCCTGAAACAACGGGTGGTATGTAGACTTGAGACAAAACTGGTCTAGTAACCGCAATACGGATCTGACTCGTAGCTACAGGACGGCTCAAAGGACCACGAGAGTAAGGTGGAGGATTCGCATTCGAAGAGCTCGGAAGCGAGGACGAAGGAATCTCTATAAGAAGATATGTGCTAGTGCCTATCGTCACTCGTCTAGAACCTGGTATCGCTATGGGATCACTAACTCTAGACCTAGAAGGTACATAAGATGAAGCTTCCACCGCTGGGATGGAAGGTGCAATGTGACTAGTACTCCCAAACCTCTCCGCAAGGTAAGGCATGGGAATGCCCCCAGGTATAGTGTTAGGATCAAAATCGAATTCAACATGAAATGTCAAATCATGCATAGGAAAACCAGTGGTAACATAACCACCATAGCTGGTGCTAGGAGGGTCAAAATGAGTCTCGGCATCTTCTGGCATTCCATACCGGTATCTAGTCAATGGGGAATCTGGCCTAGTAAAAGTAGGTCTATCATGTAAAGATCCTATCTAGGAAATAACGGGACCAATCTCAACTAGGTCAGGTGAGGGATCATATGTAGGAGTAAGTTCCCCATCGTCAATATGAATAGGAGGAGGTGGTTCAGGAATAATCTCTGAATGATCCTCCATGGTGTGTGAATCAATGTGTGACACAGTCCGCCTAGACCGAATAGGCCCCTCTCCCAAAGGAGGAGGAGAAGTGGAAGGCGAAAGTCCTGCTAACCGACGAGAACGGCGCGGAACCGCACCCGACTCCAAAATGACTCAACAAAAAAGCAAAGACTCTCTATTTACGTCAACCCTAGGCCAACTAGCGTACACAGAGCAATCACTATCAAATCTAAAGCCAAAAGCAAGCAAACAAGGGCTGGATAAGTGAGCTCCCGAATGTGGCCGGTATGTCTCTCCTAGGAGAGGCTTGAGAGGCCCTTGTCACCACAAGCGGAGGTTCGAAACCAATTATTGTGGCCCTCAGCTTCAACGTGTATAGCGACTGTGCTGTCCGACCCCAACCTGGCTGGGACACATGCAGAATAACCTCTACACGTACCCCCTCGATATCCTAGGTAAGGTCACTAAGGTCACCTCGATATAATCAACGCTCAGGCAGACAGTCGCAGGCGGGATTGACCGTATGGGCAGGGTAGCAAAGCCTGAAACTCTCGAAAGAGCCCCCAGATACGAATACAATCCTGGCTATATCGCCGGTGCTACACAGTTACCAACCAGGGGGTATCCCGATCAACAACCGCTCACACTGCCTAGTGCTTGACTCCCTTTTGAGAGGAGCTTCCTGAGAACGCTGGTTATATAAAGGATTTCACACACTCCCTGGACAGACACCTAGTTGTTGTAGTTTAGTGATCTTGGAGAATTAACTTTCAATGAACTATTCCAAGATCCTAAAGCCTAAGCTTGTTGGTGCACCCTAAAAAGAAAAAGAGTGTAATTCATTTTATTTAGCGTTGATTTTAATTTAGCTTTATTTACTCAAAAATAGGATATGGCCGTGCAACTAAGGGTGTTATGACGCATCAAGAAGTAAAATGCACACCTAACAATCAATGCAAATGCATTGTGTCCATGAAAACAGGGTATGCGTACTACGTGAATGCACAATTTCTTCTTCAAATGCTGAATGCAAATTTCCCTATATGAATTCCTAACTATTACTCTAAAGCAAATCTAGATCTAATGCAAGTACAATGCAAAATGCATAATGCAATGCATGATGATAAGCAAATATTTAGGATTTTTTGAAAATAAAGAGATACAAAAAGCAAGAGAATGATTCTAACCACCCCAGACTCTGCAAGCACACATAAGCAGCATTCCAACAAAGAACTAAGGCAAAAGGAATCTAATGCACTAATCTCAAACAAAAAATCAAAGATGCCATGACAAGAACTTTCCTAAAAAAAAAATTTAGGCTAAAAAAAAACGTTTCTGGTCAAACATAGAGGCCTTAACAGACTTAGGCAGTGCCAAAGGAGACTCAGCAACTAACAGTATTCACCCAGCAATCCATAATCTTCCACAAAAAGGTAAAAAACCAGGGTATACGCGACTGTGCGCAGTGAACCCGCGTGTATACGCGATTGTAAATGACAAACCCACGTACAGGAAGAAAAAGATGCAAAAAAATTCAGGAAAACAGACAGGCTGAGACTAAATTCACACCAATCAGGCTCTACCAGGCATAAATGCCCCCATACCTGACACAGAAACAAGATAGAGAGAGCACTTCAAATACATTGAATGCCAAAAGATCAACCCCCAAAGGACAATTACTAGGAACTCCCCAGCGGAGTCGCCAATTCTGTTACGGAGAGAAATTCCTATGGCTTGGGGTACCACAACAGACAGCTAGAATCTAGAAATCAATCTTTCCCAATATTCAATAGAAATTA
>LPNX011101914.1:539246-598594 GCA_001517045.1 Pseudotsuga menziesii | reverse complement strand
AGGCAAGGAACGGTCCAACAGTTTTGGATTATGTACACATCCCGATGTACGCGACTATAGAGGGAATATCCGCGTATGTACGCGGTTATCGGGGAAAATGCGCGTATATCATTTTTCTAATGTTTTTAGGGATGGTCAATGATACATCAAAAGACAATAAATGGTCCATAGGGAATAATGAGTCTGCAGCGGGATATGGGAAGGCCATACAATGTGTGATTCACCTAGTGTGGTGAAATCTGCTATAACACCATGGAGCTGTGCCAAGAAACAAGAGAAATGGAAAAGGTTGCACAGAATTCACATACACATTCCATTTCATAGACGAGCAACCAACAATTGATATTGCGCTGAAGGCTCTTAAGGAGAAGATATTCGCGAAGATCCCACTAGAGGTTGCATATTCTCAACCTTGCACTGCGCATTCCCACTAGTGCTATGAGACCGTTCAACACTGGATGACCTACTATAACCTCTCTGGAGATCTAGAGGATGATTCGAATGACATTAATATTCCATATTTGGAAGGATCACATGCAGTAGAAGGAAGCGGAATTTCCACTGAGCAGTTCATCAAGCAGCTAAAGATCAAGAAAGTTAACATTGGGTCAGAAGACAATCCGAAATTTTCTAACATTGGAGACTATTGGGACGGAGAGACAGTATCCAAAATCACTAATCTATTACATGAGTTCTAGGACCTATTCCCGATGAACTTTAGGGAAATGAAGGGCATAGTAGGAGATTTGGGTGAAATGAAAATTTCGCTCAAACCCGACGCAAGAGCAGTAAAAAATCACCTATACATACTAAATCCGTGCTATAAAGAAAATGAAAAGTAGAACTAAATTGCATGCTGGATGCATGAATCATTGAATCTATTGAAGAGTTAGAGTGGATAATCCCTGTAGTGATTCAAGACAAAAAGGCAACAGGCGAGGTCAGGATCCGTGTCGACCTTAGCAAGCTAAACCATGCCTACTTACATGATCCGTTCCCAACACCATTTACAGATGAAGTCTTGGAAAGCATTGGTGGACAAGAAATGTACTCATTCACAAAAAGATTCTTGGGCTACCATCAAGTCAAAATTGCATAAGAGGACTGCCACAAAACAACCTTCGTAATAGAATGGGGATGCTACCAATACACGGTAATGCCCTTTGGCCTTAAAAATGCCCCTGCTATTTTCTCTAGAATAGTAGTTTTTTCTTTTAAAGTTTTCATTCATGAGTTTCTTGAAGTATATTTTGATGACTAGTGTTATAGCTCAAAATGACACATCTCTTCCTGTGACCACTTTCCCATGATTCTGTCACATGTTGACACTTCCATGACGACACTTCATAAAAAGTCACTAAAAATAAACCTATATTGGAGGACCCATATCTCGAGTTCTATAACTCCGTTTGACCTCAGCTCTACACCGTTGGAAATATATTTCTATTAGCTAAAACTTTCTAGAAGACACCAAAGTCTGAAAATGCCTAGAAATACCTTAAAAATGAGTTTTTTGTATGTACGTGAGTTTCCTTAAGGCAAACCCGCGTACATACGCGAATTGCTCTCTATAATACCCGCGTACATACATGAGTTGCTATATATACAAGACTTTCTGTATTAGAAACCCGCGTGTATTTCTCTTGTACGCGACTGTTGTTTTAGCAACCCGCGTACACCTCTTAAAAATGTCAAAAAACACGTATTTTGAATTTCGGGTAGTTTCGGTAGTTATGCAACTGACTCCTTCAGTTGTAACTACTTTGTCTTTGCCCCTAACTCTTCCTCAAGCATATAAATAGAGGTAGGGAGGTCCATGAGAGGAGACTTGAATCTTTGCATTGTTATGCTGGAGGATTTGGAGCTCTCTTTGCCCACACCTTTTCCCTAGAACCTTTCTCCTTATGTTGCAGAGCTTGGAGGCTGAGTTCCTTGGAGAAGAGAAGCAACAGAACCAGATCAAGGTTTCGTGAGGTGCTGAACTTCAAGAGAAGGTATACTTGTACTTGTTTTCAAGATTAATAAAGATGTGATGTCCTTCTTCTTCCCAAATCATTGTTCAATGTATGATTGAATCTCTATTTATGATCATATGATGATGTTATTCAGATCATTAGTTCATGTTTATTTGATTATCATTGTTTTATATGTGGTCATAATGGTTTGAGGAAGGTATAATTCGTTTTGCAGGTCTCTTGGAGCAAGAGGAACAAGAAGAGGATTGAAGGGATTCTTGGATCAACCTTCGTTTGGCTAAGGTATGAACCATTCTAATCTCTGAACTTGCTTGTATTTACTTGCAGAACCATTTACATCCACCTTCCAACCCCAGTATGTTGATGGCCTCTTAAACCCTAGCCATAGGACACTTTCCTTTACAACAACTGGACAGTCTTTGGTCTGGTGAGAGACCATATTGAGAATCTACGCATGATGCTAGAAAGGTTTCACTAGTATCAGATTGTGCTGAATTTGAGAAAATGCATATTTTGCGCACCATTTGGTGTAATGCTGGGCCATGTAGTATGCCGCGATGGAATCCTGGTCGATCCCATGCAGGTGGCAATTATTATGGACCTACCTCCCCCCACATTAGTCACACAACTCAGATCCACATTGGGACATACCGAATATTATCGAAAACTCATGAGAGGATATGCAGAGATAACTTCCCCAAATGGAGAATTTGTTGAAGAAGGACACCAAATTCGAGTGGAACAAAGACTGTCAAGGAAGTTTGGATTAGTAGAAGAAAAAAATGGCCACTGCGTCGATATTAATATTCCCAGACTGGAAGAAGGAATTCCATGTACATGTTGATGCATCATCAATTGCACTTGGTATAGTATTAACCCAACTAGGAGAGGGTGCAATTGACCACCCAATTGCATTTGCAAGCAGGAAGCTTTCAACAACAGAGAAAAACTAAACCACAATTGAAAGTGAAGGGCTTGCAATGATCTATGCACTGCAAAGGTTCATACATCATCTATTGGGTAGACACTTCAAAATGTTCACCGATCATTATAAGATGAAGTACCTGGTTAACAAGCCAGTGTTGGGGGGGAATATATGCCGGTGGATCCTCCTATTTCAAGAGTTTGACTTTGAAGTCATTGTAAAGACAGGCAGACTGAATGTTGGGCCATACCACTTGTCATGCATTAAAAGTGGTGAAGAAACAAACATCTTAGAGGATAATTTTCCTAATGCGCAGCTGTTTTCTATCGAAGTTATCGATAAGGAATTTGATGCTATTATACACTTATTGAATACAGGCTATGTGCTTGAATATTATATGACATGGAAAAAGAAACAACTATTTGTCAAGTGCACATACTACACACTAATCATGGGACAACTATATAAGTTGGGACCGAATGAAATACCGCACAGATGCATTTTTTATCATGAAAGGAAATGGGTAATGGCTGAAGCGCATGTGGGTGTGTCAGGAGGACACTACGCTGGGAAGGAAATGGTGCACAAGATTTTGCAAGCTAGAATCTAGTGGCCAACTGTACATATGGATACAAGGAAATACTGTCATGACTGTGATAAATGTCAAAGAACGGGGAAACCATAATGGCGTGATGAAATGTCACTTGCACCACAAATTACACTGCATGCCTTTGATAAATGGGCAGTGGATTTTGTCGTCCCTATTAGTCCGCCAGAAAAAATGGATTGGTGCATGCTATATTATAACTACTACAGATTACTTGACAAGATGGGTAGAAGCAAAACTAGTGAAAGATTGCACTGCCGCAACTACGACGAAGTTTCTTTTTGAAAATATAGTCACAACGTTTGGTTTCCTGAAGATCCTTATCAACAACCAAGGTGCGCATTTTGTAAATAAGCTAATTGTTGAACTGACTGTAGAATTCCAAATCCATCACAAGAAGACAACACCCTACCATCCTCAAGCAAATTGAACTATTGAGGGCTTCAACAAGATACTGGAGAATGCTTTGACCAAGGTCCGTAATGTGCGCAGAGATGACTGGGACCAGAAAGTCTCATCAATGTTATGGGCTTACAGAAAAAACATGCAAACAACAAAATGGATACACTCCTTTCTGTTTAGTCTATGGAAAAGAAGAAGTCATTCCCATGGAGTACATTGTACCGATCCTACGAATTGCTGCGCTAATAGAGATGACAAATACCGATGCCGTAGAAGAAATAGTTGCGCAACTGATTCAAATGGAGGAAGAACGCTTCATTGTAGGCTTCCATAAAAATGTGGAAAAATAGTGGTAGCAAGTGTGGAATGACCGCCACATCAGAACAAAGTAGTTCAAGGTCAAAGGACTTGTTCTGATGTATGACAACAAGTTTCTCAAGCACCCAGGTAAGCTCAAAACACACTGGCTAGGCCCATATGTGGTTGCACACATTACTGAATCAGGCATGGTAAAACTACATAAGCTGGATGGAACACCAGCTGTGGGTATGATTGATGGCTACCGATTAAAACCATACTGCGATGACTGCGGCATGGTCCCATAAGGCTGAGGTGCACAGAATAAAAAAATCTAAAGGGAGGAAAGCAGTGAAAGGAGGATCTCCAGCGCAACCTGGCATGGGAAAAGGAAGTTGTGCTGAAAAATGGTGCGCTATAAACCTACCAACGAACCAGCTAAGAGAAAACTGGTGGGAAGTGGTAGATAGCTGGCAGACACTGACAGACCGTTAAATGCACGAGAATTCCAAAAAGATTTGGTGCTAGCAACAACTCAGTAGCATTAATTTGGAAAGTCCGAGGAGAATGGCGCTGTGATTTTTGGTCCCATCCACCGTATTACCCTTAAATTCCTTGACAAGTACATAATTAAACCTAAGTTTATGAGAAAAGGAGATGAAGGATGATCCCATGTAATCCGTTGGATGGTCCATCATTGAGTCCAGTCACAGCTTGGAGTCCCGATCGCCTATAAAAAGCAGTTACCTTTGTCATTGTAACCTTTACATTGCCTTACAGAGCCAAGAAACTAGCGAGCCGAGCCAGCTGAGTGAACCAAAACCCTCTCTCAGAGCCGAAGCCCATGATTGTTGAGATATCTCGTGACAGTGAAGACTCCACTATTTCACCAGCCTCACCCTTCCCGATAGTAGAAGTGCCTTACGTCCCTGAACCTAATCAGATGACCAAGAAGATGAAGAACACATAGGCTAAGCTGAAGGCACTGCAAAGGCCACCACGCTCACCACCAGCGGGAAGATAGTTAGCGCAGGTACCTGCAACCTAGCAACCAGTTAAACCGGTTGGAGCGCAAGTGTTTTTGTCTAGAGAGTCGTCGAGTGCAAACCTCATCACTTCCTCTAGACCCCTAGCGAAGATACCTAAGGCCGACAGAGCCGACCCGGTTCTACCACCACCACCAGCGGGCACAGAGCTCACCGATGAAGAAAAGAACTTGCTTCCCCCATATGTTTTTAGATTTTCATCTATTTCAACAATATGATCTTAGGATATTAACTAAGGGAATAACAAGTACAACAATCAATCACAAGAGACAATGAACACAAAGATTTTCCTCAGGGAAACCATAAAGGAGAAAACCCCGCAACTTCCTCAGAGATAGAATGAGCACCAAAAGTAAAACCCAAAGATACAAAGATGATCTCTCCACAACAATTGTCTCTCTCTCTTGTCCTAATTTCTTCTCTCTCTCAGTTACATGCTACAACTAAGTGTGAGTGTCTGTGTGATAAATAGAAAGACTCACTTTCTATTTATACTAGTTTTCGACTTGACATTAGCTCACCAGGGCCAAATTCTCTAGGAGAGTCTAATAAACCTAGTTCCCCACAACTACAGGGGCTTTAACCCTTGAACAATAAGAAGGGTTACCTTGTATGACTTTACATGACTTGATTACATGATTGATTCTCCCGATAGGAACATCGGGGAATGACATGACTTGATTACATTATTGATACTCCCGATAGGAACATCGAGGTACAATACATAAGATATACATGTGAATACATTCCAAAGTTACAAATACATCAACACTCCCTCTTAACTAGGAAGGTATTCTCTTGACACAATTATTAGCACAAGTCTTCATCACTGGATCAAGTCTAGCTCATCATCAAGTCTTCAGCTATCTCGAACAAATGGTGATATCTCTCAATTATACTCGTCACAGGAAGTTCTATAGAGCCAGATCTTTTTCATGCTAGTTGTAGGCCTAGCTTCCATGTAGGTATTCATCTTCTTCAACACTTATAACTGATCATGGGAGGAACACATCCAAGAACCATGTCAAAAAATCCTGGCACTCACATCTGACCATGGGAGGAACACATCTAAGAACCATGTCAAAAAGTCCCAACACTTATATTCACCAGCATGATAGGACACACCTACTATCATTTGTGAAAAGGCCCAATGCTTACAATCACCAGTATGGTAGGACACACCTACTACCATCTGTGAAAAGGCCCAACACTTACAATCACTAGCATGGTAGGGGACACCTACTACCATCTGTGAAAAGGCTCAACTCTTACAACCATTAACATGATAGGATAGGGCCTACTATTATCTGTGGAAAGGTCCAACTCTTACAACCATTAGCATTATAGGACACACCTACTATCATCTATGGAAAGGCCCTACACTTACAATTGATCATGTGGGAGCCAATCCCATAGTCATATCAGAGTGCCTCTGCACTTACATCTGATCATGTGGGATATAATCCCACAGTCATATCAGAATGGCTTTGCACTTACATCTAATCATGTGAGAGCCAATCCCATAGTCATATCAGAATGGCTCTACACTTACATCTGATCATGTGGGAGCCAATCCCACAGTCATATCAGAATGGCTCTATACTTACATCTCACCATGGAAGGAGCCAATCCTACCATGTCAGAAAGGCTCTCGGACTCATCACTTCCCCTTGGAAGGAACCTTGATCTGGAGAACACCAAGCTTCTCCCTGAAGTACTCAAACTTCACTCTAGATAATGGCTTGGTTGTAACACCCCGGTTTTGACCCCGTTTGCATTAAAAATGTATATGATGTATATATTGTAATTAATCGTGGTGTGGAACTAAAGGCAAAAACCCCACCATCGATTTAATTGTTTTATGTTCCGGTGATTAAAATCGTTGCTGACAGTATATCGTGTTATCTGGCACATATTAATTTTGGCATCATGTAAACATGCATTTTAATTAAAAGACCCACAATAGCTACGTCAATGCAACCATAATGAAAAGGGCATGATTTTCCTAAGGATAAGGAGGGGGAATTATTTAACCTTTAGGGACAATAGGGAAAAGCCACATGTCAATAGGAGAACCCATCAATCAGTCAACTACCAAATTAAATTCTCTGGAGTTAGTTGGGGGCAGTTATTGCCCCGGAAAACATTTTTCATGGGTAGTGGTGTGTGGTATGACTGTCAGTCCTTTACCACATGCACACTCCACTAGGAAGCTCATTCACCCTCATGTGAGCAGGAAGAGACCACAACCGATTCTTCTATTTTTCCTCATGTAGAGAGCTGGGGAGCCATTTTTTGGACCTTCACGATTCTCCTGTGTGTGGCATTCATGATTTTGGGATTGTCTGTGTATATTTTCCTCATGCAGAGAGCTGAGAGAGCTGCCTTACATTCACTATTTGGCTGTGGGTAAATTTCACTTTTGGGGTTTTTGCTGTATGTGTGTTTTTACCTCTCATGGACAGTCGTTCTTCACTCTCCTCAGGTTGAGAATTTCATTTTGGGTGATGATCTATGATTGGGTTTCTTCCCCAACGTTTTTTTGTGACATTTCTCCACCTTTTCCAAGCCGAGGAATCGTTGCTGGTTTCCCCATGATTTTGGATTATGTGAGTTTGTGGTTGATTCATTTTGGCCATGATAGGGCCAAGAACAAATCCAGAATAAAATTGCTTAGTCTGAACTGTGTAGTACCCAAGTTTCCATTCTGGTTTTGTCTTGAGATGTTTTTCCTTAGACCCCATTTATGTGAATTGTTGTGCTGGTTGTTTTGTTGTGTGTGCACAATATTTGGTCTTTGGACTGTGTAGGAATGTAAATTAGTCTGCTGGACAAACCTAGTGTTTTGTAGGATCCTCATGGACAGAACTAGAGGGATGTCTCTCTTCTCTACACCCCCTGAGCAACACTGGAAGGGAAGTCATGGCCTGAGGGAATGTGCAGTAGAGAAGGGAATGATTCCTTGTGTTGGGTGTGTGTGGATGTATTTGGAGTCAAGATAGTTCTAGTGTAGGCATCCTTAGCTCTTCCATGATCCCACTAGCTTAGCAGATAGTGCTTCCATTTACTGATAACCTGATAAACCCAACTTGTTGGCTTGGTTATGTGTTGTTTTGTACTCTTCACTTGATAAACCCAACTTGTTGGCTTGGTTATGTGTTGTTGTGTACTCTTCGCCTAATAAACCCAACTGTGTTGGCTTGGCTGAGTCTTGACATATCTTTGGATATGTGTGAGCTAGCTTAGTTTCCTTTTTCTTGGGGAAATAATTCCTAGATAGGGGGTGGCAGTGTTGCTCAGAGATTAAGGAGCACACTGGCCTATGGTTGGGTGGAACGTTGTAGTGGCATAGCTAGTTGCGAGAAGCTTCATTCGAAGATAATTATTCCTGTGTAATAACCCATGCAACTGTATTGTTTATATGAATTACGATGAACATGTTAAAATGTGTTGAATGCTTGAATTAAATGTAATTTCTTCTGCTGAATGTTGATTCTTTATGCATCTGTGTATCTCGGTTCAATGCATTTTATAATTTTTTTTTTATGGGGCTAAATGCCGAGGTAGATAGTGTTATGGTAGTGTCCTCTTCGCTGGTCGGAGGGTCAGGGACATTATAGTGTGGTATTAGAGATTCATTGAAGCATGTGCCTCAATGGGCCATGAAGAAGCAGTGACAGAGGCAGGTTACTCTTTTCCCAGTGGAGGAAAAATGTAAAAATTAGGGAGAATTTTCAAATTTTCAATTTTTTTTTCTAAGTATGGGAAATATTGGATGACTTAGGCTGAAGTACATCCGATATGTCAGATGAATTATGCTGAAATCCATTTGATACGTTAGAGGATGTACGCTGATTCCATCTGGTAAATAAACTAAGCGGAGAGAAATTTTGAAAAATTGTTGAAGTTTGAAATTTTTTTCGAAGGTCTTGGTTGGGAGGAGCCGAAGGTCTCAGCTAGGTAAAGCCGAGGGTCTCGGCTAGGAGGAGCTGAGGGTCTCAGCTAGGAGGAGCCGAAGGTCTTGTCTAGGTGGAGCTGAGGTGTCGGCAAGGCTCACCAGAAGGGAGCCGACACGGCGGTAGAGATAGGAAGAGGAGAGGAAAAATTCACAAATTTTTCTAAGTATAGGAAATATGGAATTTTTTTTTCCAATGGCTCTCGAGTGAAGCCCTCTGAGGCATCTTGAAAAAGAAAAGAAGATAGATATGAGGCATCAGAAAAGAATAGAAGATCGATCAGTCGATGCGTCAAAAGACAGAGGAAGATCGAGCCGATGTGCCAGAAGACAGAGGAAGATTGAGCCGATGCATCAGAAGACAGAGGAATATCGAACCGATATGGTATCGGATGACAGAGGAAGATCGACATGATATGGCATCGAAAGATAGAGTAAGAGTGACCCGATACATCAGATGACTAGTTGGGAAGGGATTCGATCAGATGGAAAAATATGAGTTTTTTCAGAGGGATTTTTCAGTAGATTTCAATAGTTTTCAGTGGAATTATAGGTGCTAAAAAGGAGAAAAATGGAAGCGATCTTATGTGCCAGATTGTGCAAAAATCAAATATTTACAAGGGGGAAATCCCCCTTGATCCCCGTCGTCCACCTAAGACCGCCATTCTTGGTGAAAATAAAATTATGTGTTTTGACAAAGTTGTCAATATAGTATTTTCCAAATGTAGGTAAGTAATTATGAACTCATGATATTGTTATGCAACTAACATTTGTGTTTATTAACACATTGTGCAGAACTATCATCACCTTCAGGGTCAGCATTCCACATAGAGCAGTTTTCAAAAATTCATTCTTGGTTGGGCCAAGATGAGGATTGATGACATGAATGATGCACATGATCCCTATGAGTTTGAGGAAGATGCTATGGGATAAAATGTCAGAGCTGGGAATGATGAGACAAAGTCCAATGGGAGAATATTTCAAGATACTCCCCCAGATTTTGTAGCCACCATGAGAATCATAAGGGTGGATTTGCAAAGTTCCAGAGAAGACAATGAAACGATGCTTAAGGCTCAAGAAGATCAAAAGCAGATAAATGCAGCTATATTGCAGAGTTTGACAGACATCCAAGGACATATAAACTCAGGGCATCAGACAGCTAATCCAGAAAGAAGCAAGAGTAGCGCCAGGGGAGATTCCCGTAAAAGGTCCCATGTCTCCAAGAGGGCTTCCAGGGCCATAAGGAATACTCTAAAATGGACTACCAATGGGTCATCTGATTCTGAAAAACCCAGTGGGGATTCAAGATCTCCATCTCACAGGAATAAGAGGAGGAGAAGTTACAAGAACAATTCACGAGATGAATTCAAAAAGGAAAGGCCTCCTACCTTTAATGGTGAGGTTAAGACTGGTTAAGAAGCTTAGGCTTGGCTTCTTGGGATGAGGAGGTATTTCCAAGTTCAAGACTACTTCGAACATATGAAAGCAAGGGTAGCTATATTGAATTTGAATGGAAGAGCATGCATATGGTGGGAACAACACAAACAAATAAAGAAGGTTAATGAAAGAAGAATTGTGTGGAAACAATTCAAGAAATACTTCAAGCAGAAGTACCTCTCTGACAGGTACTATGATGATAAGATTAAAGAATTCCATGAGCTAATATTGGGACAGTAGACCATGGAAGAGTATGAAAATAAGTTCTTGGAACTATTAAGATATGTCAGGTACATCAAAGATGAAAAAGTGAAGATCTAGTGTTTCCTGAGTGGATTGCCTTAGTCTCACAAAGACAAAATTGAGTTTTATGAACCTAGAACTATTGAAGAGGCAATAAGGAAGGCCACGTATTTCTATGAGAAAAACAAAGGTACACTTGATTATCATCAGACATGGAAGGACAAAAGGAATGAGAAGTCTGACCAAAGGAAGAAAGGTTTCAAACCTTCTAACTTTAGTAATCAACAGAAGCAACCATCACAAGCTGAGAAGCATCCAACCAGAGTGATGGGAGAAAAACCAAGAGATCCATAGCAGAATATAGAACCTCTCCAATGTTGGAAATGTGGAGGACCCCACATGCACAGGAATTGTCCAATAAAGAATGAGAATACAAGGCTATATTACAACATTTAATAAGCAGAAACAATGGGTCAAGTAGCAAGGGTCATCCCTAGGATTTATGCCACACTGGAGGACCACCAGGAAGATCACCAGTAAACTGTGGTTGAAGTTGCATGTAAGATTTTTGAGCAATCTGTTTCTATTTTGATTGAACCTGGTTCTACTCATAGTTACATTACCCCTAAAGTAGTGGATATTTGTGATTTTAAGAAAGTAAATCATAGAAAATCTTGGTTAGTTCAGCTAGCCACTGGAACTAAGAGAAAGTTTAGTGAAGTGGTAGAGAAATGTCCATTGGTCATGAATGGATTGGTCACTTGGGTAGATCTGAATGTTCTACCACTTGGTTCCTATGATGTTCTCATTGGACTGGATTGGTTAGAATCTCACAGGGTAAATATTGACTGTTACAATAAAACTTTCGAATGCCTGGATGAAGAAGGGAACCCAGTAATGGTAAGAGGTATTCCAAAGGTGATTTCTGTGAGGCAGATTTCAGCAATGCAGTTGAAGAAGTTATGTAGGAAAGGTTGCCAGTTTTATGCAGCTCATATTTTGGAGGAAATGGAGAATGAAACTCCTAGGTTGGAGGAATTTCATGTGTTGTAGGAATTCAGGGATGTGTTTCCTGATGAGATTCCAGGGATTTCTCCAAATAGGGACATTAATTTCACAATTGAACTTGTGCCAGGAGCAGCACCAGTGTCCAAGACACCCTACAGAATGAGTACACCGAAGATGCTAGAGTTGAAGATGCAACTGCAAGAGTTGTTGGAGAAGAAGTATATCAGGATGAGTGTGTCTCCTTGGGGAGCACTAGTTCTGTTTGTAAAGAAGAAATACGGTACACTTGGGTTGTGTATTGATTACAGACAATTGAACAAGGTTACTGTGAAGAATAAATATCCATTGCCTACGATTGATGACATCTTTGATCAAATGAGAGGAGAAAAGGCATTTTCCAAGATTAGCTTNGAAGACATTCATAAGACAACCTTCAGAACAAGGTATGGACATTATGAGTTTGTAGTGGTACCATTTGGTCTCACAAATGCACTAGCTACATTTATGTGCCTTATAAATAGTGTCTTCAGTAGGGATTTGGACAAGTTTGTTCTTATCTTGATGACATTCTTATTTATTCTAAGAATGAGGAAGAGCATGAAGAGCATTTGAGATTGACATTGAAATTCCTCAGGGAGCATCAAATGTATGCAAAGTTGAGAAAGTGTGACTTATATAGAGATATAATTCAATATTTCGATCACATTATCGCAGAAGAGGGTATATTTGTGGACCCTGAAAAGATTGAAGCCATTATGAATTGTCCTACTCCAAGAAATGTGACAGATGTAAGATCTTTTATGGGACTTGTAGGATACTACCGGAGATTCATTGAAGGATTCTCCAAAGTTGCACATGGTATCACTTCTTTGTAAAAGAAGGGGATAAAGTTCGAATGGACATCAAGGTGTGAAGAAAGCTTCCAGTAGTTGAAGAATCTTCTCACCAGTGCACCAGTATTGAAATTTGCAGACCCAATGAAATATTTTGTGGTATGTACTAATGCATGCATCCAAGGGCTTGGAGGAGTCCTTATGCAAGACAACCATGTGATATGTTACGAGTCAAGAAAGCTGAAGGAGCATGAGAAGAACTATGCCACTCATGATCTAGAGCTTGCAACCATAGTACAAGCTCTCAAAATGTGGAGCCATTACTTGATGGACAAATGATTTGAGCTAAGGATAGACCATTGTGGTTTGAAGTATTTGTTCGATCATCCTACTTTGAATGCTAGGCAAGCGAGATGGCTGGAGTTTTTATGTGAGTTTGATTTTGAAATCAAGCACATAAAGGTAAAAGAGAATAAGGTAGCTGATGTGCTCAGAAGGATGGTGTAGGAAATGCATGTGGCATCTCTTAGTATTTCCCAATCAGATTTGAGGCAGCAGATTGTTAATCATACTATTGGAGATGAATTGTATGAGCAAGTAAAATACAAATTGCAGTAGCAAAGTCTTGAGAAGAGGTATGAGAGATATAAGTTGGAAGAAGATGGAATTATTATTTATAAAGGTATAATTTATATTCCAAATGTAGCAGATATAAAGAGAGCTCTTATGGATGAAATCCATCAAGCTCCATATTCTAGTCACCCAGGATATCAGAAGACAATTGCTACTGCTACAAAGCAGTACTTTTGGCCAGGAATGATAAAGGAAATGGATGAATATATTTCAAAGTACATGAAATGTCAGTAGGTAAAGGTTGGGCATCAACATCCCACAGGTTTGTTGCAGCCTTTGCCAGTCCAGTGCCAGAATGGAAATGGGAAGTTATTCCAATGGATTTTATTACAGGATTGCCAATGACATGGAGACATCATGATTCCATCATGGTTGGGGTGGGAAATTTGACAAAAGTAGCACATTTTATACCGGTTAAGTGTACACCTAAGACTGATGACATTGCAAAGATCTTCATGAAGGATATTTTCAAATTGCATGGATTGCCTAAGGCAATAGTCTCTAACAGAGATGTCAAATTCACTTCCAATTTTTGGAAGGGGTTGTTTGCAGATTTGGGTACAAAGCTAAACTTCAGCACTGCATACCATCGTCAGATTGATGGGCAGACAAAGAGGGTTAACCAAGTTCTTGAAGACATGCTTCACATGTATGTGATGAATAGACCAACCAAGTGGGAATATTACTTAGACTTAGAATTTTCTTATAACAATGGACAACAACAATCCTTGGGGATGAGTCCATATGAAGCTTTGTATGGCAGAAAGTGTAGGACACCAGTGACTTGGGATAATCCAGTGAACAGGGTTGTGGTTGGTCCAGAATTGCTCAAGGAAATGGAGCAAGAGGTTGTAAATATCAGGCATAATTTGAAAGCAGCTTAGAATAGAAAGAAAAGCTATGCAGATAAGCATAGGGTGAATAGAGAGTTCAATGTTGGGGATCATGTTTACCTCAGAGTGAGGGCAAAGAAGAGTTCCTTGAAGCTTGGAAGTTGTGCCAAGATGTCACCAAGATATTGTGGGCTGTTCGAAGTGATTGAAAGAATAGGGGCAGTTGCATATAGACTTGCATTTCCTTCTAGAACTAGAGCTCATAATGTTTTTCCATGTTTCTTTGCTTAAGAAATATGTACATGATCCTAACCATGTGATAAATTGGGATGTGATTCAGGTGGAACTCGAGGGAGAGTTCCAAATTGAGGAAATATGCATCCTCTACAGGAAGGTCATAATGCTCCAAAACCGAGCCATAGGGTAGGTAAAGGTGAAATGGGATTACTACAGTCCTGAAGAGGCTATGTGGGAGCTGGAGGATGCCATGCAATTGACACATCCATTTTTGTTCAATTTTGCAGAGCACTGAGGCGGTACCAGTGTAGCATTTTGTTTAATTTTGTAAAGCACTGAGGATAGTGCTGTTGAAGGGGGATAGGAATGTAACGCCCCGATTTTGACCCTGTTTGCATTAAAAATGTATATGATGTATATATTGTAATTAATCGTGGTGTGGAACTAAAGGCAAAAGCCCCACCATAGATTTAATTGTTTTATGTTCCGGCGATTAAAATCATTGCCGATGGTATATCGTGCTATCTGGCACATATTAATTTTGGCATAATGTAAACATGAATTTTAATTAAAATACAAACAACCAACTATGTCAATGCAACCATAATGAAAAGGGAATTATTTTCCTAAGGATAAGGAAGGGGAATTATTTAACCTTTAGGGCAATAAGGAAAAGCCACATGTCAATAGGAGAACCCATCAATCAGTCAACTACCAAATTAAATTCTCTGGAGTTAGTTGGGGGAATTTATTGCCTAGGAAAAGATTTTGCATGGGCAGTGGTGTGTGGTAGGACTGTCATTCCTTTCCCACACACACACTCCACTAGGAAGCTCATTCACCCTCACATGGGAAGGAAGAGACCATGACCGATTCTTCTATTTTCCCTCACACAGAGAGTTGGGGAGCCATTTTTTGGACCTTCATGATTCTCTTGTGTGTGGCATTCACAATTTTGGGATTGGCTATGTATATTTTCTTCATGCACAGAGCTGCCTTACGTTCACGATTTGGCTATGGGTAAATTTAATTTTTGGGGATTTTGTTATATGTGTGTTTTTACCTCTTGTGAACAGTCATTCTTCACTCTCCTCAAGCTGAGAATTTCATTTTGGGTGATGATCTGTGATTGGGTTTCTTCCCCAACGTTTTTTTGTGACATTTCTCCACTGTTTGCCAAGATGAGGAATCAATGCTCGATTCCCCATGATTTTTGGTTGCTGTGAGTTTGTTGTTGAGTCGTTTTGGCCATGATAGGGCCAAGAACGAATCAGGAATCGAATTGCTCAGTCTGAGCTATGTAGTACCTAAGTTTCCATTCTGGTTTTGTCCCTTGATGCTTTCCCTTAGACCCCAGATCTGTGAATTGTTGTGCTAGTTATTTTGTTGTGTGTGCACAGGATTTGGTCTTTGGGATGTGTAGGAGTGGAAATTAGTCTGCTTGACAAACCTAGTGTTTTGTAGGAGCCTCATAGACAGAACTAGAGGGATGGATCTCTTCTCTACACCCCCTAAATAGCACTAGAAGGGAAGTCATGGCCTAAGGGACTATCCAGCAGAGAAGGGAATGATTCCTTATGTTGGGTGTGTGCGGATGTCTTAGGAGTCAAACTAGTTCTAGTGTAGGCATCCTTAGCTCTTCCATGAGTCCACTAGCTTAGCAAACAGTGCTTCCATTTCTTGATAACCTGATAAACCCAACTTGTTGGCTTGGTTATGTGTTGTTGTGTACTCTTCGCCTGATAAGCCCAACTACGGTTGGCTTGGTTGAGTCTTGACATATATTTGGCTATTTGTGAGCTTGCTTAGTTTTCTTTTCCTTGGGAAAATTATGCCCAATTCGGGGGTGGTAGTGTTGCTGAGAGATTAAAGAGCACATTGGCCTATGGTTGGGTCGAACGTTGCATTGACATAGCTGGTTGTGGGAAGCTTCATTTGAAGGTAAATATTCCTGTGTAATCACCCATGCAATTGTATTGTTTATATGAATTACGATGAACATGTTAAAATGTGTTGAATGCTTGAATTAAATGTAATTGCTTCCACTGAATGTTGATTCTTTATGCATCTGTGTATCTCGGTTTAATGAATTTTATAATTTTGTTTTATGGGGATAAATGCCTGGGTATATATTGTTATGGTAGCTGTTTAGGAACATTACATTGGTCAGCACATCAACTATTTGTTTATCTGTTGCAACATATTGGAGCTTTACTGATCCTCTATGCACCATATCCCTGATATAGTGATATTTGATCTCGATATGCTTCAAGTTTTCATCAAACATTGGGTTCTGTGACAACTTCACACAACTCTATTTGTCACAATATATACAAGTAGCATCCAACTGGATATCAAATAGGTCACATAGTACCTTCCTCAGCCACACTGCCTCACAAATACCGAACAAGCTGTGACATACTATGCTTCGCCTTTACTCAGTGCCACACAGGATTGATTCCTTCTAAACTAAGAGATCACACCTGATCCCATACTGAAGAAACACCTTGAAGTGATCTTCCTATCAATGGAACTTCTTGCCCAATCTGAATCCCCATAACCTTCCAGGTTAATCTTTTGATTCCTCTCATCCTTGATCCCATAATCAACTGCACCCTTCAGGTACCTCAGAATATGCTTTGCAACAATCAAGTGAACATGTCTCGGATCTTTCAGGAACCGGCTCAATGTGTTCACAGCAAAGCAAATATGTGGTCTTGTGTTCTCTAGGTACATTAAGGATCCAATCATCTGATGATACATCGTAGCATCAACTGACTAGGATGAAGCATCACTCAATAGCTTTAGGTTCGATGCCATAGGTATGGTCATGGCCTTGCAGTCCATCATCCTGAACCTCTTCAGGATCTCTAATGCATACTTCCCTTGTCCCAGGGAGATTCCATTCGCATTCTGCCACACCTCCATGCCTAGAAAGTAATGCATCATACCCAAGTCCTTCATCTCGAACTCAACAACCAACTTCCTCTTTGTGTCTGCAATCAACCCATATGCACCTATTAAAAACAGGTCATCTACATACAGTAGGAGCATCACTGGGTTCCCTTCTTCAATTTTGTAGTAAAGGTTGGAATTTGCTTTACTCATGGTAAAGCCCAAGCTAGTCATGAAGCTATCAATTATTCCATACCATGTCCTAGGTTCCTGTTTCAAACCGTACAGGGCTTTCTTTAATTTGCACACATGAGTCTCCCTATCATGTTTCTCAAAACCGAGTGGTTGCTCCACATAGAATTCCTCTTCTACGACACCATTCAAGAAAGAAGTCTTGACATCCATTTGGTGTACCTTACATTTCATGACTGCAACCAGAGCTAGTACTGATCTGGTAGAAGTGTATCTGGATACAGGTGCAAAAGTCTCTTCATAATCTATTCCTTCTTTCTGGGAGAAGCCACGAGCCACAATTATTATATTTCTATATGCTACCATCTGCAGCATGCTTGATCTTGTAGATCCATTTGGAAGTCACAACAGACTTCCCTTTGGGTCTTGGGACAACATCCCAAACATCATTCTTCATGATCGACTGATACTCCTTTATCATAGAATCCTTCCATTCTTTCTTCTCGGACACTTCTTCATAGTTGGAAGGTTCTTTATCAATGATGTCACATAATAGGGATACATATCTGGAACATGACCTAGTTCTCTTCCTTTCTTTGTTTATTTCTTCTAGAGCCCCATATCTTTCTGCACCTTGGATAACCTCTCATACCCATGTAGGTTTCCTCTTGTGAGGATTCTTCTCCTGGGGTGGATCTACAAGTTCTTTAGGTTCTTCCATTTCTTGATCCTCTTCTGGATTTGCTTCATTTATTGTTGTATTAGGGGTTTTGGGTACTTATGTTTCTTCATGGTATTTAGCAGGTCTCTTTTTGGATTTGTTGTAAGCTATGTCTTCATCAAATGTTACATCTTTGCTGATGTCTATCTTCTTGAAACCTGGGAAGAATATTCTATAATCCTTCAAGCTTTCAGAGTATCCCACAAATATACCCTTCTTTCTTGAAGGATATAACTTTGTCCTCTTTTCTTTTGGAATGTGTATGTACACTGGACAACCAAATATTCTAAGATGACCGACTTCTAGTTTCTTGCTGGAAAAGAATTCTTCAGGTGTCTTGTCCTCGAGTACTCTATGTGGAGTACGGTTTTGTACATACACAGCTATTCTAGCAGTTTTTTTCCCATAGATGCATAGGAAGGATTGATCATGAAGCATTGCCCTTGCTGCTTCCATAATGGTCTTGTTCTTTCTTTCTGCAATCCCATTCTATTGTGGATTAGATGGAGTGGTCAACTCCCTCTTAATCCCTAAATCTTTGCATAATTCTTTGAATTCACTTGATGTGAATTCTCCGCCATTGTCTAATCGAAAGATCTTGATCTTCTTCTCTGTGTGGTTCTCGATCAAGGCTTTGAATTCCTTGAACTTGCTGAATACTTCATCCTTGTTCTTCATGAAGTATATCCATGTCATCCTAGAAAAATCATCAATGAAAGAAACATAATATACATACTCTCTTAGGGAACTAGATGAAATTGGACTGCATACATCGGTGTGAATGATTTTTAAGATTCCTTTTTCCTTTCTCTCGCTACTTGGAAATGTATTCTTTGTGTTCTTCCCTTTCACACATCCTTTGCATACACCTTCATGTTTTGCCTGCATTTCTGGAAGACCTTCAACAATGTTTCTTGTGAGTGGTAGTGCTCTGTAGTGCACATGTGCAAGCCTTCTATGCCAAAGTTCATTTGGCTCTACTAAGTTATGAACCAAGGCTTGTTCTGGTTGGTCCTTCAATTTGTATAGTCCTCCCTCTTGCTCTCCAATTACTATTGAATCGTCAATAGTATTTCCTTTTGGCCACATGAGGACTTGGCCATCTATAAATGCAACTCTCATGCCTTTTGCATCTAATGTCGAGATGGAGAGAAGGTTCTTCTTTAGTCCTGGTACAAATAAGACATCCTTTATTTTCATATACTTTCTAGAGTCTAGTTTATAGGAGGATTCACCACTACCTTTTATGGGATACTGATAGTCATCCCCAAGTTTCACCTTATGAGGTGACTCATGTTCGGATAATTTCACAAAGGACTCCCTGAATCCCATCATATGTTTGGAAGCCCCATTGTCTATAAGGAAGTCGTTTCTTTCATGTGTGATAGTTCCTGTGAGGGCAGAGATCAACACATATTCTTCATCACTTTCTTCCATGGATTTCTTTCTGGGAGGTTCATCATCCTCTGCAGTGTGAGCATGATGTATTTTCTTGTTTCCCTTGTTCTTGTGAGAGCCATTTTTGTTTCTAGGACATTCTCTAGCATAGTGTCCTTTCTCGTCACATGTATAGCATCTAATTTTATACAAATATTTGTTAGATTTTCTAGGATTATTTTTCTTGTGAGAGTTCTGACCTTTGTGATAGTTTGTTCTTCTTTTCTTGGAGTGTACTGTGAGATCTTTATCTTCACTTCCCATCTTTTCTTCTTCAACTACTTTTCGAGTTTCTTCTTATGAGAATTCCTCCCACAGTCTACTAAACTTGACTAGATTCTTTTTGGCACAAATCCCTTGAATGAAAGAGTCCCAAGACCTAGAGAGACCATTCAAGGCGGCCATCACAATTTCTGCATTCTCTACTTCTTCATTTATCACTTCAAGCTGTTCCTTGATCTGAGAGACCCTTGTAAAGTAAGACTGTATGGTCTCTGCATTCTAGATATTTACATTCTTCAATTGATTTCTTAGAGTCATCTTCTGGTTTATGTTCTTCCCTTCAATTAACTTGGTCAGGGCATCAAACATCTCTTTAGGTGTCTTTAGGGAGGACACCTGAGGTATGAGGTGATCCTTGATTGAATTAGAAATAATCCTCTTAGCCATGACCAATTTCCTTTTGTGTAAGGCCTTCACCTCATCTCCTTCTGGAACTGGAACCTCTCCACTTATGTAGGAGTCTAATTCATTTTCTTCTAGGACTAGGGAGATCCTATACTTCCAGGCTCAAAATTTTTCATCTCCCTCAATATTTTCATCAAGCTTGGTATGATGAGACATATTAATAGAGAACCTCAAATGGAAATACAAAATATTTAGATCTTACTAGTTTAAGATGTCTGAACTACATCTGGAGCTGAATTTCTGCAGAGTTGGTTTTCTGGTTCAGGAGCAAATTTAGGGTTTGACTTTCCCAAAATTCTATCCAACCAAAAAATTGTTTTTTATCTATAAAATTCAATTTTGGGGAGGATATCAATCTTGGCCTTGGATCACTGAAAAAATCCACTTTTGTGGAAATCCCTAATTTCCCGCAGTAGTGTCGGTTCAAAAAATGAAAATGATCAGAATCAGATTTTGATTTGATAGAAAGATGCACCCTAGAGAGGAGAGTTAGCCTAGCCTCCTTTTGTTGATAATATATTGAGGGAGATCCAAAAATTAGGAATCCCTAGATTCAACAGCTGCACAGTGTCTTCTTCTTAGGTTAGCTCTGATACCATGTTAGATTTTTTTATCTATTTCAACAATATGATCTTAGGATCTTAACTAAGAGAATAACAAGTACATCAATCAATCACATGAGACAATGAACACAAGGATATTCCTCGGGGAAACCATAAAGGATAAATCCCCACAACTTCCTCAAATATATAATGAGCACCAAAAGTAAAACCCAAAGATACAAAGATGATCTCCTGATCGCAGTTGTCTCTCTCTCTCTTGTCCCAGCTTCTTCTCTCTCTCAGTTATGTGCTACAACTAAGTGTGAGTGTCTATGTGATAAATAGAAAGACTCACTTTCTATTTATACTAGTTTCCAACTTGACATTAACTCACAAGGTCCGAATTCTCTAGGAGATTCTAATAACCCTAGTTCCCCACAACTGTGGGGACTTTAACCCTTGAACAATAAGAAGGGTTACCCTCTATGACTTTACATGACTTGATTACATTATTGATTCTCCCAATAAGAAAATCAGGGATTGGCATGACTTGATTACATTAATGATAATCCTGATAGGAACATCGAGGTACAATACATAAGATATACATGTGAATACATTCTGAATTATAAATACATCAACATATGTGTCACCGAGGGTCGTAGGCAGCGCAAAAGTGATAGTGGATGTGCAGGAACTTCTGGAAGAGCCCACCATCCCAGAAGGCATCCCACGGTCCCCGAATACAATTAATCCCAAACTTCAGGACTTGAATTTTGAAGACTATGACACTAGGAAAAAAGAGGAGCTGGCTAGAGATCGATTCATGGTTGCAGTGCCCGATGAATCGCTGAATGTAGACATGATTTTTGCAAGGGAATGGGTGCATGGATTGGAGAAGTTAGGTATCTTAAACCTTCTCTTTATGCCACATTTCAGCCACCCTACCTCGGTCGGGGTGGATGTCAAGCAGCTTCTGGTCTGCTTCCATGGAGGCTACCTCTGGCTTGACAAGCCATATGAGGTAACAGTGGACCTAGTCTCAGCCATCACGGGTCTCCCATGACAAGAAGTTGACCCGGCCCCATACCTGCACAAGAACAGGGAAAAAATGGAGAAAAATGACATGAAGGGAAAGTACCAACTTGTCTGCGGTGGAAAGGGATACCTAATTAGCTCTATCGATGACATTGCTGTAAGGGATGCAGCCTACTAAATGCACTTCCGCAACAATAGAACTAACAAAATAGTGAACGCAAGGAGTGCACATTAACTGGTCCCAGTTCCTTATGAACGAACTGATGGAAGACACGGTTGATGTGCAAGAAAATCTCACGATGAAGTTCAACTTCTGGTGGCTATTGATTTTGATCTCATTTATAGCCTGGATTCCTCCACTAGACTATCAACCCATGGACATCCCCGTGGAGTTCCTTGGCGTGCCATTCCAAAACCTCTGGGACCACAAATATAGCAAGTGCAAGGATGATACAAAGGTTGAATTCTTTCTCCAAGGATAAAGACTTATAAATATCATGCGCTAGTAGTGCAGACTATTCCCTACGATGATTGCCAAGTATCCTTTCATTAACTTCTATGCAGGGCCACACAATATCATCTTGCACCGACGCAATGACCCCAAGAAGTAGGCACTCTCGACCTTCTTCATCATCAGAAATGCAGATATCGAGAGGGAAATCAAATACTGACCTAAATAATGTCTTAGCCAGCGTGAGGAGGTGCTCGTAAAACAGCAAGCGTCGTAAGGGGGTCCACAAGAGAACCCGCCCCACAATCGCACCAATACCAACACCCAGGAGCATCAAGATGATTCCCAAGAAGAAGAAGAAGAAGAAGAAGAAGAAGAAGAAGAGTGAGACCCACCCAATGCCGGTAGAGAATACACCCCTACTAATGAGGAGGTGCACGTCGAAAGAACCAAGAAAAGGAAGGGAAAAGAGCCCATGGAGGAAGATGCAGATGCCTTGGGAATCCCACATAGGAAGAAGAAAAAGGATAACTGACCCCAAGTCATGAACATAGCAGAAGAGGATCTGACTCTTCTTAGAGAGGTGATATCCCAAGTAGCTGATAATACTTTGGGTAATATCACACACAAGCAGACCGATTGGATTGCTTCGATCACTGCACAAGTTAATTGGTTGGTAGAGGCCATCACAGAAGTGCACAACACTGTGTAGGTTGAAACCTGCGGTGTTGACCCAATAGACACTTTGGTGACACCGATGCTTCTCCCACTCTTGATAATAGAAATTCCTGTGCAGGCATTTTCTACAGAAGAAGCATAAAAAGAGGAAAGTGTCCATAGCTTGGACACATTAACTTTGAATTTCTGTAACATGACGTTGCCAAAAATCTATTTCATTAAGCATGCAAAAGCTACAGAGGTAAGAATCTGAGAAAATACGGTTGCATATCAAGAAGCCAAGGCAACCATGAAAGAAAAGGTGCACAAACAAGTTATCAAGCACCAGCAGGAAGACCTCGAAGCATAAGTGCAGAGGCAGGATTCACTGGAAGAAGCCATAAAGGAGGCGGTCGCGCAACTGTCAGATGAGGAAGAATAAGGCAAGGTAGAACCTCTACACTAAATGAGGTGGTTATCCAAACTAGCCGTAGACCTAAAGAAATAGGTTTAGGAAATGAAAACCAACTAGCAGCCGAGCGTGCCCCCCAAAGTGGCGCAGCAAAGGAAAGAATCAACAAATCAAGCTGTTGGTCGGATTGGGGAAGCCGAGAATATCTACACATAGGTGATGGAAGCAATTGCTATGGCATGGGAGAAACTCATCGATGATGAGACTACAGAGCAGCTTGCCGACAAGCATGACAAGTAGACCTATAGGTACTAGCGGTGAAGGCAGAGATTAAGAAGATGCCAACAAAGGAGAAAATTTACAAAGGCGCTAAGCTCAAGCAGCTCCAGGATAAGGAAAGAACCCTGCGTGACTAGGAAAACATGCACAACAAGGAGACGGCTAAGAAACAAGCCAAAGATGAAAGGGTGACAGGGATAATTCAGCCTGTACAACAATGTATCAATGAGTTCACAAAGGAACTGGCTAATGCATCGTTGGAACACCCTAGCTCCGATAGAGTGCAGGAACTAGAGCAGTAGGAAGAAGAAGGTTGCTGGGAGATAGAAAGACTTACTCCCATTTTTTCCCAATTCCAGTAGAAGGTTGGAGGCACAAAACAATCTGCACTAGAAGATGCACCAGAGGATGTGTAAGAGGAGGAAAAAGAAGAGGAATAGGAAGAAGAAGAGGAAAATGAAGACGAATAAGAAAAGGAAGACAAAGTGGGATAAGAATATGAAGAGGAGCAAGAAGAACACCATCAAGAAGACTCGGAGCACAAACACGAAAAATATATGGAAATTGAGTCTTTAGATGAGGCCAAAGAAGAAATTGTATAACTCCAAGCTTCATCATCTAAAATTTTTCTAAGTATGGGATGAGCCCGCGGCGCAGGAAGCACTGCAAAAAAAAAAGAGAGAGGCCGCAAATGTTTCACCATCTACTAGGTCCATTGCTTAGTGGCTCAGGACGAGCCACATGTGAGTCTTGGGCACCTGGGAAAAGTGGGAAAGAAATATGTGAAAATGAAGAAACACACAAGAGTCAGCCCACTGTGCAAACACAAACAAAGAAATTATAGCAGACAAAGGAAATATGCATGGACAATGGAAACTGCAGATGAGGAAAGCTACGTATAAGAAGGAATAGGCACAAAATATGTCACCTACGTGGAAGCTGCATGGAAGGAATATGCTACAGGGTAAAATAGTAGCACAAGTGCAAGATAATGACTGAAAAAGACATGGCGATCGTGGATGCTGAAGTCCGCTTAAGTCGGAGGATGCCACACAAGTGAAAGCACACTGTAAGTAAGTCCGTTAGTGCCTTGTGTCAAGTCACGATCAGTAGAGCTATAGCCTAAGGAGTGGCTGATGGTGACAGTTAACAGACTGCCTATATGCAGTCGACCCTGTGTGGTCATGTAAAATAGTATAAATAGGAGGGATTCAATAGTTAAAAGGTTTCTTTTTATTTGGTTTTCCAATAATGGTTGGTTGTTGTTTACTTTCAGTCGCTTTTGAATGGTTAGTAAAGGGAAGATATCTGAGAGAGAAGAATGAAGTTATGAGATCTAAGTGGTAGAGTTAGTGTAGTAGAAGAGAAGCTCTACTAGAGAGATGTAGATGCTAGAGAGGTCGATCCAGGCCGTGTGCGGATCAGTAGATAGTAGCAGTAGATTATGAGAAATAAGACAAAGAGCATGAGAGAAAAAGAGAGTCCAAGCATAAAGCTAGATCTAGGATAGTCTGCATTCAAATGCAGGATGAAGGAACAATATATTTTTCATGCCAGATGAAGAGCATCTTGTGGTTCTTCCTAGATGGGTTTCCACGTGAACTATCTAGTGTGCTGATGATTGACTATGTATGGTTGTTTATGTTATGTTTATTTTTATGATGCAAGTCCTATCATGATTGAATGAATGTCGCACTGTCAATAAGATCCCGAATGCATGAATAGGTTATTATGTGCTGCTTCTGAGTATTAGTTTATGTTTACATTGCAAGTGCTGTTGCACGTCTATATGTTGCACCTTTCTGTTAACTGCTTTTATATTTAGCTATGTTTGAAGTACTAAGGCCTAATCTGTGTCATGCTGTTAGTAGTTAATAAAATACATGCACGGGGTGTGCTACAGTTCATAGGAAATGACTCCAGCCTTGCGACTTGCTCGAGCTCCTTGGTCACGCGCCAAGGGACTATAATCCCTCGACAATCGTCGAAACATAGTTTTGGTGGTTACCCATCGAAGAGATATCTCAGGTGAGAGTGCGTCTACTCTGTGGGTGTGGCCGATGGGGCTTGCTATGCCGGGCTGGTATCTTGGGTGTTTTTTGGGCTGATGAGCTGCGTAGAACCTGGGTCACGGAGTAAGGAAAATTGGCCAATAGTTGCATCCTATAAGGAATCCCTCAAGGTAAAATTTGAATATACTGACTATATGAAAAGAGATGAATAAATATATAGGAACATTTCCAACATGACTGCTTTAAACAAGTGGCTTAAAAGGAATTCTTCAACAGCTGAAGTTAAAGGTAGTAGCAACAACAACCCAGAACCAAAAGGACAGGAGGACAAAGCTGTAAGAAAAGGAAAAGAAGAAACTACAAGGAGGTTTGCAATAGGTGTAAAGATACTTCTAGCTAAGGAAGCATAGAGAGATAAGGAGGAAGAAGAATCCGCTAGAAAGAAAAGCAAAGAATATAAGACAAAGAAAGAGAAGGATATCAAAGAAAAGATTGTGAAACTAGAAAGGCCATAACTCAAGAGGTTTTAAATACGGAACAATAAGCACAAGACAAAGAAGTGTTCACAAAAGAACAAAGTAAGAAAGATGAAGAAGATCTAGGTGGTGAGAATCAAGGACATAGCCCTCTTAGGGACAACCTGGAGAACCCTCCGTCCACATCAAGCAGCATACTTACCTGAGGGAATCTCCCTTTGGTTGAATTGGATTTGGGACCGTTTACCCAATCCAAGCAATATGATGTTGCATGCCTATAAGATGTATAGTTTGATCTGAAAAATAATTCCATCATGTGGACAACGGAGAACACTTTGAGAATAGGAAACTAACCCCCGATCACCACAGTGACCGAAAAGATGGCCGTGAGGAATGTAGAGGAATATCCGAAGCAATTGGCATCTATGGGTATTGCAACTACACATGCAAATTCCCATAATATAAATAAACTCACAGAAACGATTGATCACTATAAGGGGAAAATGGCAAAGACGAAAGAGGTTTTGAGGAAGGAAGAAAGAGTAAGCAGGGAATCAAAGAGAAAATATGAAGCTACTCTTTCAGACTATGAGAAGCTTCAACATTATTACCTATTTATAGGAGAGGAGTGCGATATGTTGAAGCTGTCAAAAATGGATTTTGACAAGAAGAAGAAGGAATTAGAGGGTAAAGTGGCAGAGACCGAAGCACAAAAATATGCAATTGAACAACAAGCAAGACGATATGAAGCTCAAATTGCGGAACTAGAATCCCAAAATAGTTCCTTGGAGGTGTTATTGAGGGAAGCAAATGAAAAAAAGACAAATATAACACCTCTGACAAAGCATACTCTCTTTCTCATGGGTAATATCTATCAAATGCAAGTTCAGATCGCGAGAGAAGTTTTCAAAGCCAAACAAATGGAAGATTGACTATGGGAAATTTCAGCCACACCTATGGAATTCAAAGATAAAAACCAAGAAATTATAGAAATAATTCAAGGGAGATTAACATGGTTTGAAATGACCAAAGAACCTCCAGAAAACACACCAGTCAAAGACCCAGAAAGATTGCAGCTTGAGTATGAACTGATAGGTTTCAACCATAGAGCTGTTGAGAAATTGATAGAGGCAGTCCGGAAAACAATATACAAATGCATGGATTTCTGCAAGAAAGTACTCACAACTCATAACAGATGTCAGACATCATCCAAAAAGAGGCTAGATTAGCTTCCACCGCATGAAGAACACTTGAAGCAATTACATGCTAGATTATAGGAGGATGAGCTTGGCATACAGTTGATAAAAACTTAGATGAAAGGGTGATAAAAAAATGTGATCGCCCAAGCTGCAGTAAGTAATTGCCTTTTATAAGATCAGCTCCAAGTTATTATAGCAAGGATAGTTGACATAAAGGATCAGGCTTCCAAACATGACTTCATGGTTAGATTCTTGGAGCCATCTAAGTTTGAGATAATTGTTTCAGACACTAAGGCATGGAAACAATTCATTGCTGAGTTGATTGGGTCCACTTAAGTGTTTTGTCCTTTTCACACATGGACATATTTGTAATATTTTTTATTTACCTTTTGAGCACATTAAAGACAATTTTTATGTAATTGAAAGATAATAAATCACAAAGGGCAGGAAGACCAAAGGTCATTTTGAGATGTATAAATATAGGTGGGATCGAATGAGGCCAGGAATTTTCACTAGCATAGTTATTGAAGCTTGTTGTAAGAAGAATTATTTCCTTTTATGATAAAGAAGATGGAATTTTTATTGGAGATAGTATTGCATAATCCACAAAGCATGTTGTGTAAAGCTGAACAAAGAATTATTTCTTTCTTTAGCGCAATATAAAACCTGTGAGATCTTTCCTAACCCTCTGAACTATTTCTGAGTTATGACTGATTTTATGTTATGTGATGAATCTTATGCAATAATGAATGATGAATTTTTTAATATCACTGAGATATCTCTGTGTTAACTTTATGTTGTATGTATGTATCCCAGATTTATCAGTTATTTGTAGAGTTATTTATGCAAACAATACAGTACATCATTCATTCTTATTTAATATCAATATTGCTCCCTATGGATAGGATATAATAGATTTAGATTAGTTATTCTATTTCTATTACTTTCATTTAATATAGGCACTTGCATTTCATACATAAAAGATAAAATATATAAATGGTGGATCAGGCCACAACAGGTAAAAGAGAATTAAGAATACATTGTAACTCTACGGTAGCCAGACCACAAACCTGATGGATTTCCCATACCAAATGATAAACGATCTATTTGGGAACGGTTATTGGGGAGAATCCCTACTGTCAGTACCTGGGATTTTTCTGGGCATCAACAGTTTTTTGGTGCTATAAGGAGGGATTTTAGTGCATGGATGGCAAAGGAAATCCGTTTTGTTGAGAGTTTCCCATCGGTGATAGTTATGAAACCAATTTTCCCACGGACTCCAATCCTGAAAGAAAAGATAACCCTAAGTTAGAAGTTCTAGAGTACCTTTATCCTCTCTCTCTCTCTCAAAGTAGTTTATGATTTAAGAAGAATCAGAAGGTTGTATGCAAAAAAGCTTGGAGGATTACCGAATATCCCTGAATTACCTAGAAGACAAGCTCGCGGAAGAGAGTGCCCTTACATAGATGATTCAGTATTAGTGGGAGATTTCAAAGAGCTGGTAGATTTAACCTTGTAAGAAATTGTTCAACTTCTTGACCAGTTGGGACCCGATTCTCATTCTTGTTCACCTTTTTGAACCCCTTTTCATTCTCCACCTCATTCTCCACCCCCAATCATGGCTGGAAATGTGAATGCAAATCAACCTGTGAACCCAAATGCTAATCAACCACCTCCACCACTAGCTTAGAGGGCCAGAATCCCTCTTAACCTGGCTTCTCTGTTGCACAATTTACCTTCCCATTTTGAGAATTCATTACCTATGTTTGACCTGACAGAAGGCATTGATGTGGATGATCATTTACAAAGTTTTTTCTTATCCCTTGAAATCTTATTAGTAGCAGAACACAAATATGTAGTATGCAGATTGTTTCCACATACCCTTAAAGGAAATGCAACATCATGGTATTTTGGCTTGCAGGAAAATTCAATCACAAACTGAAATACGTTTGAAAGACTGTTTAAGAGCAAGTTTGGACGCCGAAGAACCACATCTACTCTGATGAAAGAATCACTTTCTCTAAAAATGGAGAAAAAAGAGAAAGTGTTTGATTTTAATCATAGGTTCTCTCACCATTTGAATAATTTCAGTGCTTCCATAATGCCTATTGAAGAGACATTAATAGAATATTATTCTTCGACGCTTTCACCAGAGATAGCGATGTTCGTAAAGCGGTCGGTAAAACCTTCATTATTAGAAACCTATGAAGAAGCTAAGAAGGTGGAAGATGAACTTGAGAGTATAAATAAACAATCTGTAGATTTAGATACAATTTTTTTTAATAAGAATCCTTTGTTGCGGACTAAACCCAAAGAGGAACGTTCAAACAAATTAGAAAATGTGGTTAAAATGGAACAAAATCTCTCGAACAAGATTGTTGACTTAGAAAAAGATAAAGAAGGAGGTTCTTCTAGAAATCCAAGTAGACAAATTTTCAACAAGAAAGAGGAAAATAGTTCACCGCAACCGCCCACCGACAATTATTTTGTGTTGAATCTCACCGAAGTTGGTATGGATAATTTTTGTACTTTTAACCAACAACCCCACTCGAATAAAAGATTCCCTCAGTGGATTAATTCAATGAACCTATTCATGAATCAACTATTAGATGTTCAACTGATAGAACCTGAAGTTAAGGAAGTAAAGGAATTTGAAACATAAACAACTTCGGAAGAAAGTACTATGGTTTTGTGGGACTGTATGACCACGCTAGGGCTGGAAGAAGAAGAACCCACTAAAGAAATACAACTTTCGGTAGTAAACATCACAACAAGAAGTCATGGACCAATAACATATGAGAGTTTATTGCCCAAGATTAAGAATTTCCAAGAAATTATGAAAAAGCTTGCTAAGAAGACTCAAATCCCACTTATACCTGAAAAGTTCATAGCAAAGCAGAAATCTCCAATAGTAAGTAAACCAACAAAGGTTGTGGAGAATAAATCAGAGAATAACAAGAAAAGTCCAGTGGAACTAGAAATGGGATATGATATAATAGAAGATAATAAGAAAACCAAGACCAAGATTTCGTTATTTGAGATGTGTAATTTACCACAACAAAAGAAGAAACTTTTGGAAGCCTTGGATCCTCAACCTAGTAAAACCCCAGACACTGTCCCATTAGATAAAGAGATAAATGAAGCCAATATTGGATGAAAGTACAAGTCTCGAACTAAGCCATTCCTTCTGACCTTTGAAATTTTTAATCTAAATGTACACAATTGTCTGGTAGATTATGGAGCATATTCGAATGTCATGCCCTTGTCAGTTTGTAAAAATATAAATGGGAAACCTACTCCCTCTGGCAGTCAAATCATTCAACTGGATAGGAAAACAGTCAAGGTGGTCAATGAGATGAAGAATGTACTAATTTGACTAGCAGCTGATGAAAGGGTTTGTCAGTACATAGATATTATTGTAGTAGACATCCCTGAAGCGTATGGTTTGATACTGAGTAGGGATTGGTCTGAAAATATTAATGGGTATTTTGCAATAAATTGGCACACTTGTGGTTAGCTTACAAAGGTTGTCAGAATCAAATTAAAGTACTAAGAGAACCACATATGAAATATAATGTGACACAACTTGAAGGGAAAAATGAACCTGTGAATTTCTCGCATCCAGTGTTGGGAAATTGTTTTTTAGAACTTGAACCAGGAAATTATAAAGTGGAAGAGGCCAATAGTATGTTAGATGAATAGTTCGATCTCCTTCATTTTTCACGGATGAACAATATTGATTGTAATATAGTTAATTTAGTTTTTGTTTTCAGAAAATAGAACTAGTGCTTTAGAAGTAGAAAATCAGTTTTGGTTATTATAATTGATGGTTCAAAAAATAAAGAAGGATTAGGGGCCGACTGTTTCCTAATTGATCTAGAAAAAAATAAACATCTTTTATCTTGTAGATTATAATTTGAATGCACGAATAATATGGCTGAATATGAAGCACTGATTCAAGGATTAAATAAGGGAATTGAGTTTAAAGTTAGGAATTTAAAAGTACTTGGAGACTTTGAAAAAATTGTAAAATAGGTCCGCAATACAGTCCATTGTTTATCTCCTCATTTAAAAGGGTATCAAAATGAAGTTTGGGGACTCATAACAAATTTTGATGCTTTTGATATTAATTCTATTCCCAGACTAAAAAAAGTAGTAGCTGATTTATTAGCTACCTCTACTGCAAGATTGGTGCCTACGAATAACAAATGTTCAATTGAATTGATTTTTAGGTCATTCGTACCTAATAATGTCACCAATTTGAGAGTATTTTATGATGACCAATAGATTTTGGAATTCTTAACCAATGAGGAAACTTTTAAAGATGCAGTTATTGACGATGAGGAACACCAAGTGAATCTTTAGAATGGTAATTTCATACCAAAATGGGTAAGGAAATTAGAGGGGATGTTTGATCTAAATAATGAATTCCGAAGGCCAGTGAATGTCAAAACACACAGCTCATCAATGCAGTATGAGCTGATCAATCTGGGAACAGAAGCTGAACCCAAGTATGTCAACTTGGGGAAATGTTGTTCTCTGGGTGAAAGAAGTAAGTTCATCTATTTATTTCAGCAGTATAAGGATGTATTTTCTTGGACTTATGATGATCAAAAGATGTATGACACCCGCATAATCCAACACATTATTTTTATTAAAGTGGGTGTAAGACCTTTCCAACAACAACTTTGGAAGATGCATCCTAAGATGGAACCCCTGATTCAAAGTGAAGTGAAGAAATTACTTGATGGTAAGATTATTTCCAAGGTTGGAACCTCAGAATGGGTAAAGAACTTAGTACCAGTTAGAAAAAAGTATGGAGAAATAAGACTATGTGTGGATTTTAGAAATCTGAATCGTGCTTCATACAAATACAATTATCAGGTCCCTCCAATGGAGCGGATTTAGCAGATGGTGTCAGGATCCGAGTTATTCTCCTTGTTGGATGGTTTTTCAGGATACAATTAGGTACTAGTAGCAAAACAAGATAGGCTGAAAACCACGTTCTATACAAAGTGGGGAACCTTTGCCTATAGGAGAATGCCCTTTAGATTAATTAATGTTGGGGCCACTTTCCAAAGGGCCATGGACATAGCTTTCTGGGAAGTGATAGGCCACTGAGTGGTGGTCTACTTGGATGATGTAACAGTATTTTCAAGGAAAAGAGAAGAACATCCGTATCATTTAAAACAATTTTTTGAGCGTTGTCGAAAATACAATATCTCATTGAATCTCAAGAAATTTTTTTTTGCGGTGTTGGAAGGAAATCTATTGGGTCATGTCATTTATAAAAGGGGAATATCCATAGACCCAGAAAGATTATAGCTATAGCGCAGATCCCCTTGCCCCACAATAAGAAGGGTATGCAATCATTCATGGGGACCATTAATTTTGTGCAAAGGTTTGTGCCTGATTTTGCACAAATTATCAAACCTTTGCAGAAGATGGTTAAGAAAAGTGTGTATTTTAAATGGACTGACATAGAGAAGAATGCATTTAATAAGATCAAAATAGCAGTAGCACATGCACCTTCACTTGGAAGTCCTGATTTTGATAAAGATTTGATATTGTACACTTTTGCTTCTGATAATTCGCTTGCAATGGTGCTAACACAAAAGGAGGAAGGGGGAGATGAATTCCATATTTCATTTATGAGCACTAGTCTGCAAGGTGTTGAATTAAACTACCTCGCCATTGAAAAGCAAGCATACGTAGTATTTAAAGCGGTAAAGTAGTTCAGGCCATATATACTTAAGAATCGAAATAGAGTGGTTGTTCCTCACCCAGCAATCCGAAGCCTCTTTGTACAAAAAGAGTTCGGCGAGAGAAGAGGAAATTGGGTTACGACTCTACAAGAATACGATTTAGAGTTTAAGCCAACAACCATTATTAAAGGAAAATAACTTTGCAAGCTAATGGTTGAAAGTCAAAATGGTGAGGAAAATGATTGGGAAAATGAGGCCGAAGTTCATATGATTGACATGTGTCCCATTTTCATAGCTCCGGAGTCATGGTATAGAGACTTGATACATTATCTCTAGCAAGGTTATTTGCTAGAACATTGGAGTTCAAAGAAAACAAGAGCACTACGGCTGAAATCAACATCCTATCAAGTAATTGATGGAGTTCTTTTTAGAAAGAACTACAACAGAGTTTTTCTGAGATGTTTATAACATGAAGATGCAGCTAAAGTGGTTAAAGACTTGCATGATGGTCCGACGGGAGGGCATTATTTAGGAAACACCATTTCCCACAATATCTTAAGGGCAGGATACTATTGGCCAACTTTGTTCAAAGATGCACATGCCTATGTAAGGAAATGTGATATGTGCCAGCAAAGTGGAGGGACACTTGCGAAGGCAGCTGGACCATTACAATCAGTCATTGTTTCAGAACCGTTTGAATAATGGGGAATCAACATTATTGGCGAAATCAATCCTAATTCCTCGTTGCAACACAAATATATCCTTACGGCCACCGACTACTTCACCATATGGGTGGAATCCATAACACTACGAAAAGTAAATGAATATGCTGTCATTGATTTCTTGTAAGAACATATTATGACCAGGTTTGGGGTTCCAATTTCCATGGTTTTTAACAATGCATATTATTTTTCGTCAATTAAACTTACGAAATTCGCTAATGACAAGGGAATTAAGTTACATTATTCTGCTAATTATTACCCACAAGGTAATGGATTAACAGAGTCTACCAACAAAAATAACAGTATAATACTGAAGAAGATTGTCATAGAAAACCAAAGAAGTTGGCACATAAGTCTCCCAAATGCACTCTGTGCTGACAGATTCACACCCAATAATTCCTTAGGTGTGTCGTCTTACACTCTAGTTTATGGAAAGGAAGCCATTTTTCCACCAAACATTTTACTCCCTACTTCTCAATTAGCCCAAGCTTCAAGAGGATCCAATAGTGAGGTTTTACAAGTTAGAATCAACACTTTGTTAAAATTAGAAGAGTCTATGCTTAAATATAAAGAGAGATTCAAGCACCAGTAGGAGATTGTAAAGAGATGGTTTGATAAATGTAAGTCTAGAAACAAAATTTTTGAGGTAGGGGATCTAGTTCTCAAATGGAACCACCCACATGACGAAAGGGTAAGCACACAAAGTTTCATGATCCAGGAGGATATTGGTGGCCACCCACCTATTCCTCTTGGACTTCCACCATTTTTTCTTTCAGTTTTCCATTTTCCTTAATTGTAGCACAATTTACTATTTTTGGCAGTTTTCGCGTCCTAAACTTCCGTAGCCATTTTGAGACCCTAAACGACATTTTTTTGGCATCGAATAATCAGGAAAAATGATTCTATTCTGGACTCAATATTTGTCATTTATGGATGTAGTCCTTAAATAGATCTTTCTAACGATATATCATGCACGTCAAACGAAAGTAGTATGCTAAAGTTACGACCCCAGGAAATTGATGTACGAAGTTACCCAACGGGGCCCACATTAAGGCGTTTCACCCCCTAGGGTTAGGTTTTTGGATGTGTAGGGTTTCCATTGTTTCTCAATAATATATAGTCCTTCGAGCCTCATTGTAACATAGAGTTCAGAGGCATGTATTCGCCACATCTCTTCTCAGAGATAAGCTACCGACACTCTAGCCAGTTTATTTCCATTCTGTATGTAAACAAGTTTCAGTTATTGATTAATGAAATGAAGTGTTATTTTCGCTGCATATTTGTTTCTATGGTTATTTGTGTATTCTGTTGCATTCTTGCATAAATCCGGATAATTTCAACACCTCTGGGTTGGCCCATTTCTGATTGCTGCTAAATTAGGTTCCTCAACGTATAAGCTCCAAGATTTGCAGGGTTGGGAAGAGAATCTTCTTGTCAATGGTTTGGTTCTAAAACCTTACTTTACTTAGTATCTTGAAGGAACATTTGTACATAAATAAGTGTTTTTTTTCTTATTGCTTTAGTTAGTTCATTTTCTTTCTGTTGATTTGTTTTATTTTGCTTTGGATTCATTAGAGTTTTTCTTTACTTTAGCTTAGTCTATTGATCAATAAAACCAGCTCAAATTTGAACAAACTACCAAGAATTTGGAACAAACTGCTTATTAATTTTACCTATGATGAAATTTATCATTACAAAGATTCTTTAATTTTGATGGACCTTGAAAGGGAAATAATTTTTAGAACACTTTGAAATCCTGTTTTAAACCTTGTTAAATGGCTAAGGTAAGAAAAGTCTAGAATACTATTTTGAGGTTCTATCCACTTCACATTAAAATCAGTCCTAGGAAGCTAACAACAATGGACCCACGAAAAGAATGCAGGATGGGAATATGTATGGTATTTAAAATGATCCCATGCCACAAATCAAAGCCAAAAGGCTTAAAAGCATTCAAATTTCCCAGAAATAAAGCATACATCAAAATACATATTGAATAAAATCAGTAAAAGGATAAGATTGCTCAGAGGTTCTTCTCCATCCGTGAGCTGAAAAAAAAATTGTCTCTCACACAAAAGGACACTATGGATGGAAGAACCTAAAACAATTTTCAAATGAAAGGAGAAATCCAGGAATACTCTAAAGGATGAAATTCCAAAAGAATCAAAAGAATAAAAAAGGCATGGGAATGAGGAACAATCGAATATGTTTGTCCATACTTTGTTACGATCATGTAGTGTCTGAGCTATAAGCACCCAAGTGAAAAAGTAAATAAACCCCATATTTTGGCCTTGGAAGAGTTATTAGGACTTTGAGAACCTAGTTACCCTACCCGAGTGGATCATAATCAATGTTAAATTTCTAAATCTTGCATTCCTAGAAAGGTATGGATATCTTAAAGAAATCTTGAAAAAATTGGGATCAATTAATTTAAGAGAATACCATAAAGCAGTTTGGTCTTAAGATTTAGTTTTTTCAGAGATCTGTGTCCACCAGCCAGTCACCAATTGTTGCTGCTGCAACTTTTTCCCTAGAAAAATTTTACATTTTTTTTGGACCCCCCTTTTAAATCCTAGTTTTTGCTTCTTAGACATTTTGATTTTGAAATCCAACATTTATGGCTTGTTTACTTTGGGAAAAGGTTTAAGATTTTGGTTTTTTACTAAGTCAAAAAAGTCCCTTTTAGCCACAGTAGCGAGTGCTTTTCAAGTTTGGAGCCGCTATGGCGGACGAATTTTCGGTTTGTGCCGCAATAGTGGGTGAAGTTTTAGTTTGAATATCGGGAGTGCTCCTGATTCTTTGTCCCTCTACAACAGACGATTTCTCATGTCCACAACTGTTATGATGGTTGATCTTTTGGTTTACTTTTTGTTTGATTTATGAAGCCACTACGTCGGACGATTTTTGGTTTCATGCCGCAATGACGAATGAGAATTTATGTTGAGAAATAGAACTTCATCCGACTCCTCTACCTCACCTTACCGGATGTTTCTGTATCTTTCTGCCGTTATAACGGGCATGCGTGCAAGTTTCTTATTGGGACCTATTTAGATTTTTGGGGCCCGCTATGGCAGATTCCTTTCCTGTTTGCTACCACAACAACGGAGAATTCTCCTCATCGATGAACGATCCTCATCAGGCCTGCTTGAGTGGAGAAATGTTAATATCAGAGCTGCTATGACGGATGTCATCCAGATTTTCTTGCCAATTTGGTTTTAACTGCCAAGTCGCAAAATAAATGCAGGCGCATTACTGAGTCTTAAGATGATGGGTACAGCTGTGATGGGATGTTAGAGCCACTACTGTCTGGGTTGTTTTCATGTTGACTTACACGCTATGTTTTGGTTCCAACAACATTTTTCTTCGTGCATGTGGTTTTTAATGTTTCACCTATCGCTTTAAAGGTTTTTTCCCTTGGTAATCTATTTATACACTAGGGAAACATTTTTTTTTTACCATTGTGGTTTTTCTTTATGGTGAGAGTTTGAAGCTGTTAGTGTGATTTTATCCCATTCAGAGAATCCGCATCACCTGTGGAGATCATGTGGCACGTCCTCACCAAGCATCTTCGACCGCATGTCTAGCTTATCACCTGCCAGGTAGGTTTTCCATCCACCTTGTGTTGTTTGATGATTTAGGGTGATTTTTGAGCTGTCAGTATTTGATACGCCATGATAGGGGTGGGAAGATTTTTGTTGGTATTTAAAAATGGTTTCCCCTTACGTTTAGGTTTTACCGTTCCCTTATGAGTCAATTATGATGCCATACCTACTCTTAGAAACCCCACCAGTCCATTCAGGGGCATTTCACTCGCAACCTATTAGATAATAAAGAATCTCCAGAGGCCCGAGAGTTTCGCCAGCATGGAGCATACCTATTTCTCGCCTTTGGGCGTTAGTAGAGACTATGGTATTTTAATCTCCAGAAAACCTGTAGATTTTGGCGTTATATCTTTTAGCCATGGGATATTGAGCTCAGAGGTTTTATGCTAGGGCGTCACTACCCCGATCTTTGGAGCATGGCCTTTGGGCTGAGAACCTTTTGGATGTTTCATGTCTAATGGCAGGAAGGTATCACAGATTGATTAGGTTTATTTTTGCTAGAGTACAAAGGCCAAGGCATGCCTGTGTCCAGAAGTTTTGTTGCCAACATTTTACCCACTAACCTGTATCGTGTTTGTTTTGTCCCAATGGCCAAGGATGGAAGGGTAATGAAGAGCATTGATGTTGTTTTGAACGGTTTTCCTAGCATAAAATATCCATTTATTTTTTCTTCTCTCATTCAAATGCATACGTTGGGTTAATGATGTAAATACTGAAATGGTTTTTATGTTATTGTAGTCACTGCTCATATCAGACATCATGATGAAGAGAGGAAAGAAGAAAGACAATATTGTAGATTATGAATCAGATGCAGAGATTACAGAGGTTGCACCCGTGTCAAGGGTAAAAATCATTTATGAGGATACAAAGGCCATCACTGGGTTGAACCCAAATTCAAATGGGGTCAAATTGATCACATGTTGGTAAAAAAGAAAGTTCCAGAAGTAGGGTTGGAAGACCCGGCTCTGTATGACAACATATTGAGATCTTAAATCACTAAGGTGGCCACTACACCAGAAGATTTCCCTTGCGCATAATTTATCAGATGGATTCTTCCCAGGATAGATATAACAGGGATGATGGTGAACGATGTGGAGAACAAAGGATTTTCATCTTTTGCACCCGAATTTTTATCAGCAGCATACATCTTGTCAGAGAAAGAAATTAGCATGACAACAGACTGGGTGATCTTGAATCTCGATTATGTAGCTACAACAAAAATGATGTGGTTGAAGGAAATACTTTCCGACACAAGCAATCGAGGGAGTACGAGATAAAAAATATATGAACCCCATACAGATTAATAGTGCTAATGTTGAATAAGATTTAAGGCAGAGCTGATGGGAAGTTCTACAAGTTTGGGTGGATCCCACTGATCTACCATATAGCTATGAAAGGAGCAGTCTTTAACTGGGATGACATAGTAGCCATAAATTTTTCCACCTCTATCAAAGAAACCCAAGAAGGTTTGCACCTTAGCAAGTCTGAATTCTATATGTCTTCCTTCTTAGTAGACTCCATACTTTACCGTCACTGGTTTGAAAGGATAAATTGTACATGGAAGGGAGGGAAAGCCCCTACATACACAACTTACTAGATATTGGGGTCTCACAAATATCATAATCACTACAAGAAGATATGTGAAGAATTACTGATGCCCCTATACCAGCTATTTTCCTAGAGGAATGTACATGCATATCTGAGGGAGCCTTGGAGTCCATCAAGGAGTATGGTGATTACTTCTTATCTGAAGAAGGTACGCATCTGAGGATGTATGGGGGAACTAAACCACCCTCATTATTGCCAAGATACGCGACATATTACATAGTTCACAAGGAAGATGTTACACAGATTTTTCTAGATGGTTTTGGAAGTCACTTGTTTGATCTAAAGAAGGATGTGTTTCCGCCATTACCATTTTATGTGGGGAGTTACACGTTTGTGAAAGCCAGGAGTGCCCTTGAATTTTTCAAGGAACTAGAGATCTTCCATTTCGGAGAAAATAGCTTCCACCGAAATGACTCCCAAGGTAAGGTTGCAGACTATAAGGAAACCCTTAAGGTAAAATTTGAATATACTGACTATGTGGACAAAGATGAAAAAATATACAGGAACATTTTCAACATGACCATTTTAAATAGGCAACTTAAAAGGAATACTTCAATAGCTGAAGTTAAAGGAATAAAAAACAACAACCTAGAACCAAAAGGACAGGAGGACGAAGCTACAAGAAAAGCAAAAGAAGAAACTGCAAGGAGGTTGGCAGCAGGTGCAAATATAATTCTAGCTAAGGAAGTGTAGAGAGATAAGGAGGAAGAAGAAGCTGCTAGAAAAAAAAAGTGAATAATATAAGAGAAAGAAAGAGGGGGCTATCAAAGAAAAGATTGCAGAACTAGAAAGGGCCATAACTCAAGAGGTTTTAAATCCAGAACAAGAAATAAAAGAGAAAGAAGGGTTCACAGAAGAACAAAGCAAGAAATATGAAGAAGATCTAGGTGGTGAGGATCAAGGACAGAGCCCTATTCAGGACAACCCAAATAACCCTCCATCCACATATAGTAACATACTTACAAGAGGGCATCTCCCTTTGGTTGAATTGGAGTTGGTGTCATGTACCCCATACAAGTAGTATGACGTTGCATGCATAGATGATGTACAATTTGATCCAAAAAAGAAGTCCATCGTGTGGAAAATGGAGAAGAGTTTGAGAATAGGAAACCAACCCTGGATCACCACAGTGACTGAAAAGACGGTCATGAGGAATGTGGAGGAATATCCGAAGCAATTGGCCTCTATGGGTATTGCAATTGCACATGCAAATGCCCATAATATAAAATTTAAATAAACTCACAGAAACACTTGATCACTATAATGGGAAAATGGTAGAGATGAAAGAGGTTTTGAGGAAGGAAGACAGAGTAGGCAGGGAATCAAAGAGAAAATATGAAGCTATTCTTTCAGACTATGAGAAGATTCAACATGATTACAAAATTCTAGGAGAGGATTGGGATGCATTGAAGCTGTTAAACATGGATTTTGACAAGAAGAAGCAGGAATTGGAGGGTAAAGTGGCAGAGAACGAAGCATATAAATATATGATTGAACAACAAGCAAGACAGTATGAAGCTCGAATTGCGGAACTAGAAGCACGAAATAGCTCCTTGGAGGTGTTATTGAGGGAAACAAACAAACAAAAGACAGATATAACACCTCTGAAAAAGCATGCTCTCTTTCTCAAGGGTAAGATCTATCAAATGCATGTTCAGATCGTGGGAGAAGTTTTCAAAGTTAAACAAGTGGAAGATCGACTGTGGGAAATTTCAGTCATAGCTATGGAATTCAAAGCTAAAACCCAAGACGTTATAGAGATCATTCAAGGGATATTGACATGGTTGGAAATGACCAAAGAACCTCTAGAAAACACACCAGTCAAAGACCCAAAAAGATTGCAGCTTGAGTATGAACTGATGGGTTTCAACCATAGAGCTGCTATGAAATTGGTAGAGGTAATGCGGAAAACAATCGACAAATGCATGGATTTCTGCAAGAAAGTACTCACAACTCATAACAGATGTTAGAAATCATCCAAAAAGAGGCTAGATGAGCTTCCACTGCTTGAAGCAATTACATGCTAGATTGCAGGAGGATGATCTTGGCATACAATTGATAAAAAACTTAAATGAAAGTGTGATAAAAAATGTGATTGCCCAAGATGCAGTAAGTAACTTCCTTTTAGAATATCAACTCCGAGTTATTCCAGCAAGGATGGCCGACATAAAGGATAATTATTCCAAACATGAAGTCACGGTTAGATTCTTGGAGCCAACTGAGTTTGAGATAATTGTTTCAGACACTAAGGCATGGAAACAATTCATTGCTGAGTTGATTGGGTCCACTTAAGTCTTTTGTCCTTTCACACATGGACATATTTGTAATATTTTGTATTTACTTTTTGAGCACATTAAGGACAAGTTTTATGTAACCAAAAGATAAGAAATACCAAAGGGCAGGAAGACCAAAGGTCATTTTGAGATGTATAAATATAGGTAAGATCGAATGAGGCTAGGACTTTTCGCTAGCATAGTTACTGAAGCTTGTTGTAAGAAGAACTATTTCCTTTTATAATAAAGAAGATTGAATTTTTGTTGGAGAGAGTATTGCATAAGCCTCAAATCATGTTGTGTAAAGATGAATGAAGAACTATATCTTTCTTTAGCACGATATACAACCAATGAGATCGTTCCTAACCCTCTAAACTATTTCTGAGTTATGACTAATTTTATGTTATGTGATGAATCTTATGCAATAATGAATGATGAAGGTTTTAATATCAATGAGTTATCTCTATGTTAAGTTTCTGTTGTATGTATGTATCCTAGATTTATCAGTTATCTGTAGAGTTCTTTATGCAAATAATACAATACATCATTCATTCTTATTTAATATCAATCTTTCTCCCTGGGGATAGGATAGAATAGATTTAGATTAGTTGTTCTGTTTCTATTACTTGCTTTTAATTTGGCCACTTGCATTTCATACATAAAAGATAAAATAAATAAACGATGGATCGATCCCCAACCGGTAAAAGAGGTTTAAGAATACATTTTATCTCTACGGTAGCTGGACTGTAAACTAGGCGGATTCCCCATACCAAACGATAAACGATCTATTTGGGAATGGTTACTGGGGAGAATCCCTACTGTCGGTACCTGGGATTTTTCTAGGAATCAACACATTCCACAACAACATTGGACAATTGAATAGAATAAGAAACTTATTTTATTATATATGAATAAGAGGACATTTTGCATACAAAATGGGACAACATAATGGTCCAAAATAATCAAAATGTAAATATGTAATTGTTACAATTATTGGTAACCCATTGTCTTCCAATTGGGACACTATGTCCAATATATAATATAAATTCTTTGATTTTCACATACAATTATTTCAAAATATACAATATCTTGTATTAACATACAACTATATTGATCATCATTATTCTCTAGAATTGTTGTTAGTGTTTAAGCTACTTGCATGACGGTTTATTTGTCCAAATGTTTTGTTGCTTTCCTCCATTGTGTTCATCCTCTTCAACTTCCATCTACAAACATAAAAATAAAGTGTAATAAGTGTATCTACATTGGTGGGAATAATGTGAAAATAGATAATATACATTATTTTGTAAATTGAAAAGTGTACCATAGGAAGAGTTGAGTCACGAAGGACACACATTATTTTAAACCAAATCTCACCTCGTATCTCAATAATTCTTTTGTTGGGTACACTCCATACTTTTCCTAGAAATTTTATACCCCATTACAAATCATAGATTTAGTATAAAGGTTTTTTGTTGTTCCATAAATATAAAATTAGAGAAGTTAAACAACATAGATGCTTACAAATTCCATAATTAATTTCTGACACACAAACATATACTCACAACCCATAATTTACCCAATGTCAATCAATTCTTCTTAAGACTCTTCTTTGTATGTTTGCACATGTTTGAAGGAATCCAAGGATAAATGTTATTTAAAAAATTAAATGTAAATATCACAACCAATACGAAATCTTAAGTTATTATAAGAAAATCAAATTTACTCACAAACTTTGCAATCAACCATTTTTTTACTTGTCATCCTGTCTTATCTGCTGAATGGGTTCCATTTTGTTTTCTTTTCTATAACAAAACAATTAAAGATTTATATTTAATTTTAAATTAATTAATTATATGTACATAATATAAAAAATCAATTATTACATAGATTTGAAGCGGTTGTTGTTTAGATGGCTCCTCATGTGATGTGATTATGTCTATTTCTTTTACCATCTCCTTCTAGACTTTTGTAGACACCCCTACTAGCATTTTTTGGGATATCACCTCTTTCATCCTTTGATATTTTTATAATATTCATGAAAAATTAAAATGACATTAAACTATTTTTATATTGATATGAAAAGTAAATATAGTAGAATTAATACTAATAAATAAATGATTTGTAGTAGTATATACATATTCTAGAAAAAACATGTTTAGGAATATTACTTTGTCAACGATTCCTTTTTGTTATTGTGTGATTTTTCTATTGCAATTCTAATAGGTCTCATTGACCATTGCTCTAAAATCATTTTATGTTGTTTAAATATAACGTGATTCTTGGAGTCATTGGATTGATTTTTGTATTGTAAGTGGAAAGTACATCTATACATTCCGTACACTATATCCATCATAGTTTTATAAAATCCCACCCCTCCCTTCATTAAATTACAACACCACTCCATATGAGCTAAGGGACAATTCATCATCATTTATATCTTCCATATTTTTTTACTTTCTCATGACAACATTCCCTTCCCTTGTTGTCGGTCCCTGTAGAACATCCAACATATGTGAAATATATTGTTTGAAACATGTTAGTGGATATTCTTAATTGCATTATTAATGAAAATTCAAAGAAAATATTCATATTGATTAATTTTTCATTCACTTGATTCATTCTTATGCAACTTTTCCATCAAGGTTTCATGCTCTTTTGCACTTAAATTGCAAAGAATCTTATTGAGTTTCCTTCTTTTTTTTTTGGCTCCGGGTGACACACATTAATAATTACACATCAGTTAAACTTACATATAATTCAAACATATTAATTTTATGTTGAAACTACAAAAAAAAATTCCTTCTTCACTTTTTTGGATGTCCTCCCATTGCGCCGATGATAATTATTGTTCCTTGAACTCTTATAACACATTTTATATCAATAAACAACCTGAACCATTAATTAGAGAATATATTTAAATATATTATACAAATAAATTACATAAGTTTCAACTAAAAAATAGGCTTCCATATCGATGCATTTTATGAGTTAAAATGTCCTGGTGCATCTACAATATATATCCATCGGTGCAAAAAAATATTTATGCATCGATAACAAAAAATAAATTAAAAAAATTAAGTTACAACTTTCTTGGTGCGATAAATTTATTCAACAACACTAGTGTGACTTAATATGCATAGTGCACTAAACTATCCCTTTTTTTTAAATTTATAGCCAAATGGTGAGATTTTATTTAAATAATGCATTCTATGGAACTTTCTACACCAAAGAATGTGAAAATATTTTCAGAGAAGGGACAAATTGGGATCCGATCTAATAAGTGGTCCTATTGCATTAGATGCCGAATTCCTTATATATTGAAGCACACACCCATTAAATCTAAAGTCCGTAACAAGAAAAATCCTAATAGTGAAATAATAGAGGAGTTAAACCCTAATGTCAAATTTTGCAACCATATAAAACAAAAGGAAACAACAAGAAAGAAAGGGTTCCAATGTTGAAGGTAATTATGTAAATCTTTTATTTTTGATAGATTTTTATCTACGTCTTAATAGGAACATAAATAAATCATGCATTGAGATCAATAGTAAGAATTTGCATATTTTAAATTTCTAATACTTAGAGTTTTGTGTGATTCACCATACCTTACAAATTTCGATTTAAAAAAAATTGGGTTTCTACGAATCCCCCTCATTAAATCTCTCTTGCAAAACTCTCCCCTAAAATTTTTGGCAAAATAATGAAATAGTGATTAGGTTTTCTTTTTAAAAATGGTGTATCAAACTAGTTTTTTGAAAAATAAATATTTTCTCTTTTTCATCTCACAGAAAAAAAATATTGTGCATTTTTTTCACTTATCTACTTAACAGTGTGATTTAATACTTAATCCCATAGGTGCGACCTTATAGAGAATGCACCATTCAGATATAACTCCGTATTACTTTTTAACATAACCGATGCACCTATAAGATATGATTGTACCGATGCGCTATAGGGTTTAAAGTGCATCGTTTGGGCATAAAATAGTAAAATAAAATAAACATGCAAAAACGTATTTTCATGTTGCAATATGTGACTACATAAGCAATCATAATATATGAAGGCATGCGTGCACCTATGTTGTATGGGAGCACGAGTGGGACATAATTTGCGAAGAGAACATGGTAGACATAAAGGACTCAAATCGATAATTTGGTATTGTGTTTTCCATTCACTAGTGCATATTAAAGATATGAGGGAGTTGGTATGCTATAATATAATAAGCACATAGATGGTGATAATGTTAAAAGTGCATATATAGATATCCACTATCAAACATAGCAGTTTTTTTTTTTTGCGGATTTTTGTGGGTATTTAGCATTAATGTGTATGTCTTTGTTATGAGTCAATGCGTTTAATGTTTTCAAATGCATTGATGTGCTATGTTTATTTTTAGTGCACCAAATGTGTTAAAATTCCTATGAATGTATTTTTGAACTTAAAATGGTATATTCATCTCAAATGCTCTTTAATGATACAACCAAAAGAGTTACAATACTTCATAGTTTACATATGTTGCTTATACTCACCATATTCTTAAAAAATGATTTCAAAACTATATTGAAAGTTAGATTGTGATATGGTTCACAAATATTATTTTAGGAATGTAGATATGTATTGATTATTGATTTGGCTCAAATGCAAGGAGAATTTTTTTTATAATATCAAATAGCCAGTTTTTCAAATTCCAGCCCATTCCATATTATTCAAAGTTCATTAAGTGCTCCCTTTCGATCTCCAGTAAGTTCATTACTTATTTATATTTTGATTATCAAATTTCATTTATGTTATTTATTCATGTGAATTTGAATAGCAATGCATTCAATTTTGCAAGATCCCGATTGAAAATTGAATTCATATGCACAATATATTCCACTAGTTGAAACATGCCGTAAGTTCTTATCACAAGAAAGATACAACAAGTAGTTGGTAGATGAAAATGGATAACATATTTACCCAACCAATTGTAACATGCCATCTTAGAACCAAAATATTGGGTCATAAATGCTAATTCATCATGAATTGGATCTCTTTTATGACACCCCAACAATATGTGGTTTTTTAAAATGTCAAGGGTTGAAGGAGGACCTTTGGTGTGTCACACTCAGCCATTATATTAATGATCGAATACCCAATGTTGATGGTCTAATACCTCCTACTGCAGTAAAAAACCCAAAAGGTGATATAGAAAAGACACACACTTTCTTAAGCTCAATGCTTAGAAAATATGGAAGCCAAAACAACTATGTTTCATCTTGAAATGACCAACCCGTTTGCTTCTATTCCGTCAACTGAAATTTTATAGTGATCCAAAGTATGACATCAATACCACCCAAAAAATATCTACAAAGAGACCCAAAAATTTGTATGAGTTGAGACAAAAATTTCAAAATACACACCAAGGTCAGTCCAATTTTTGGAGTATAGTGATGACTTCTCTCTTCCTGTTCATTTGCAAAGTAAATACCAAACATGTCACAACTGTGTTTTTTATGGATTTTGATGATCTTATCTAATTTTTCCTATTGTTGGAACCAAATTCTTCTTCTGTGGTAATAATTTTATGATTTCCAAGTCTAAGATAGATTATTCAAATCTCGGGATTTATCTTTTCATGTGTACTCTTTTCTCCCAAACAATTAGTAGCACTTAAATGTCATTGTTTGGTCCTATTTATTGTTGGTATGATTACTTGAATATTATTAAATACAAACATAAAATTTCCATGTGCATGAATGTTTATGATTCTAGAAATTTCAAAAGGAATAGCATGTTATATATAAATGGTTGTGTACACACTCATGGGAACATTGTAGGGTTCATAAATAGTTATAGGTTCTCTTTATTTTCTGTAAATTTTCAATTGAGGAACACCTCAATGACCAAGATTTATTTATGAAAAGAAAAGAATATAGATTTTTTGTTGTGCATGCAATATGTACTTTGTCTCCTAGTGATGAGTTGTTAATAAAATATAACTTTCATAGACCACCAACCACTCATCAAAGATTCCTTGCATTGGGACTACCTTTAGATGACCCCTTGGGGCATAAGAAAAAAATCATTTATTAATAGTATCTTTTTTATTTTCAATGGAGTTAATGTAAATGTATTGCTCAATTTGAATTTTTTTTTATAAAATTCTTGTGGTTGGACATTTAGAATTGGAAAAAATTTTGATTCTTCTATAATAATTGTCTAGCATAATGTTTGAACAAATAAATTATACTATGAGTGCTAACATCATCAATGTAATGTTCAATATTTTTGAAATCATGATTCTGATGATGAGTAACTTATCTACCATCTTTTGCTGAACACAACTACAATGTCAAAATGAGAGAAGGCTGCAAAATGAGAACAACTCAAAGAGTAAGCATACCAAACATGGTTGAATAAACAACCTATTCAATTCTCAATATGTCTAAATTCACCAAATAGGAATGTTTAGAGTAACACTAGTTCTTCACATGATGGAAATTAAGGCAATGAAATAGAGGTTGGTATGGATGATTTCTTACAGGATACATGTGCCACAAAGGAAGTGGTTTTAAATTCCACATTCCAATATTATGCTCATATAACTGATAGCTTATTTGAAATCCTGAAATATGCTTCCACCACCCCTCTCTTTGGACATGTCTGGTAAAATTCTATCCAACTAGGGACAACTATGTTACTATACAATTTGAAAGAAATGTATGGAATATAAAACACATGCTTATCATCACTTTTGAGGTAACTAACCATCGGTTCCTTTATATTTTAAGGAATCTTGTTACACAATCAACATTGAAAATGGTCGATTTTATGAATGTTAAATGACAATGTACTAACTAAAGGTTATTCAAAGATAGGGTATTTTTGAGTGAAAAAGTCTTTCCTAGTAGTTGTGAAGAGGTAAAGAAAATGTTAAAAATGTTTTGTTGAGTAGATATCATATCATGCATGTCCAAATGATTGTATTCTATATAGAGATGGATATGTAGACAAAGATATATGTACAAAATGTGGGAATGATACATACCATACATCAAAAAACAAGGGTAAACCACATGGTCCTCCTCATAAGATATTGAGGCATATGCCTATAATCCCAAGGATTTAAAGGGTATTTAGTTTCAAATAATTATCTATGTTGTAGGGATTCCATGCCTCTCACAAAAGTGAGTCGAGATTAATGAGAACCCCAACAGATTCAATAGCTAGGAAATATATACAGGATATATGGCCCAATAAATTTAAGGATGAAGCATGGAGTGTTTAATTGAGAATAGTCATGGATGGTGTTAACCCATATTCCATCCAAAATACCAAATATTATCCTTCTCATGTATTAGTGATCAATAACAATATCCCCCCAGAGTTGTCCATGATGAATAAACATCTTGTGTTGGCTCTTATAGTCCTTGGTAGAAGACAAGTGAAGATTATGAAAATTTACCTACAACTGTTGATCATTGAATTGGAGGAATTATGGGAAGAGATACACATATACAATGTATCAAGACCCATCCCATGAGAGGGGAGTTTTATGTTGTATGGGATATATGCGTACACCACACATGATTATCCAGGATTAGAAGTTTGATTTGGTAGACCTGTTGATTGATCTGTTTATATCCGTAGCAACATTTTTTAGCATATTTAATTATGTTAGATTCTCATGATCTTCAATTATAATTTTCTATATATACAATAACATCATAGGTATTCTAACAAAAGTGTATAATGGATGTAAATATTATAAACCTTTTGTTAAATCTAGGCGGTCTAGACACCTACAAAAGTAGGTATATGACTACTCAACAATATTCTTCCCAGAACACCACAATTATAGAAGAACAAAATATGATTTCAATGGTAAACCAAAGACAACCCATAGGCTTGAAATAATGACACTGATTGACTGGTTTACCACATATGGAACAAAGGAGTATAAGGAGATTGGAACGTATCGATTGCAGAATATATATAGTATATTGTTTTATAATTTTGGATGATATTGAAATACATAGTCTCTCGGAATATATATAGTACATAATAGTGAAGAGATACGTCTCTTCTCATGCCGCTATTATATTGTTTTTTTACTATGGGAATTGATAACTGGGAACGGGGCTGGTACTTGTGTGACACGAGGTCCAAGGATCTAATATCACTACCACTATACCCCTAGGTGGATACACAGGGAGTGAACCATGAAGCATGAGTAAGTTTGGGGGGATTTGAACATGAGACCTTTCATTTACAACCATTTACAACATTTCAACTTTACCATTTTCTCTGTCTCCTACAGGTTTTCCACTATTACATTTAGCATATATAATACTTATTAATTAATTACTTAAACTAGTTTATTATTTATTTACGTATTATTCTCTTTGGTATGTTACAAGCCATCCCTCGTTGGAATGCTTCATCCTCGAATAATTGTTATGACTATATTTCATGAATTTATTAGGATATTATGATTCCTTTTTCGCCTTCAATATTTGTACAATGAGTCTTGCATGCTACAATTTCCATGATTATGGAATCAATATGGTACTCGAAAAAGTTGACTATTTTGAAACCTTGTTTTTATATTTACTTGAGGAACCTGTGTTGACCTATTGATCTTGAATATTTTGGCATGTATTGGTATGCCATTACAATTTAGATGAAATATGGATTCTTCAGTTATGAATGATGGATCTTTAAACATCATTGAATTTGTGATCTTCTCCAATCGTTTCTTGGAATACGTTTTTTCTTAATCATATCAAGTTGCAACAACATCATCAATATCTTCGTGTGGTGAAAAATCTTCCTGGTTTTCATCTTTTACATCATTGTGATTAGGATCATTATCATTATACTCTTCTATATCTTTACTTTCTTCAGAATTGACCTTGGCATAATTTCATATTATTTGCAATTGTTATCAACATTATGTTCATTCATGTCTTCTACATCTTTGTTTTTGTCATTGTTATTCTCAACAACCTCTTATGTAGATTTATCTTGATATTTCACATTCTAATATTCATGCTTTTCCATTTTATATTTATTTTGTTTTTCATTGCTATCATCTTCCTTATAATGTCCTTGGTTTTGGTTTGGGTTCTCAAGATAGCTTCTAATTTGTCTTTGTTCTGGAGTTTCACTAGCCATTTTTATTTATTTTATACAGTGAGTAGACTGGATCGTTTATGTGACTTATTTCTATCCCTTGTATGAAACTACAACCAAATTCTGGTACATGTGCAAATTTATGATGTGGCATTGCATTTTGTGTCTTGTATTTGGAACGCCAATTCTTATACCACCTTGTATTTGATTGCGAGGTCCCATGGTGAGGGGGAATTAAAGCATGTAATATATACGATGTTCATTTCATATTTTTTCAATAATATATATATATATAATTGTTTAATGAACTTATTATTACATTATATGTATTTTTATTTTATTTAGATATATATAATTTTATGTTATTAAATTTTGAGAATAAAAGTTTTATTTTTCATATTTATTTAAAATAAATTATTACCATAATAAAACTATAACAGTTTTTTTGCAATTAGATATGGATTATATATGTTTTTACAATTAGAATGTTATAGACTTTATATATATATATATGAATTAAATTATATGTTCTTTTATTTTATTTTTTCTTCAATTTTATAAGTATATATATGTTTTATTTTATTGTTTTATAGTTTAGTTATATATGAATTATTGTTAAATTATATAAGTTTTGATTTTAAATTTATGTTTTGATTTTGTTGTTTTAGAAATTTAGCTACACATGTTTAATAAAATTTCACAAAATCCTTTTTAATGAATATTTAGTAGCAAATTTATATTTAATGTTTTTTATTAAAAAAATTATAATATTTATTATTTCAAATTTGTATTTAAGTATTTGTAGTATATAGCATTTTTTTCAAAAATGATGGTTCACTGTTTGTTAGAGGGATATATCCATTGAGATAAATGCCAACACCTTCTATTCAGGAGAATCAAGGTATGGCTAGAATTACAATCATTACATCGTCAAAGATGGCTCCTAAGGATCTAGGGTTACAAAGTGAGATTTGAACCCATGTGGGAAGGATAACAACACTCCTCCCAACCACCCGATCTACACTCATGTCATTTTATTGAATATATGTAAATATAGTTTATTAAATTCAAATGGTTTTTTTCTTGTCAACGATAGACTTTGACTTTCTCTAGAAATCTAATGGCACATAGATCTAAACTTCTTGAGTGGAAATACCTTTAAAGAATAGTTGATGGAAAAAATTATTGTAAGCTATGCAATAATAATTATGGGATGTCATTGACCTGAGCAAGAGACCACTTGCTTTTTATTGTTGGTGGAGCTAGGGGAGGAGTGACAACATAGAAGGAGATTTTACCAAATGTTAGAAATATTTTAAGTGAATAAATCAATGCTCATAAGTAAGAAAAGGTAGTATACGAAGCAAAAGGAAAGAGAGTACTTGTAAATGGTGAAAAATGTTCTACCCTTGGCATAGTTAGGTGTCAATCATATGCTACATTTGTATAAATCCATTAAGAAATAGTGCTTGATGGTATCATAAAATATCCTTTTCATTTTTACTAACAATAAAGGATATACTTTAAATGCAACACAAAATAAAAATTGGAAATATACAAAAACACTTATAGGCATCAAGAGGAAACTATAAACATGGGATATTGAGGCATTGCAATCAACTGTAATGGAAATAACATCAAATATTGAAATAATTGAAGAGAACATTGAGGAGCCTTTGTATAAACAAGCAAGAGTTGAAGTTGTCAAGTGTGATTTGGTAGAACAAAACATAGGTGTTCATTCTACTGCGGTTGGAATCTTGGGAATAAAAAGTGAATATTTTAGTGGAAGATTTTGTTGAGGATAAGCTTACTCTTAAGGTATATTCAGAAAAGGGAACACCTAAATTGAATATCTGTTGTGAAAGTTGTGGTATTGATTATGGATTTTTGAAATATATTTGGCAACAAAAACACTTCATCACTTCATAAAAAAAATCACATGATAATAGGGGCCCATCAACATAAAAGTTCAAGGGTGGGAAGTAGTGAAATTCCTTAGTGTAGCATAGAAAGGAAGAAAATAGTGGTTTGTGAATGATTTGAGATTGATCAATCCATAAAACTAGTAGATGATTTCAACAAGTCATAAGATCAAAATTTGTTCAAAGTGGTGGAAACAATGCTTTCAGGATACAAGGACAAGAGAAAAGTAAAAGTGGAATGTACACGGTGCAATAAATGGTTTTATTTAGTATAAAAGAGTGGCAATATGGTTACAAGGACAAGAGAAAAGTAAAAGTGGAATGTACACGATGCAATAAATGGTTTGATTTAGTATAAAAGAGTGGTAATATGGTTACAAGGACACGAGAAAAGTAAAAGTGGAATGTACACAGTGGAATAAATGGTTTTATTTAGTATGAAAGAGTGGTAATATGGTTAGTTCTCTAAATGAACACAAGAAATCAATGAAGCAAGTTTCTACTATAGATGAGGCTTCACATAATACAATTGGTTTGAGGATTGACACAGTTGGGAGACCCAAGATCCCTACTAATGATAAGTACAATAATCTATACTTGTATTTACATGATATAAAATTGGTAGATTGACATCCTGTATTGTGAAGCATCTTCATTTCTCATATTTTCCAAACATTGCACTAACTATTGGACAATCATTATTTTACATTCTTTGTTACATTGATCTCTTGGTTGAGTTTCCTTTTACGTATTTTTCCTTCGATGTTACTATTTCATCAGTTCTTCCACTATCCAATGCCACAAATTTATGAATAACCCTTGTAATCCTAGTTGGATCAATATTAGCATTATGACTATTATTTTATTTAGAATCATATTTGCTTATACTAAGATGTACTCATTAAATGTATGTGTATATATTACTGTGACACGCTATTTTGTTATTCAAGATGAGGTGTAAGATGAGGTGCATGACCATTCAAAGTGTTCATTACGTAGAAAGATTTGAATCTTTCTCTAAATACACTATCGCTTGACGCATGATCTATAATCAAGTTAATGTTTCTTCAAGTGCATGTCCAATAGTAGGCTATCTTGAATATTTTTAGGGACAAGAGGTTGGATGCTACAATTTTTTTTTTGTAAAGTCAACACAAAATAATAAAACATAAACAAATACATGAAACCATGCAAACCAACTACTTACAAAGACCAAACTCAAAAAAAGTGACTAAAAAAAATAGATCTCAAAGAAAATAATTGAAGGGTAATTCAAATAAAATGCTAATTTATGAATGAAGGTAAATATGTATTTATATTTGAAAATATTAAAAAACAAATACATCAAAATGAATTTAGTATCTCATACTATAAATTAGCTAGAGGATTAGTAAACTAATCACCTATGTTGACGAGGGACAAAACCTCATATCCATAGGTCAAATCTAGAAGGGGAGTGGGTTTGGCCTTATATGGATAATGAAGGTTATGAATATAAATAGGAAACCTAATTATATTATAACAAGAAATATGAATATCATTTGAATGTTTTATTTGAAGGTGTTTAAAAATGTTTCCCGCTAAAACCAAATATAAAAATCAATTTTGAAGGTTTAAGTAGAGCTTTGAAGCTGGGTATAGGTCTATATTTGCCCAAAGTTTTGCTATGCAATCCACCTAGTTAATCCCTTTTAACTAAACTTCATGAAAAATATTGAAAGATACTTCAAATTTGACAAACCTAACATTATCTTACAATTAACTGTACAAATATGGAAAGAAACCAACCCCTAATTTGGTTGCTACAAAATTGTTTATAACTTATGGGTTCATTTCACTTTATTTATCCATGGATGTTAAAAGGCATAAGACAAAATGTAATTTTAATTACATAATCCTCATTTAACATAAATTGAGGGATTACATTCAATACATTTAGATCCTTAATGTTATACATGGGGACGTGGTTTTCAAACTCTTCCCTTTCACCTATTAAGATAGTGGACTCATAGTTTTATAACTTACATGTGAACATGATACATGACTAGCCAAAATTCAAGATGATCTTCCTTAAAAAAATACCGGATGACTAAAAGTTAAGAACTCTATCTCTAGAACCTACCATAATGAAAATTCAACCTAAGGAAAAAGAGAGGGATTTCAAAACACAATCAATACAATGTACCGCTAAATCCCTAAAACATATTCCTCCTACTTTCCTAATATTTGAATTATATTTGAATGCATTAAATATAAAGGCCAAAATCCCAATTTTTTCAATTTTTTTAAGTCTCAAATCTATGTAGATAGAAAATGAAATGGAATATTTCAAGGTAATTCCCCTCTCAATGTCAAGCCTTTCATAAATTCCATTCCCATTTCAATGAAAATGAATGATATCTCCTTCAAAAGACCACTATTAATAATAATACTAAAAAACAACCAATAACATAAGTAACAAGAAAGACATAATACAAAATGTTTTACAAAAGTTATATGATGAATTTATTAACCCGTAAAATAAAATAGTTGAAGGAACATCAAAAAATCCTAACTGGAAAGGCTCGAACAACTACCAAAGGATTTATAAGAATAATGTGTATGCTCTTCACATAATAGAGATGACTCCTATAAACCAACAAACTGACTTAAATGAAGTAGTTGTGGAATATTAATGTAAACTACATCAATATTCTCATTCTGAGAAGGAATTCCCATAATTCTTAAGTGATATAGATCTTTTCACAAAACATGCCCATAACTTTGAAAGAAGAAACATTAATGATGATTTAGAAAAGTTAAATTCCTAAAATTAGGTTACAATGGTATTATTGGATAGCATGTCCTATTTGGATAGAATATAAGCCTTGGAAGATGAATAAGTGGAAGAAAAATTCATTGCAACAATTATATATATCGTGAAATATATATAGCGGAATATACAGCCCAATGGGTTAGATCAAGTGGTTGCATGTTGTACGTTGCTAGGTAGAAGGTATCAGGGTCAAATCACCATGTGAATATAGATTTCTATATAAGGGCCTAACTTGATGTCCCCACCGAGTTAGCTCTATAATGATAGCAAATAGGGTGAGGCCCCTTCGGGTGGGCTCCCTATGACTTATTCATGTGGATGTAGCATCTCCGCTAGGGGGTTTGTTACCCATAAATAAAAAATATATAGTCAAATATAGATATCAAATATGCATTTCAACAATTAATGTACATGCCAATTACTACTAGTTCGACCACTAGACCCAAATGTATCAATACCTCCAATAGTCAATATATTAGATACAACTTGATATATCTCTCTAGAAAAATCTATATCACCAAATGAGACTATAGAGGATATAGGATCACTAGTGGTGTAAAAGGTGAATAAATGGATGATGTGTAGTGTAACTAGTGTAGCAAGTGGTTCAACCAATGGAACAAGTTGTAAACATGGTGATATAGGATGAGGAGGAGGAGGAGGTCGAGGAGGAGGATAATATAGAGTTGGAGCACCGTTGGGTGTATTATAATGTCTAAATTAATCCACCTATTCTTTAATTATCAACCAGTGTTAGTAAGCTTAGAGTTGACACAAAATATATGCAAAGGTAGAGGGTGCTGTGTAAATATTTTAACAAACAAAAGATCGAAAGATCTTTCAAAATGAAAAACTGAGTCAAACTCCTAAAAATGAAATTATTAAAGTAATTAAACTGAGACAGAATAATAAACTAAAGAATTGATAATAAACTTTAAACTGAAATACAATCAACAATTAAGTATTCAAATGGGAAACTAGGGTACAAGGAGGACTTAACTTATAAGCAACTAGAAAACTTAATAAAAGAAGCAAGTAGAAAACTTAATAAAATAAATATCTTTAGGTTATGTCCTACAAGTTCTTTCAACAATAACTCAACATAAAAGAGACAACCTAAAAACATACTAAGGAAAACACATGTAACACTAAACTTCACATACAAACAAATCAATCAATCTAAAAAGCATAAACACAAAATAATACAGTATTAAAACAAAAGCATCAATAACATTCAAGAAACAAAAACAACTTAACACACATTCAAGGCAAAAATAAATAAGGAAATTAATAAAAATTTCATAAATAACCTAAAACAATTAAAATTTAACTTTAATGTTAAATAAAACTAACATCTAAATATGACAGTCAAAACATAATTCATACATTAACAAAACGGAAGTAAAAACAATCTTAAAATACATAAAAAATACTAAAAACAGAACTAAGGGCTAAATGATAGACTGGAATGTACGTTTGAAAGGGGTGGCTGAATAACAGACTGAGCAGGCTGTCCGAATGAAAGGATGCACCATTAAAATGGTAAAAAATAACCTAAATGAGCTCATCTTCAACTGAAGTCATGCAGATGTAATTCTAATGCATGGAGGCAATAAATAAAACTATTGATTAAGCAAATCTAACAATAAAATAGACTTAAACAAATTCATAAACATAAGCATACATAAACCATTGCATATTAATAAACTAGAATGTAAATTGCATAAACTGATAATTAAAACAGAAATGAAATAGACAGAACTGAATCCACTTAACTTGATAAACAATAATGTATTTTATCTAACTTGCAAATAAACTGAACAATAAACTGGAAATAAAAATGATTGAAAGCAAACTATCTAATTCAGAGATGAAAGCAAAATATGTGCCCAGTCTAATTATCTAATTCAGATTTAAAATTGCATTACATAAATAATAAAATAGACTGTAAATTAAACTAGCTACAACAGAAAAAATGAAAGAAATAAACAAGAAAAGAAACCTTTGGTTGATGAGGGGCCCTCTCAGCAATCAGGGCTGATTCCTGGCTAACTTCTAATCAAACGCAATCTTCAATAGCAACACATACAACTCTTGATTCATATGGTGGAACATAAATACAAATGTTTAAGAACAATCTAATAAATTCTTCTGACTTTCTAGCACTAGCTAATTGACTAATCGAGTTCTCTCACAGAGGATTCCATATATAATAATTTACAGGGATGAGCAAGTCGACCCTTTAGTGGTCGACTGCTCTTTAAATTTAGTCAATCATAAAGGCGATTAAATGATCACAGGCCAACGCGCAGGAATCTTTCCTTCTTCAGCGCGATTCTGATCTTTTGACTGGGCAATGAACACACAGGCTCCTCTTCAGCATGAACAATCTTCAGACGTGGCGCACAGGTTCCTTCCTTATCATAGTAGGTGGATGATGGCGAGTAGAGAAGAGCATAGTGGTGAATCTTCTAGAGCGTGGGTTGAATGCGTCAATCTAGCGTGTGAATGGTTGATGTGGTGGCGAGAAAAGGAGAATGCAGGTTTGAAAATATCTAGAACACAGCTTCATCACCCAGACGCATAGATAACAGTTCGTTTACAGGATGTTTCCTATTTTAAATGCCAAAAATTAATTCTCAGCAGCACGCAGTTTGATGGGCGATCTGGATGGAGAGATGAATGGGAGGTTGGGCCGTGAGATGGATACGTTGGGCGTCGATCTAGGGCGAACAGAGTGTCTGTCTGCTGGAGTGCTTCAGGGCTGTAGTCTACAACAACACATTTCAACATCTGGAAAACCACCAGCAAGTTTCATGCAATGGACTGGATGACAAGCTGGACGTCGAGCTGGACATGATGTGCGAAAGGCAGGCTGAATGCATTCTGTTTATTAATTTATCCCAAAAATATTATAAATTCTGCAAACAAATGTACAAATTAGTTAATACATCAAATGCACTTTAATGATGTCATTTTTAATTAATAAAACCATAAAAAAATGATAAATGAAAAGATTTCATATAAACCTCAAATACACTCATACGTGAGGCTAAATAATGATCTGCGTAACATAAAATATACAAAAGATAATAAAATGTGTGTTTAAATAAGTCATTTAACTGCAAAAAATGATAACAAATCTAGGATCAACATTCCCCCAAAACGGAGAAATGCCAGGTCCTACTGAACAAAAAGAAGGAAAAACAATTTAGGATGAAGGTGAACTAGCAGCTGCCTTCAACTTGGCAGATAAATAAGGTAATTTAAAATTCACTCTTTTAACCTATAACTTAAAAATAACATATCTCTCATGTTACACATTGTATGCAATTTAAAAATGACTTTATTGGGTTTTCAACATTCTTAATTTAACAGTTCTCAGGTTCAAAATAATTTTATCATTTATAAGGTTTAAAATTAATTCAACCATGTCCAAAGTAAAAATTTGGGTAGGTTGAACATGTAACATAAAAACATAAATTGCATTTTAAATAACAAAAATATTGATCATTTTCATGCATGACTGGGTAAGAGGATAGGATTATTAACAGTGAAATGGAAGTAAAAACTATTTACCCAAAAACAAAATCTAGTTAGCAATTTTAATCATAAGTGCTATAATATCACCATATTTACTTAGATCGCTATTTGATATTTCATTTGGATCTTCATTCAATCGTCCATATGGTCTTCTATATTGAATTTTGCTATAAAAATATGCTTCAAGCTATAACCAAATTCCACTGTTTACTTTCCTGAAAATACTTATCATTTGTTAGAGATAAATAGATTTATCATAAATAAAAATAATCTAATTTTTTCAAATCCATCTCCCCCCAAACCAAAGATATGGCATGTCCTCAAGCCATATAGAGAGAAGAATTGATTGTTCCAAAAAAATAGAAAGAGTGGGAGCATGCTGTTAATTTTTTAAGAAAACTAACTAGTAAATGGAAATGGTTCAAAAATGTATATTCATGAAAAATAAAACAGTGCTTAGAAAGACCATGTAAATGAGAATAGTATAATTAAAATAATACCATAGGAAAAACTAGCCATCCATGCCTCATTGTAAATATATCATGTCATCATAAAATATTTTAAGTGTACCCCAGAGTATGTGAGATTTACTGCTGTGGGTCCCATTTCTA
>LPNX011101914.1:399514-538891 GCA_001517045.1 Pseudotsuga menziesii | reverse complement strand
ATCTATATCTATATCTATATATCTCATATTATCACTATTTTACGAACTATGTGCATAGTGGTGTATTAACTAGATCTCATTTACCAGATATTTCTCCGCTGCCAATAGGCCTGTTCAGTACCGTGGTGGGTTTTCCTTGTATAATGATATTAAAGATATGGAAATTGATTGGTACTAGAGCGTGTTAAATCCTGATAAACACATAATTTAATTTTTTTCAGAATAAAGTTATAAGTAATTTCATAATGGCCAGACTCATAAAACATGTCAAAATAGAAGAACTGAAAGTTGTTCTTTAACCTAACAGTCCTTCTTCTTTATAAAAGAAAAGTAATGTTCCCCACAAATAAAAATTCCACTTACTTTCGAGTTATCACCAAAATACTCAAGAGACAAGTTTTGAGAACAAGTATAGGATGAACTAGTAAGCCATAGGTAAAAAATAAGGTTGTGAAAAATATGATAATGAAAGTGGGTCTTATCAAGCAACTTGTTAAAAATGATAAATCAGAAATATACATGTCTAAATCAAGATACTAAAAACTATATGAATCATAACAGAACTAGTTAAGTATGATATACAAAGGATTGATATAAAAAATTTATCCGTAGAAGCTGCAAATTTTGAAAGTACCCCAAAAAGATTAAAATACCTGATGAGTATTTTGCATACTTTCCTTGTTCAAGTAATATTCCGTTAACTGCTCATAGAGATAATATACTTGTAATCAAACTACAAAACCACTTGTTAGAAGATTCAATCTATTTATAAAGAAATAAAAGCAAAGGAGTCTTGTGTAAACAACCTATTAGAAATTACTCTTATTTATTCAAAGAAACAAGCACCTATTTACATATATACAAGTGATAATAACCCAAAATATTTTTCTAGGATCAAGAGGAGGAGGAATAAATTCCTCTTCAACTAAGTCCATTTCATTTTGCTGTAAAACATTCTGTATAAAATCTTGTTTATATTTTGGTTGATGATAGCGCCTAAGTCTATGTCCATTTACTACAAAGGAAATTCCTGAGCCAACAATTGTTTAAATTTTTACTGATCCATTGTCAAAAGATGTAACTACTTTGTATGGACCCATCCAATGGGTAGTTAATTTCCCTTTAAAATTTTTAAACCATGAATCAAATAGTAGTGCCCAATCTCCAGTATTAAACTACTTTTGCTTAATAATTTTTTCATGCCGTGTTTTTCGTTGATTCTGTATTAACATCGTTCTTTGTATTGCATATTGTCTAATTTCGTCTAACTCATTAATTTGTAATATTCGTTGTTTTTGTGCTTCATCCAAATTCATGTCTAATTGTGCTGCCATACAAAAGGTTTTAACTTGAAATTCAATAGGTAAAAGGACTTGTTTTCCATACACTAACTCATAGGGGGTATGTTCGGTAGTGTTTCTCCATGTTATCCTATAGGCCCATAAAGCCTCTGGGAGTCTATCTTCCCAATCCTTATGATGTAAGTGAATGGTCTTAGTTAAAATGGATTCTAATACTTTATTAGTTGATTCTACCTGACCATTAGCTTGAGGGTGATAAGGTGAATATTTGCAATGTCAGATGCCATATTTTGTAGTAAGTTATTTCATTAATTTAGAAGTAAATCGAGTACCTTGATCTGTGACAAATTCTCTAGGTACACCAAACTGGGTGAATATCTCTTCATACATAAATTCTACCACCGATTTCTCTATGGATCTAAATAAATCTTTAGCTTCTACCCATCTGGAGACATAGTCCATGCAAACCAAGATATATTTCTTTTTACGAGACATGGGAGAAATTGGTCCTACAAAATCAAGAGCCCATTTTCAAAAGGTTCAATCATAACTTGTGGTTGTAAAGGGATTTGATCAGATGACGTAGGTCTACCCATTGTTTGGCAGCTATCGCATCCTTTAACATATTTGGCAGCATCCTTAAAAATGCTTGGCCAATAATAACCAGAATGTAATACTTTATATGCCATCCTCTTATAAAAAAAATGACCTCCACACGGTCCATCATGGCATGCATGGAGGATGTCTGTCATTTCATCCTCCTGCACACATCGTCGAATAATAAGATCCGGACCAGTGCGGAAGAGATCATTATCAACCCAAGAATAATTAGAACTCTGAACTATAATACGACGCTTCTCATGTGGAGACAAATGGTTTGGTATTTTTGTAGTTGCTAAATAATTGGTAATATCTGCAAACCAAGGGGTTTGAATAGATACAACAAATAGATGTTCATCAGGAAAAGTGTCATCAACTGGTTTAGTACCATTTTCATGTTGAATACGGGAAAAGAAATCTGCTATGAGATTTTCTTTACCAGGTCGGTCAATGACGGTAATGTTAAATTCTTGCAATAAAAGAAGCTACTGGGTCACTCTACCATTGGTAATTGGTTTATTCATTATAAATATAATGGCGGAGCGATCAATATGCACAAAAACTTCATAACCTGTGATATAATGATAAAATTTATTAATAAAATAAAGTACTGCCAAAATTTCTTTTTCAGTAACGGTATAATTTAATTCGGCAGGGGTAAAATTTTTGCTAATAAAATAGATGCGATAAGGTTCTTGTCCTTATTTTTGGCCGAGGACTCCTCCTATGGCCGTATAAGAGGCATTGGTAGATATGTGAAAAAGAAGGGACCAATCAGAACCCCTAAGTATTGGTGCCACCAATAGTTTGGCTTTTAAGATTTCAAAATAATTTTGACAAGATTTTGTCCACTAGAATTCCGAGTCCTTTGTAAGTAGCTTAAACATTGGTGTAGATATTTTAGTGAAATTTTCAATAAAACAACGGTGATAGCCTACATGACCAAGAAAGATTCTTACCTCTTTCTGGGTTTTGGGAGAGGGAAGGCCAACAATTACTTTGATCTTCACAGGGTCTACCTTGATTCCTTGGGAAGAAACATGGTGTCCTAAAACTATACCTTATGTCAGTAACATTTTACATTTTTTGTGACTAAGGGATAAATTCATTTCTTGATATCGGATCAAGACCTTCTCGAGGTTGTGAAGGGATTATTGAAAATTATTACCATAGGCTGTAAAGTCAGCCATGTATACCTCCACACGGTCATGTGTAAGATTGGAAAATACTCCTAAGACTGCTTGCTGGAAAGTGGCAGGTGCATTACATAATCCAAATGGAAAAACTCTGTAAACATATGTTCCCCAAGGGCATGTAAAATTTGTTTTGTCTTGATATTCTGGTGCTATTAAAATAGGGTTGTAACCTCTATACCCGTCAAGAAAGTAAAAATATTGTTTACTTAACAGAGTATCTAATACTTGATTGATAAAAGGTAAAGGAAAGTAGTCTTTAAGTGTAGCTTTGTTTAGCTCCCTAAAATCAAAACAAATACACCATTTCCCTGTAACTTTATTTAGGACTACTACTAAAGGAGATACCCATTTACTATCAGAAATAGCATAAATGAAACCAACAGTGAGGAGGTTTTGTAATTCTTCTTTTACTATATCCTTTAAAGCGGGATTCATCCTCCTCTCTGGATTCCTTACAGGTGACATGCTTGGATCCATATAAATATGGTGAATACAGGTATCAGGGTGTATACCATTCATATTGGTGTATTCCCATGCAAATTCTCCAACATGTTTCTTAAGAACTTTAAGCAGTTGTGCCTGTTGGTTTTCACTTAATCTTGCGTTTATATGTAGAAATGTTTTAGGGCCAACCTCACAAGGTATGGTATATGGTCTTGTATGCTCTTCAATTGTGAAGACACAAGGTGTTTCTATAAACATTGAGAGAGCCATATTCTATTGAAAATCATCTCCCAAAATCTGATCGAGTTGAGCAAAGGACTGAGGAAAATTTGTATAGGTTGTCGAAGAAACAAACTGGTTTAATACATTCCCAGTGGTCTGCTCCTGAAGTGCTAAGGAAAAATCACTAGGAAAGGAGAGATCATCAAAGTATTCATCCCCGAAAGAACAATTTAACCACCATGAATTTTCAGTTATTGGTTGTGCTGGGGGGTATAAAATAAGTCTTTGTGTGGAAAACCAATTGGAAATAGTCAGCTCTCCATCCCTACACCCTATAAAAGAATTTGCGGTAGCTAACCATGGTCTTCACAAGATAATAGGATGTCCTTTAGAAGGATCCTTTGATTCTAAAACCATAAAGTATATAGGGTATTCCCATGAAGCTACTGATACAACAATTTCATCCAGGACTCCAATGGGTTTTACCGTAGTGTGGTCTGCTAGTTCTAGGATGGAAGGAGTAGGTCGAAGGAATTGTCCTAACTCTAAAACTTCTAAAACTGCGGTGGTCATCATGTTAATAGCAGATCCTAAATTGATTAATGTATTCTCTATGGTTGTGTTGTTTATAATTACAGTCACTACTGGGGCTCCTGGATTTGTATATCTTGCAATTCGGGACTGAGCTGTCATACATTCAGACATTTCTCCTATAACATGAATTATAATAGGGTTCTTTTGCTTCTTTCTTGGGCGTTTAATACATAGCTATTTTATTACCTTACTATAGATTGGTATATCTTTGATAGCTTGTAATAGATATATTTTAATATAGATGTTCTTTAATTCATTCAAAATGTTATACTCTGGATGAACTACAGGTTTTTCTATTACGAGTCTCTCTGGAAATGGAGGAATTCTTTGCTCCTAAATAGTTTCTTGTGGAGGATGGGTGTGTATTGGAACCTTTGGAATGTTCATGTCCTCCAAAAAAGAATCATTCACGGGTTCACTTGAATCTTCTTCTTCCTCATTTGGTTCCTGAATAATGACTGGTGACTTGGGTTTATTATTCACAACTCTTCCCGGTCGTAATTGAATTTCATGTATGGGTACAGTCGAAATAATGTATGATGGAAGAGTTTGCAACTCAATGCTATTAAGAGCTTGAGTTGGTTTATTATTAGGGTTAGGTATCGGTTGTGCAGGTAATAATTTTGGTCGAGGAGGATTTTCATTCTGAAAGTGATGAGGCTATTGTGTGATAAAAGGAACTGGAGGTACAAATCTAGGCGACATTTGCTAGAAATTTGTTTGATTATGAGGATAAGGATGATTAGGTGCAGGGAAAGGTTTGTGGATGAGGATATGGTTTTCCTCTCCATCCTTGTGACCAATATTGCTGTTGTGGAAATTGAGGAGGAGGATACTGAGGTGGCCAATTCTGCTAACTGGAATTGTTCCATTATTGAGATGGTTGATATGGAGGATAATAGAGTGGAGGTTGTGGTGAAAAGTTTGGATATGATGGTTGGTCTCTAGGTTTCAAAAAATGCCTCCTATATGTTTCATCTGCATCCCCACTCTTATAGATGGCTTGCAATCTAGGCAAGGATGGGCAATTATTTGTTGGATGCTCTTATGTACATATGTGACATACAGAGATGTTGTTTAACGGACATTCCCTTTGGGGATGCTTAGTTCTACATCTTGGACAAAAGATACTCATTGCTGCATGTTCTTCATTCTGCCTCTTCTTGGCTTGTAAAGAATCTAGTTGAGAACCCATTGCTCCTAAGATACCAGTCTTAAAATTCTCCAACAGGTTTCCTAACTCTACTCTTGTAACTCCACCTGAACTAGGAACATTTCCTCTTACATTTCTACTAGAAGGTTCTCGAAAAAATTTCACAACCTTCCCCCTAATCCTAGAATAATTTTTACACATCTCACCAATCTGCGTAAAATTTTTATGAGAAATATCGCCAGCTTCCGTGAGATTAAGACTTTCTAACAAGTCTTCAGATATCCCCTTAAGGAAAAGTGTGCATACTGCATCTTCTCAGAGGTCATTATATTTAGAATTATGTAATGTATAAATGAACCTCTCGAGATACTGCTCCAGGCTCTCATCTTGAAGTTGTTGTATCTTGAATATATCATGTCGAGAGTCCTTAGGTTTGCAGTATTCTTGATATTTTTGCAAGAATGAGGTTTTCATATCATCCCAAGTCCTGATAGTAGATTCTCCTAATCCCATGAACCATCTCAAGGTGGAATCCTTTAGTGTAGAAAGAAATAGTTTTAGTTTGTGAGCGTCTTGTAGATAATTGTAACTCCTACAAATCGAACTCAAACATAAATGTGTCCGGGTCCTCATTTATTTTTCTATAGAAAGTAGGTAAGGAGGAGGGAGGGATTTTTTTCATAGTTACATCTTGCATTGTATCTAAGATAGGGAACCCAAAGGTAGTCTTAGTTTGATTTTCCCCTTGTCCTTCTTCATTTCTAACTTCATCATGATCTTCATTTTCTCCTTGTCTCTCCATATAAGATGGAGTCTTAACGTAAATATATTTAGGAGGATCCTTTTGAGGTGATAATGGACTGTCCCAACATTCTTTTTTAGGAGAGATATTCCTCTGATCAACCATGTTTTTATTGAAATCTAGAGGGATAGTAGGTTCTACTGTATAATTTTCAATTTGTGAAATAGTTGGATCTACTGAGTTTCCAAAGAGAGCATTAACCTGAGAAGGATCAACAAAGTCAATGAAATTCAGATCTCCTACTAGTGAAAAGGTTTTGTTAATTGGATTCGAAACTAGTGGAGGGATGGAAGTGTCTAATGGCTGATCCACTTGAACTTCCTCAGGAACGGGGTCCTTAGGACCTTCTGCCAAGGTTCCTTCTCCTTCTATGGCTTCTCCAGTAAGATCTTCTAAGAGAGTTTCCTTAGGTTTTAGGGTAGAACTACTTCCTATAGGCGTATTTCTATACCTTTTTGGTGAGTTAGTAGTTGGGGAATTACATCCCCTATGTTAGTTAGTAGAGACTTCAATAAATTTTCCAGTCTTGACAAATCTACCCTGAGGATCTGTAATTGCACTCATGAAATAATTTTAAACTAAAGAAAACCTATGCTACTATTGTTGTTGGATTTGGGGGCGCTAGTTATAACAGATGCACAAGTTCTTACCTCTTGTCTTACAACTCCCCCACTACCAACCTATTACTAAACTTCACAAAGATTTCTACTCTACCTTACAGAACAACTCCCCAGCAACGATGCCAAAAGTGTTGGGTGTATTATAATGTCTAAATTAATCCACCTATTCTTTAATTATCAACTGGGGTTGGTAATATTAGAGTTGACACAAAATAGATGTGAAGGTAGAGGGTGTCGTGTAAATATTTTAACAAACAAAAGATCGAAAGATATTTCAGAATGAAAAATCGAGCAAACTCATAAAAATTCAATTATTAAAGTAATTAAACTGAGACAGAATAATAAACTAAAGAATTGATAATAAACTTTAAATTGAAATACAATCAATAATTAACTATTCAAATGGGAAACTAGGGTACAAGGAGGACTTAACTTATAAGAAACTAGAAAACTTAATAAAAGAAGCAAGTAGAAAACTTAATAAAAGAAATATCTTTAGGTTCTGTCCTACAAGTTCTTTCAACAATAACTCAACATAAAAGAGACAACCTAAAAACATACTAAGGAAAACACACGTAACACTAAACCTCACATACAAACAAATAAATCAATCTAAAAAGCATAAACACAAAATAATACAGTATTAAAACAAAATCAGTAATAACATTCAAGAAACAAAAACAACTTAACACACATTCAAGGAAAAAAAAATAAGAAAAATAATAAAACTTTAATAAATAACCTAAACAATTAAACTTTAACTTTAATTTTAAATAAAACTAACGTCTAAATATGAGAGTCAAAACATAATTCAGACATTAACAAAACATAACTAAAAACAATCTTAAAATACATAAAAACACTAAAAACAGAACTAAGGGTTGAATGACAGACTGAACTGTGGGTTTGAAAGGGGTGGCTAAATAACAGATTGAATAAGTTGTCTGAATGAGAAGCTACACATTTAAAATGGTAAAAACTAACCTAAGTGAACTAATCTTCAGCTGAAGTCATGCAGATGTAATTCTAATGCATGGAGGCAATAAATAAACCTACTAATTAAGCAAATCTAACAATAAAATAGACTTAAACAAATTCATAAGCATAAGCATAAAGAAACCATTGCATATTAATAAATTGGAATGCAAAATACAAACAAATAAATAAATCTAAAAAGCATAAACACAAAATAATACAGTATTAAAACAAAATCAGTAATAACATTCACATTCAGATTTACGTAACACTAAACCTCACATACAAACAAATAAATCAATCTAAAAAGCATAAACACAAAATAATACAGTATTAAAACAAAATCAGTAATAACATTCAAGAAACAAAAACAACTTAACACACATTCAAGGAAAAAAAAATAAGAAAAATAATAAAACTTTAATAAATAACCTAAACAATTAAAATTTAACTTTAATTTTAAATAAAACTAACATCTAAATATGAGAGTCAAAACATAATTCAGACATTAACAAAACATAACTAAAAACAATCTTAAAATACATAAAAACACTAAAAACAGAACTAAGGGTTGAATGACAGACTGAACTGTGGGTCTGCAAGGGGTGGCTAAATAACAGATTGAATAAGTTGTCTGAATGAGAAGCTACACATTTAAAATGGTAAAAACTAACCTAAGTGAACTAATCTTCAGCTGAAGTCATGCAGATGTAATTCTAATGCATGGAGGCAATAAATAAACCTACTAATTAAGCAAATCTAACAATAAAATAGACTTAAACAAATTCATAAGCATAAGCATAAAGAAACCATTGCATATTAATAAATTGGAATGCAAAATACAAACAAATAAATAAATCTAAAAAGCATAAACACAAAATAATACAGTATTAAAACAAAATCAGTAATAATATTCACATTCAGATTCACGTAACACTAAACCTCACATACAAACAAATCAATCAATCTAAAAAGCATAAACACAAAATAATACAGTATTAAAACAAAATCAGTAATAACATTCAAGAAACAAAAACAACTTAACACACATTCAAGGAAAAAAAAATAAGAAAAATAATAAAACTTTAATAAATAACCTAAACAATTAAACTTTAACTTTAATTTTAAATAAAACTAACATCTAAATATGAGAGTCAAAATATAATTCAGACATTAACAAAACATAACTAAAAACAATCTTAAAATACATAAAAACACTAAAAACAGAACTAAGGGTTGAATGACAGACTGAACTGTGGGTCTGAAAGGGGTGGCTAAATAACAGATTGAATAAGTTGTCTGAATGAGAAGCTGCACATTTAAAATGGTAAAAACTAACCTAAGTGAACTAATCTTCAGCTGAAGTCATGCAGATGTAATTCTAATGGATGGAGGCAATAAATAAACCTACTAATTAAGCAAATCTAACAATAAAATAGACTTAAACAAATTCATAAGCATAAGCATAAAGAAACCATTGCATATTAATAAATTGGAATGAAAAATACATAAACTGATAATTAAAATAGAAATGAAACAGACATAATTGAATCTACTTAACTTGATAAACATCAATCTATTTTATCTAACTTGCAAATAAACTGAACAATAAACTAGAAATAAAATGACTGAAATAAAACTATCTAATTCAGAGCTGAAAACAAACTATGCGCACAGTCTATTTATCTAATTCAGAAGTAAAATTGCATTACAGAAATAATAAAATAGACTGTAAATTAGACTAGCTACAACAGGAAAAATGAAAGAAATAAACAAGAAAAGAAACCTCTCGTTGATGACAAGCCCTCTCAGCATTCAGGGGTGATGCCTGGCTAAATTCCACTCAAACGCAATCTTCAACAACAACACATACAACTCTTTATTTAGATGGTGGAACATAAATACAAATGTTTAAGAACAATCTGATAAATTCTTTTGACTTTATAGCTCTAGCTAACTGACTAACTAAGCTCTCTCACAGAGGCTGCTATATATAATAATTTACAAGGATGAGCAAGTCGACCATTTAGTGGTCGAACGTCTCTAAATTTAGTTAATCATAAAGGTGTTTAACTGATCATAGGCCAACACGCAGGAATATTTCCTTCTTCAATGCGATTCTAATCTTTTTACTGGGTAGCAGACACACAGGCTCCTCTTCAGCTTGAACGATCTTTGGACATGGCGCACGGGTTCCTTCCTTATCGTAGCAGGTGGTTGATGGCGAACAAAGAATAGCGTAGTGGCAAATATTCTAGAGCATGGGTTGAATGCATCAATCCACCACGTGGATGGTTGATGTAGTGATGAGCAAAGGAGAATGCCGGCTGAAAAATATCTAGAACACAACTTCATCACTCAGACGCGTGGACAACAGTTCATTTGCGGGATGTTTCTTGTTTTAAATACCATAAATTAATTCTCAGCAGCACGTAGTTTGATGGACGATCTGGATGGAGAGCTGAACGGGAGGCTGGGCTGTGAGCTGGATACGCTGGCTATCGATCTAGGGTGAACATAGTGTTTGTCTGCTGGCGCGCTTCAGGGCTGCAGTCCACAACAACACATTTCAACATTTGTAAAACTACGAGTGAGTTTCACGCAATGGACTGGATGACAAGCTGGACATGCTGTGCGAAAGGTAGGCTGAATACATTCTATTTATTAATTTATCCCAAAAGGATTATAAAGTCTGCAAACAAATATACAAATCAGTTAATACATCAAATGTAGTTTAATAATGTCATTTTTAATTAATAAAACCATAAAAAAATTATAAATGAAAAAATTTCATATAAACCTTAAATACACTCATACCTGAGGTTGAATAATGATCTGCATAACATAAAATATACAAAAGATAATAAAATATGTGTTTAAATGAGTAATTTAACTGCCAAAAATGATAACAAATCTAGGATCAACAAGTACCTTCTGAGAATATGAATCAAATGAAGATGACTAAAGATCCATAAAAATTCAAAGTATTTTTAGGGTACCCATGATATGGTGCATCAATAAAATTATATCTAGGGGAAATATTTCATATATGTATACAAGATCAAGTTCATGCATGATCACTTGACGCTAAACTAGCACCACACCACAGAAAGTCAATAGTGTAAATAATTCATTTGTCACATGTTAATGAAATATATGATCTAGTCTTTGGGGAATTTTGTGTTTCGATGTTTGATCCAACTCATCAACCTTAACGAGGCTTGCATTAGGCTAGGGATACCACTCACCAACATACAAGCCAATATCTACAACTTATTGGACAAGAATAATTGTACAATTAAAAAAAAATCATACTATTAATTACATTTACATTAAAAAGGATATGGAACAATATTAATCAAAATATAATGATAATATTATCTCTCTTGTTTGGTGTTCTAGATTGACTAAATATGATATTTAGACATGCTCATGAGTCAATCCCTAGATATGGATACTACAAAAGATAAAGTACATGATTCCTGGTCACCATATTACAAAACCAAAACCTTTGAAACCACTTCCCTACGAGGGTATTTCTACTTTCCCTCTTGGGAAACATATTCCACCACATGTGCATATGCACATCATTCATTGTTGTAGGAATTCTTTGGTCAAATGTCAACCAAGCAACTAGAAACATCTCAAAAGATAGTGTACATACTTGTGAAGTAAACAAGATACATACCCCCTTAAAGAACCTAGGATGTTGATCCAAAGTAATACAAAAATATTGTAAGATAATGATAAAAACACCCTGTTGTTGGAAGCAATAGATCCCATTTTAAGCTGTTAAAATGGGATCCCCACTCATCCTTTTAATTGGATTTTAAGGCCATAATATTGTTAGGGGATTTTTAACTGTAAGTATTGTGTTTTGCCTTAATAAAATTTCCTTAGAAACCTTGTTTTTTGGGGGTTTTGCGGATTATGGAAGCACCCTTGTTTCTTTTACATATGTCTTGCATTTCCACAACCCACATTTTGCATTCGAAAATCGGATTGCAAGAGTCCCTTTTTTTTGGAGGTTTTGGAAATCAATTTCCCGTATTTCGCAACCTGCAAATGCGGATTGCGGAAGCTAGAATTTTCTGTTCAATAACATATTGCGTTTTCACAACCCGCAATTCATAATGTAGATTGCGGACTGCAGAAATATTTTTCAAATAAAAATTTTATCTTTTTAAGCTACATCATCTACATTTCGCAATGTAAATTGCGGAAAGCATAAAATTTCATGTTTTGCACATGTTTTATTTTTCGGTTCCGCAAAACCGCAACCCACAATGCAAATTGCAGAAAGTGGAAACTCAAGAAAATTATCTTTCGCAAAATTACCTACCTGTAACCTGCAACCCAAAAATATTTTGTGGGTTGCAAATTGCCTAACTTTGACAACTTTTTCTTGGTCATTAATTTCATTCCGCATCCTGGAACCCAGATCGCGGATTGTGGATTGCAGAAATCGCAATCCAAAATTTTGGTTGATTTCAACTCAGCATTTTGATTTCCCGCCCTGATCTTGGCCATCTATTTCTGCTAGATCTATGGTTCACATCTATTATGCTGTGGATTTTTGGATTATTTAATTCATACAAGTTTATGAATTATTTACCATTTCATTTGTGATTGTTATTGTGATTAAGGGTTTTACTATGGTTTTTTCTCATTGAAGCTCACTGATCCTTGGAATCTAATTCGTCCACAAGTAAGTTTATGTTTCTAGAGTTTGTTATTTCCAGTTTTTACTATGGGTAAAATCTAATCATGGTGACTAAGTTTGGATCCGATTTCACTTTCAAGTTGGTCGGTGTGACTAGAAACACAGTTCTAAGATTGCTCTGTAAGAGAAAAATAGAAAGGATTTAAATGCTGATATCTTTACTAATACCAATGGGAGTGTGTATGAAACCCTCCACCTATATTGGTCAAGAATTTATTCCATTTTTGGAAATGATGACCTTTCGGCTATTACCCACGACCATCTCCCCTACGTGAACATAAAAAATTCTTAGCTCCATGCCATTGTAGCTTGACCCCATTTCATTCCTTATACTAACCTAGTTAAGTGGGAATTAGACCATGCAAACCCCAAGGAGTGACTCTTTGATGACTGTACTCACACCCAAGTGGTGTCTTTCCACCCATACATTTTTTCTTAGCAAATATTGACCACCAAAATCCTTGATGCGGCCATGTCCCAATTTAATTTTGAAGAGGTAATTAAATATTTGATGGACAACCCTACCGAGTTCACTGATAAGCAGACAATTGTTACCCTATTTCGTGGTTTATGGAACCTTTTCCCCTATCGGTGGCCATGCCTTTCTGGCTTTATGGATTACCCAATTGCTTGGTGTTCAAATCCGAGTGGGATCATGTAGCCCATTATCTCCTGATTATAGGTAAGTGATGTAAATGGGCTCAGATCCTATCAATAAACATGAAGGACGAGATTGAGAAGTATCAGAATACATCAACTTCCACAAAGCCATTTTTCTTCCTTTTGACATATGTGATGGATGTTTTTTGCACCACATCATTTTAGGCTATGGAATGGGAATGGACTAAGACATCGTCTCTAGTCCATATTTATTGTTCAGAATTATAGGAAGATAATTATATTCCCCGGATTTATGAAATCTATGATTTTTTTTCTGAGGTAAATGTACCAGAAAATCTTCAAAGAAGATGCTCCAACTTTTTCGGAAAGGGACAGAGATTTGATTTCCATAAATTGTGATTGGTATGTGGGATAATATGTCTCCTACTTTCAGATCTAGGGTTGTAATGTAGTGCACTTCCTGCCAAGAATAGTCCTATATTGAATGGTTCTGCAGGAAATAACATATTAGATTGTTGTCTATGGGGTTTTTACAAAGCTTGCATCATCCAAAAGAAAGTATTGGCCTAAGTTTTCATTGAATTTGGGATTCCTCACTCCGTAGAATTACACTCAAGCCGCTATGTTGGGTAGATAAATTGAAAAAATTAACTTTGGGGAAGCACCAAAGAGGGTGCATGACCCTAAGTCATATCTGGAAAGCCACTTCATTTTGGAACATGCTAAGATTCCCTATGCTCATCAAAATGAACTTGATGATTAAATTTACAGAGGATCCAGGAGGTACTGATTAGGATTTCTGATCCCACTGTCAAGGATCATGTTTTTCAATATCAAAAGGATCTAAAGACTACCGTGCTACATTTTAGACAGGTCAAATTGACAGTGGAAGATAAGATTTAGAGGAAAAATATAGAAAGGGAAGCCAAGGATCAATTAGGTACCTCCTCTTCTCCTCTTGCCACTAAATCAAAGGAAAAAGGTAAGGTTGTTCTTGAAAGTCCTGCAAGAATGCACCCTTCCTTGATGATCAAAATCTTGCATAAAGCGGCAGAGTTTAAGAAAAATATTGAAATGATCAGCTCGCAGATACAGGCACAATTAGAAGTGGCTGAGCCTCAGCCTAAGAAGCAGAAAATGCGAGTGATTCCTCCACAGCTACAATTACAAGAAGCACTAGTTGTTGTTCCACAACCTATGCCTCAAGAAGTGCAGAGAGTAGAACAACCAGTTCGACCACTACAAACTGCCCCACATGAACAATTGCTTATGCAGGTGCCTCTAATCTAGCAGATTCATCCCTTACCTCAAGAAACTACTGGGATACATGAAATTGAGAGTGAAATTGAAGAGGATACCTATCCTTTTACATTCACTTTCCCTATCACTGTACCTACAATTTTATCATTAGTTGATACCACTACTCGACTAGAGAAGGGCCTTTCTCGGGACAACTTTCCCAAGCATTCTTTCTCTGATATCAACTTGTCTCACATTCTTTCTTCCACCAATGGAACCCCCTTAGCATCACAAAACATACCTATTAGCATTCCTCCTTATACTTCATCTATTCCTCTGATATCATTGGAACCCCACACTACTACTATATATTCACATTCGTTAATCCCACAACTTTCTACTCCTTCTATTCCTACAATTTCCTCCATTGAAACCTTTGTATCAGGTCCTCTTCCTGTCTCTTCATCTCTGGCATCTGATATTCCTATTCCTTCCACCACCCTCCCACCTCTTACTATGAATATTCCCACTACTAAAACCCCTCAGCCAGCACCATTGGTTACCATCCATGAAGGAACCATCTCAAGAGCATATGAGATGGCTGATTTTGGAGAGGATGTGGGTGTCTCTCTAGGATAATATTTCTAAAGTAGGAAAGAGAGGGTAGCGATTAATAAAGGAAATAAGAGGTCAAGGGAAGAAACCACCAAGAAGGGAATGGCTCTAGATAAGATCGTTTGGAAAAGGGAGTCCTATGATATAAGACAAGGAGCCTTGGACACAAAAGCTTCCATGGGATCTTTTGGTGGAGCCAATTTTGATTCATTCTCCCAATTGAAAAAAGAGTTAGAAGAGAAATAAAGGAAATTGCAAAGGTCCAAATAGGACCAAACGCAGACAAAATAACATCACAGGTAAGAAATGCAGGACATGAGAGAAATATGAGGGAGAGTTGAAGAAACTTCAAGGAAAAATGATTACCTCAAGTAGCATCTTGAGAAATTAGATGATTTGAATGAGAAACACATGAACACGATTGCTTCCCTTGATAAACCACTCAAGGAATTACATCAAGTATCAACCACCTCTTCTTTCTCCAAATTTACAGGAGAAGAATTCAAGAAACTAGCATGTAAAATACATGATGATTTTTATAAGCATGGTCAGTTTGTTCAAAGGTTTTAATGAAATGCATGAGTTGTACAATTCATTTGAGCGGCAGTATGATAGTGTAGTGGACTGGAAAAAACATATCAAGGATACACCAGATGACTTTCTAGTATTGGACAAGTTGAAACTCAAAAATATCGAGGTGACAATTGAAGTTTGGGAGAGTGTTTTTGTTGCGGTAGAATCCATCATCAAGGATGGGAAGGTGGAGTACAAATAGATATGGTTTTATTTTGTGAATTTTGTTGGTATATTGGATCTACCACTATTGGATCCTATTGATTAGGACCTTCCCACCAAGCTAAATTTGGAAGAGAGTTCACTGCAATTAAGGAGCAAATCCATGGAATCACTCAACTTACCTTGCATGAAATCACGAAATGGATTGAGACACCTCTCACCTCGATGATGAGAATTGATGTGTTCCTTCAGGAGTGGGTGAAGATAAAGAAGAGAGAGATCGCATCTTTGAATTGTAAAGCAGAGATGCATTTAGAACACGCCCAATATTAAAACATTGAGGATTTGATGGATGTATATGACAAGTGGAAATCAGCCCTTGGAAAATCTTAAAATTGAATAGTTTGTAATCCCACATCTTTAGAACTTTCTTTCTTTGTAATTTTTTGTAATATTATTTAAAGGGAAGGGTTTTTCCTAAGGGGGGACGAGTGGTGATTAATCCTAGGATAACTATACAAGAGAAAAGACTACCAAGCACATACCAGGAAATATTTTTAATTTTGTACTTTGTAATGTTTTGCAAGTTGAATAAAATTACACAGTTATTTATGCTATGTTCTTCGGTTATTCATTGAATGTTTTCCATGAATTCTAGTCTTTCTTCTATCTATATGGCATACTTATCATTGGTTGCTGATCTATTGGATGTGTTAGTTTATGTATGGATTTTTCCTTACAATATTAACACATTAAATTTGAATTGAATGAATGTCTTCGTTTAATTCACATTCTTTGTTATGCAATTGATGAGTAGTTATTAATCCCTAATACTAATTTGTCAATTGGTATTACCTGATAGGACATGTTGTACACTTATAAAAATTTGGATAAAGCATTGCAATTTTTATTGTTTGGTTTTATTTGAAGCTGGTTAAGTAAAGTGAACTTTATTTATATTTCTATATGTTGAGGAATCATTTTCTTGTTATCAATTATATTTACAACTGGCTTGCCTAAATCTATTACAATCACTGCTTAAGTTTTCTTGAAAATTTATTCTAGAATCAAGTTACTTCAAACCTTCTCAGATATTCCCTGAGGTAAGAATAGATCACTTAGATATAAAAACCCTTGTGCTAGTGGAGGCCTCATATCCATAGGATTTAGTCATCCCAGACAACTTGTGAATAGAATCATATCTGCGTGGGATCGATTTGAAGCCTTTATATTTGGACTATTTCCTTGTGTTGAATGCCTTGTAGATATTCCAACAGCCTACAATCCCGGTTCATCAAGAAATGTCGCTAGAACGAGGGCCATTGTGAAACATGTCACGAAAAAACACTAGCAAACCTCCTACTCCTAGATCACCAATTATTAATAGAAGTCGTATTCAAGATTCTACGTCTACAACATGACCTGTAGAATATCATATAATAATTCCTCTCACTCCTACATTGGAACTTGTTGTTAACATACCGTAAATTCTCTTTGTTTCGCTAACTAGGGGGATCCTTACACTTGAACAGTTGAGGAAAAGTACCCAAGACACAACTGCTAAGTTTGAACAGAGAGCTGAAGTCATTCGTAGCCTCACAGGAAGTTTACTTGTAACCCATCCAGTTGATAATTCTCCTGTGACCATAACTGCTCAAAATACTACTGAACAACCAGAATCTCTTGAGATTCAAATAGACCAACTATTTGGGAAAACATAACAACCTCAAACTAGTCTTCATCCCAATATTCAGGTGGACCACCACCAACACCACTCGCTTCATCTTCTTCACCATCTGAGGACTCCTCAGATATCGAAAAATATTCTAGATCTTCTTCAGTAGAAGATGTTGATGTATATGTAACTTCGTAATGTATTTCACTTGTATTTCTTATATATTGTAACCCGATGTTTATTCTGGGATGTACTTGAGTCATGTCATGCCCCGATGTTCCTATCGAGAATATCTATAATGTAAGCAAGTCATGTCAAGTCATTGTGGGTATCCCTCCTATTGGCTAAGGGTTAAAGTCCCCGCAGTTTTGGGGCACTAGGGTTATTAGACTCTCCTAGTGAGGTCGGACCTAGTAGGGTTTAGTCAAGTCGGGAATTAGTATAAATAGAGAGTTGGCCTCTCTATTTATCACACATCTCATACACACTCAAGTGTAGTGAATAGTTGAGGAAGGAGAAGACACTGGGGCTAGATAGAAAGAAGGTTACTGTTCTTGGGAGATCACTTACTATTTTGGGTTCTACATTTGGTGCTGATTCTATCTCTGAGGAAGTTGCGAGGTTTTCACCATTTATGGTTTCCCCAAGGATAAACACTGTGTTCATTGTCTCTTGTGTTTTATTGCTGTGCTTGTTATTCTCTCAGTTAAATATCCTAATGTATTGCTAGCTTAATGATGAAAATCTAACATGGTATCAGAGCTAACCTGAGAAGAAGACACTGTGCAGCTGCAGGAACTAGGGATTCCTAGTTAGTGGATCTTCCTCCATTTATTTTCAGCAAAATAATGTTGGATTAAATCTCCTCCTTAGGGCGCATCTTTCTGTCGAAGCAGAATCCAAGTCTGGGGTTTTTCAGTTTTGGACCTGACACTGCTACCGGAAATTAGGGCTTTTCACAGAATAGGAATTTTTAAGCGAGCCTAGGACTGGATTGATCTGCTCCCCAAAATCAAATTCAGGGATAATATTCAAATCATTTGGTTGGACAAAAATCTGGAAAAGAAAAACCCTAATTTGCTACGGAACGAGCAATGCCGGATTTTAGCTCCGAATACAGATCCGACATCTTGACCTGGTAAGATATAAATCTTTTGAGGTTCTTAGTTTAAGATGTTTCATCATACCAAGCTTGATGAAAATCTTGAGGGAGCTGATAACTTCCGAGCCTGGAAGTATAGGATCTCCCTGGTCCTGGAAGAAAATGAGTTGGACTCCTATACCAATGAGGAGGTTCCAGTTCTAGAGGGAGATGAGCCTAAGGCCTTACATAAGAAGAAGTTGGTTATGGAAAAGAGAATCATTGCTGATTCTATCAAGGATCACCTCATACCATAGGTGTCCTCCCTCAAGACACCTAAAGCTATGTTTCATGCCCTAACCAAATTGTTTGAAGGGAAGAACATAAACAGGAAGATGACTTTGAGAAATAAATTGAAGAATGTAAAGATCCGGAATGATGAGACTGTTCAGTCTTACTTTACAAGGGTATCTTAGATAAAGGAACAGCTGGAAGCAGGAGATGAATAAGTGGAAAATGTAGAAATTGTGATGACCACCTTGAATGGTCTCCCTAGATCATGGGACTCTTTCATTCAAGGGATCTGTGCCAGAAAGAAGTTAGTCAAGTTCAACAGACTATGGGAATAATTCTCTCAAGAAGAAGCTCGGATAGCAGCTCGAGAAGAGAAGATGGGAAATGAAGATTAAGTTCTCACTGTTCACTCCAAGAGAACTAGAAGGAACCATCATCACTCCAAAGGTAAGATCTCACACCCTAAAATAGATATGTCTACCATTAGATGTTACACATGTGATGAGAAAGGTCACATATCCAGATTCTCCCCTAATAAAGGGAACTTAAAGAAGAAGAAGGAAAACAAGAGAAGACATCATGCTCATGCTGCAGAAGATGATGAACCTTCCACAAAGAGAATAAGACAAGAAAGTGATTCTTCAAGTGATGAAGAATATCTGTTGATCTCCGCTCTTACGAGAACTGTTTCACATGGAAGCAATGATTGGATCATAGATAGTGGTGCTTCCAAGCATATGACAGGATTCAAAGAATCATTTGTGAAGCTATCTAAACATGAGTCACCTCACAAGGTGAAACTTGGGGATGAGTACCAGTATCCAATAAAAGGTAGTGGTGAATCCTCCTATATACTAGACTCTGGAAAGTATATGAAGATGAAGAATGTATTATTTGTTCCAGGACTAAAGAAGAACCTCCTCTCCACATCTGCATTGGATGCAAAAGGAATGAGGGTTTATTTCGTAGATGGAAAAGTTCTTATGTGGCCAAAACGAAAGACTTTTGATGATGTAATACTGATTGGGGAACAAGAAGGAGGTCTATACAAGCTGAAGGGCCAATTAGAACAAGCTTTGGTTCATGACTCAGTAGAACCAAATGAACTTTGGCATAGAAGGCTTGCACATGTGCATTACAGAACACTACCACTTGCAAGCAAAGTTGTTGAAGGCCTTCTAGAAATTCAAGCAAAACATGAAGGGGTCTGCAAAGGATGTGCGAAAGGAAAGAACACAAAGAAGACATTTCCAAGTAGCAAAAGCAAAGAAAAAGGAATCTTGGAAATCATCCACTCCGATGTATGCAGACCAATGTCATCAATCTCACTAAGTGGGTATGTGTACTATGTTTCTTTTATTGATGACTTTTCTAGGAAGACATGGATTTACTTCATGAAGAACAAAGATGAAGTGTTCAGCAAGTTCAAGGAATTCAAAGCCTTGATCAAGAACCACATTGAAAAGAAGATCAAGACTTTTCGATCAGACAATGGCAGGGAATTCACTTCAAATGAGTTCAAATAACTATGTAAAGACTTAGGGATTAAGAGGGAGTTGTCCACTCCTTATAATCCACAACAGAATGGGATTGCAAAAAGGAAGAATAGAACTATCATGGAAGCCACAAGAGCTATGCTTCATGATCAAGATCTTCCTAGGCATCATGGGGCAGAAGCATCCAAAACAACGGTGTATGTACATAACCGTACTCCACACAGAGTACTTGAGAACAAGACTCCTGAAGAAGTCTTCTCCAGCAAGAAACCAAAAGTCAACCATCTCAGAATAATCGGCTGTCTAGTGTACATACACATTCCAAAAGAGAAGAGGACAAAATTAGATCCTTTAGGAAAGAAGGGTATATTTGTAGGATACTCTAAAAGCTCGAAGGCTTATAGAATATACTTCCCAGGATTCAATAATATTGACATAAGTAGGGATGTAACATTTGACAAAGATTCAGCCTACATCAAATCCAGAAAGAAACATGCTGAAGAACCTGAAGAAGCAGAAGTTCCCAGAATTCATGATACAATCATGAACGAAGAAACTCAAGAAGAAGATCGAGAATTTGAAGAACCACAAAGACCTGTAGATCCACCACAAGAGAAGAATCCTCACAAGAGGAAACCTGCTTGGGTATGAGAGATAATCCAAGGTGAAAAAAAGATATGGGGTTCTAGAAGAGAATCTCAGAGAAAGAAAGAGGACTAGATCATGTTCCAGTTATGTAGCATTACTATGTGATTTCATTGATAAAGAACCTTCCAAATATGAAGAAGCAATAGAACGAAAAATAATGGAAGGATGCTATGATCGAAGAGTATCAATTGATCATGAAGAATGATGTTTGGGATGTTGTCCCAAGACCAGAAGGGAAGTTAGTTGTAACTTCCAAATGGATCTACAAGATTAAGCATGCTGTAGACGGTAGCATAGAAAAATATAAAGCAAGATTTTTTTCTCGTGGTTTCTCACAGAAAGAAGGAATAGACTATGAAGGAACCTTTGCAGCTGTAGCCAGATACACTTCCATCAGATCGGTACTTGCTCTGGTTGTAGTGATGAAATGGAAGATACACCAAATGGATGTCAAGACTACTTTCTTGAATGGTGTAGTAGAAAAGGAAGTGTATGTATAGCAGCCACTCGGTTTTGAGACACATGACAGGGAGTCTCTTGTGTGCAAATTGAAGAAAGCCCTGTACAGGTTGAAACAGGCACCCATGACATGGTATGGTAGAATTGACAGCTTTTTATCCAGTTTGGTCTTTACCAAGAGTAAAGCAGATTCCAACCTTTACTACAAGGTTGAAGATGGAAACCCTGTGATGCTTCTACTATATGTAGATGATATATTTGTGACAGGTATGGATGGGTTGATTGATGATACAAAGAGAAAGCTTGCTGCCAAGTTCAAAATGAAGGACTTGGGTATGATGCATTATTTTCTAGGTATGGAGTTGTGGAAAAATACAGATTGAATCTTCCTTGGACAAGGGAAGTATGCAGTAGAGATCCTGAAGATATTTGGGATGATAGACTGCAAGGAATTAACCACACCTATGGCATTGAATCTGAAGCTATTCAGTGATGCTTCATCAGAGTCGATTGATGCCATAATGTATTGTCAGATGATTGGGTCCTTGATGTACTTGACAAACATGAGACCAGATATTTGCTTTGTTGTCAACACCTTGAGCCAATATTTGACAGATCCAAGACATGTTCACTTGACTGCTGCAAAGTATATTCTAAGGTACTTGAAGGGTATGGCTGATTATGGGCTCAAGTATAAGACTGATCAAAGGATTAACTTGGAGGGTTATGTTGATTTAGATTGGGTAGGAAGTGCCATTGATAGGAAGAGTACTTCAGGTTGTTGCTTCAGTATGGGATCATGTGTGATCTCGTGGTTTAGCAGGAAGCAATCCTGTGTGGCACTGAGTACAGCTGAAGCAGAGTATGTTGTAGCTTGTTCAGCTAGTTGTGAGGCAGTATGGATGAGGAAGCTACTGTCTGATTTATTTGATCTCTAGTTAGATGGTACTTGTATATACTGTGACAATGAGAGTTGTGTAAAGTTTCCATAGAATCTAGTATTCCATGACAAGTCGAATCATATCGAGATCAATTATCACTATATCAGGGATATGGTGTAGAGAGGAGCAGTGAAGCTCCAGTATGTTGCAACAGATGAACATATAGCTGATGTGTTGACTAAGCCATTGGCTAGGGTGAAGTTTGAGTACTTCAGGGAGAATCTTTGTGTTCTCTAGATTGAGATTCCTCCCAAGAGGAAGTGATGTGTCTATGCTGAGCCTTTCTAACATGGTCAGAGGATTTGTTCCTTCCATGGTCAGATGTAAGTGCTGTGCCATTCTGACATGGTGAGAGGATTGGTTCCTTCCACGGTCAGATATAATTGATGTGCCCTTCCGACATGGTGAGAGGATTGGTTCCTTCCATGGTTGGATGTAAGAGTTGTGACATGGTGAGAGGATTGGTTCCTTCCATTGTGAGGTGTATGTGATGATGCCACATCCAACATGAAAAAGGGTTGGCTCTGTGAAGACACATATAGTATGAAAAAGGACTAGCTCTGTGTGGATGCCACATCCAGCATGAAAAAGGGTTGGATCTGTGAAGACTACCACATTTAGTATGAAAAAGGACTATCTCTGAGTGTGTGCCACATCTAGTATGAAAAAGGACTAGCTCTGTGAAGACTCATCTAGTATGAAAAAGGACTAGCTTTGTGAAGGATCATCCTGTATGAAAAAGGACTGGCTGTGTGTGTGTTCCACATCTAGTATGAAAAAGGACTAGCTCTGTGATGATACATCCAGTATGAAAAAGGACTGGATTTGTAGATATACATCCAGCATGAAAAAGGGCTAGCTTTGTAGAGATTCCTATGACGAGAATAATCAAGAGATAGCACCCATGATGATGATCCAGATCGAGTGATGATGATCCAGCAGTGATGATCCAGATTGAGTGATGATCCAGATCCAGTGATGATCTAGATCAAATGATGATGATCTAGATCCAGTGATGATGATCTAGCAATGATGATCCAGATCGAGTGATGATCCAGATCTAGTGATGATGATCCAGCAGTGATGATCCAAATCGAGTGATGATCCAAATCCAATGATGATGTCCAATCATGATCTAGATCAAGTAATGACCCAGATCTGATGATGAAGATGACTTGAAGATGAAGATGCCTTGAAGATGAAGATGACTTGAAGATGAAGAAGAATTGAAGATGATGAGGACTCAATGATGACCCAGAAGATACATAGAAGAATACTTGTGATAAAAATTGTGTCGAAAGAATACCTTCCTCGTTAAGAGGGAGTGTTGATGTATATGTAACTTCGGAATGTATTTCACTTGTATTTCTTATATATTGTAACCCAATGTTTATTCCGGGATGTTCTTGATTCATGTCATGCCCCGATGTTCCTATCGGGAAGATCTATAATGTAAACAAGTCATGTCAAGTCATTGTGGGTAACCCTCCTACTGGCTAAGGGTTAAAGTCCCTACAGTTCTGGGGCACTAGGGTTATTAGACTCTCCTAGTGAGGTTGGCCCTAGTAGAGTTTAGTCAAATTGGGAATTAGTATAAATAGAGAGCTGGCCTCTCTATTTATGACACATCTCATACACACTCAAGTGTAGTGCATAGTTGAGGAAGGAGAAGACACCGAGGCTAGATAGAAAAAAGGTTACTGCTTTCGGGAGATCACTTACTATTTTGGGTTCTGATTTTGGTGCTGATTCTATCTCTGAGGAATTTGTGGGGTTTTCACCATTTATGGTTTCCCTGAGGATAAGCACTGTGTTCATTGTCTCTTGTGTTTGATTGCTTTGCTTGTTATTCTCTTAGTTAAATATCCTAATGTATTGCTAGCTTAATGATGAAATTCTAACAGAAGAAGCACCAATGACATACCAAGTAAACATGCCCTGCTTGGACCTGGATGAAGTCTTTGTCCCTGGGAAATAACACAAGTTGCCTAAGAATCTTGAGAAGTGGATCCTAAAGTTCAACCCTGATGATAGATCCCATGCTAAGGACCACATAAAGACTTTTATGTAGGCTGTTAAGATAAGAAGTATAGTTCATGAGGACATGGTGTGCAGACTTTTCCCATAGTATTCTGAGGGTCAAGCTTCCACTTGGTATTTTTCCTTGGAGGCCGGTTCTATTAACTCTTGGTATGAGTTTGAAATATTTTTTCTTGAGAAATTCAGGGATGACACTACCCCCAAAGATCTTGTAATTGAACTGTCTTCCCTTAAAATAAAAGGAAAATATAGAGTAAAGGATTTCAACCAATGGTTCTCCTGTCTATAAAACATGATTCCTACCATTTTTCTTCCTACAGAAGAGTTGTTGGTAGCTTACTACATTAATGGTCTACTTAATCAAATTGCTACGTGGGTAAAAATGGATCATAAAACCACTCTACAACAAGTTTTTTCAGAAGCTTCCTTTCTAGAGAAAGACATGTTTGACTTGAAGGACAATCTTGACACCCAAGAAGATCAACCTTCAACATCTAAAAGAAGGTAGGAAAGTTCCCATGAACCCACATCCCAAAACAAAGACCCTTATGAAATGGACACCATGAAGAAACTCTTGCATAAGATTTCGAACTATATGGTAGATCTCAAAAAAAATAAAAATGAAATTCTGGTAAGTAATAGAGGTATGGCCAGGCCACCATTCCAGAGAGCTTACCAGCCTCCCCAGAATCAACCTACAAACCCTGAGGAAACAATTAACTATGATGAGATTTACTCCATTTTTAAAGCCTTGAATTATGGACCACAAACCAATCATGATGATAGTAGAGATAATTCATAGGGAGTTGCATACCAAGCATAGGTAAAGTGGCAACATCAAAATACAAGGTAATCCCCGAAGTCAAGTACAATTTGGTAGATTACTTAAAAAAGGATAAAGCAAATATTGCTTTGTTTAACCTTCTTAAAATACCACCCATAAGAGAAAGTTTACCTAAGAATATGGTGTTAAATAAATAGAGAGAAGTTCAGAATAATAATTTAGAAATTTGCACAAATCCTGATGGTCAAAAGACTAGTATCAAAAGGATTCCCCTTTTCTGCTAACTTTTAAAGCTTTTAATAGGATTGTACACAATTGTATGATTGAATCAAGAGCATCATCTGATGTTATTCATATCTTTGTCTGTAGGAAACTTAATGAAACCTGGGAACCTTTCCCTACCCAAATAGGCCAAATTGAAATATCTAGAGTTAAGGTAGTAGGTGAGATGACGAATGTTCTTATGACATTATCCATAGATTCTAGGATCCACCAGACAATAGATATTGTTGTGGCAGATATTCCAGAGACTTATGGAATTTGGTCGAGTAGGGATTGGTAAGAGAATATTAAGGGCTCCTTTTCCACTGATTGGTCACACTTGTGGTTACCATACAATGGCAGACCAAACCAGATCAAAATTCTCAGGGGACCGTTCATGAAGCAAACACTTATAGAACTTAATGACCCAAGTGAACCTGCTGTTTTCTTCACTTCAGCCATAGAGAATTATACTTTTGACACTTTCTTTGGGAATTTTCCTACTGATACCTCCCTTGCTCAGGATGTTTAAGATTATCATAAATTGACAATTGCACAGTTGTTCCATTTTATGGAGAAATTTTTCGTAATGTATATAATGTCAATACGAATTTTAGATTACATTTGTATTCTTGGACACTTTTCTTTGATGAGTCTAAATCCAAGGATTTTTCTGGTGCAGGTTGTGTACTCATGGATCCTAAGGGAACCAAATGGATGATTTCTTGTAGTATTGAATTCGAGTGTAACAATATTTCTAAATATGAGGCTCTGGTACATGGTTTCAGGAAGGCAATAGATTTTGGCACACAAATCATTGAATGTTATGGAGATTCTTAAATCATAGTCAAGCAGGTGAGAAATACTACCGATTATTTGTGTCCACATTTGTTGAATGTTCATAAGTTAGTTAGGGACATGAAAAATTCATTTACGGATTTTAATATCAAATCTGTCCCTAGGTCATAGAATTTGAATGCGGATATTTTAGAAAACACTACATCTAGGCTCATTCCACCAGAAGGCATGTCCCCTGATACCTTTTCTATTGAAATCATGTACATACCTTCTATACTAGATAATATAACTAGTTGGAAAATATTTGATGAGTATGTTCAAATATTAGACTTCCTAAAATCCCATGACTTTTTTAAAGACTTAGCTATAGATGAGGCTAAACATGATAAGTATTTGTCTAATCATAATTTTCCCTCCAACTTGATCCCTAAATCACTCAATAATTTAGAGAGATACTATGACTTGCAAGATCAATTTAAAGGAAATCCTAATTTCAAAACTCATAGTTCTTCTCTTAATTATAAGATTGTTAATCTTGGTAATGAACAAAACCCTCAGCTTATTAATATAGGGATTACTTGTTCTCCAGAAGACGAGAGATATTTAGTTAAACTATGTAAAGAATTCAAGGGTTTTTACACATGGAATTATGATTATCTCAAAACCTTTGATTCTTCTATCATGCAGCATAACATACCCCTAATGCCTGATATAAGATCCTACCAAAAAAAATTAAGGAAGATGCATCCTAGTCTCAAACCATCCATCAAAAAAGATCTTAAGAAAATCCTAAAATCTAGAATCATTTTTTCGGTTAGACACGCCGTGGATCTCTAACCTGGTCCCTGTTCGCAAAAATAATGGAGAGCTCAGACTATGTTTGTATTTCCACAACCTAAACAGAGCATCCAAAAATGGAAACTACCCTATTCCATCAATGGAAAAACTTTTACAGAGAGTTTTGGGTGCATAAATGTTTTCTTTTCTTTATGGATTTTTAGGTTATAACCAAGTTTTGGTCACAACCTCCGACCAGCTTAAAAATTCTTTTAGAACACCCCGAGGCCTTTTGCCTACAGGAGAATTCCTTTCAGACTAATCGATCTTGGTGTAACATTCCAGAGAGATATGGATATAGATTTTATAGGTTTGATGCATAATTATGTTGTTATTTATGTAAATGATATAACTATTTTTTCTAAAAAATTACATGATCATTTGTTCGCGTTAAGACAAGTTTTTGAAATATGTAGGAAGTATGGAATTTATTTGAACCCAAAGAAATCTGTTTTTGTAGTTACAGAAGGAAAAATTATGGGCTTTATCGTTTCAAAAGATGGAATGATAATTGACCTAGAAAGATATAAAGCCATTGAAAAAATTGGACTCCAAAACTCAAAAAAAGCCATGCAATCTTTCGTTGGGAAGAATAATTTTGTTAGGAGGTTTGTACCAAATTTTGCACAAATTGTTAGACCACTTCAGGACATGATTAAGAAAGATGCTTTGTTTAAATGGTCTGACATAAAAAAGGATGCATTCATCAAGATTAAGAAGGACATAATGGATTATCCTATGTTGATGCCTCCCGATTTTTCAAAATATTTTATTTTATATACTTTCGCTATGATTTTTCTTATGCTTCTATGCTCACTTAGAAAAATGCAGACGGCACAGAGATCTCAATTTCATTTATGAGTTCAACATTCAAAGTGAATGAGTTGAAATATACATAGGTTGACAAGAAGGATTACACTGTTTATAAATCTATGAAGCATTTTAGGCCTTATTTGTTGAAGTATAAAACAGAGGTGATCATCCCATATGAAACCATAAGAAATGTTTTGATTCAAAAGGAGTTGGGAGAAAAACGAGCTCACTGGATGACTGCACTCCAAGAGTATGATTTGGAGATTAATCCTTCCAATATGGTCAAAGGGAAGGGACTATGTTTACTTGTTTCCCAATCCAATAACCCATAGAAGTAACATCAATGGATTCAAGAGGAAGACATGTATGTTGATACTATTGATGTTATTTCTGCTCCATCATCTAAATGGTATGATGATATTAAATTTTATCTTATTCATGGGTATGCGACTCCAACCCTCATATTTAATAAGTGTAGGAAATTGAGATTGAAATAAAAACCTTATCAATTCATTGATAATGTGTTGTTCTATAGAAATTCTAATGGCTTCTTTCTCAGGTGCTTAGAAAAAACACAAGCTGATAAACTTCTGTTTGAAATGCATGCATGGCCTGCAGGTGTACACTTTTAAGGTGAAACTGCTGCACATAAAGTGTTGAGAGCTGGATACTATTGGACCAAATTATTCAAATATGCATATACCTTCATTAAAAAGTGTGATTCCTTCCAAATATGTGATGGTAAGTTGAAAAAACCAGCCTTCCCCCTCCAACCTGTCACTGTCTAGTTTCCATTTCAACTATGGGGGCTGTATTTTGTTGGTCCCATTACTCCTCCCTCTACAAAGCAACATAAATACATATTAACCACAACATATTATTTTAATAGGTGGGTAGAATAAATTCCCCTTAGAGTTGCCAATACCAACTCGATTTTATCTTTTTTGGAGAGTAACATTGTTACTAGGTTTGGGGTGCTTGAGTCTTTGGTTTTTGATAATGCCTCATATTTTAATTTGATTGATCTAACAAAATATTCCCTTGAAAAAGGGATTAAATTCAAGTACTATGCAAACTATTACTCACAATGTAATGGTTTGGAAGAGTTTTCCAACGAGAATCTGGTCAATATTTTAAAGAAAATTGTGGTCACCCACCACAAATATTGGCATACAAAGCTCTTCAATGACTTATGGGAAGATCGAATCACTCCCAAGGTTTCCATTGGTAACTATCATTACTACTTTGTCCATGGCAAAGAACTTGTTTTCCCATCAAATATTCTTCTTTAATCATTACAAATTGCACAATATTGTTCACAGGATGTTGAAATCCTCTCCTCTTCAGAATCGAATTGACACACTTCTTAAATTATAAGAGGAGAGGGAGAAATACATAAATAAGTTATATCAAAATCAACAACTAGAAAAGAGATGGTTTGATGATAATTCCTCCACCAATTGTGATTTTTAGATTGGCGATCTGGTGCTGAAGTGGGACAAACCCCACAAAGACAAAAGAGACTATACCAAGTTTCAACGTCTGTGGTTAGGGCCATTCATTATTACATAAAATCTTGGCCCTAGTACTATCTAATTACAGACGTTGGAAGGTATTTCTGAGACTTATCCAATGGAAATCTAACTCCTCAAGAGGTATTTTGCTGAAGGTAAGATTCGCTTACCTGTATATAGGTGTGTTGTTTTGATTGTTTTTCTTTTGGATTTGTTTGGTTTGATTGATTTCTTGTTTCTTTTGTTTATAGAATATAGCATGCTTACATTAGCTAGTTGCATTTGGTGAATTGGTTTATTCCTATAACATTTTAACTGAGTAATTTTAATTTGGATGTATCAGAAATTTCCACTTGGTTTATATCTGAAACAATATCTTCATGGGAATGCAATCCAAGATCTATGATAACTATTTAAATTGAATATTCAGTCCCTATAATCACTATCTTTATCCATGCTCATTATGGTGATTGAGTTTTTAGGAGTACTCTCGTGTCCTTGTCAGGTGCCTTGGTGATTATTGGCAATACATATTTAATAACCTCTTTAACCTATGTTCTTTTCTGATCTCACCTTGATTGCCTTGGAATTAACAGAATAACCTTAATAAGTGTAAAATACAAGATAAGGGGTCTTATCACAAGCCAACCTATCATGTTCATAGTCATGATCAGTGAATGACATTACCATTAGATGGTTCCCAAGCCAAGGTAATTCCTTGCAGTTTTTATTTGTAAATTATTTTTCCCTCTTATTTCTCTAAAATACAACATGTTACGTTCAAGGAGAGGGGCTCTTATCACAAACCAACTTGACCATGTTCATGGACTTTATTTGGACTGAAATTACTAACAGGCAGTTACCAGGCCATGGTAATTTCTTTTGGTGTAAAAACTAGAACACAAGGAGTCTCTTAACAGAGCTAGCTTGTTTAGTTTCCAGGTAAGGCCTGTGTGTGGCATTGTACCCTACCAGGGAAATGGTCTTGTTTCAACTAATTTTTTATTTGTCATACTAAAAAAGAATATTTTTGCATATATATCCCTAATAAAATAATCCATATTCAAAGTGATTACTGGTTTGATGATCATGAGAAAGATCCATGTTTTTACCATAAACTTATATAAAACTGTCCCATTACTGACATCTTGATTACAAGAATACCTTCTCACTTCTTAGACTTATTTGTTTATTGAGTATCACTATTAGTGGTTATGGGATTGTAAGATGACAATTGTATTTATGGTTCTGCTAGGTCTAGTTGTGTTTTCATGAGTTTGTTGTTTATTATGAACTGAAACATATTTTTAAACCGACATGTCTTGTTTGAAATTTTTATGTCAAACTGTACAGGGATAATTGCTTCACCTAGCAAGTTTCCATTTGTTTCTCATGGAAACAGATCCCATTTTAAGCTGCTAAAATAGGATCCCCACTCATCCTTTTAATTGGATTTTAAGGCCCTAATCTTTTTAGGGGATTTCTAACTGTAAGTACTGTGCTTTGACCTTAATAAAACTTCCTTAGAAACCTTGTTTTTCTTGGATTTTGTGGATTGGAGAAGCACCCTTGTTTCTTTTACATATGTCTTGCACTTTTGCAACCCGCATTCCATTTTCAGAAATTAGATTGTGAAAGTCCTTTTTCTTTTTGGAGGTTTTCAGAAATCAATTTCCTGCATTATACAACCTACAAATGTAGATTGTAGAAGTTAGAATTTTCTATTCAATAAAATATTTCCTTTCTGCAACCCGCAATGCCGATTGCGGATTGCAGAAATATTTTTCAAAATAAAAGTTATCTTTTTCAACTTCGTCATCCGCATTCTGCAATGTGGATTGTGGAAATCCAAAAAGTCATGTTTTGCACATTTTTTCTTTTTTGATTCCACAAAACCCAACCCGCAATGCAGATTGTAGAAAGAGAAAACTAAATAAAATTATCATTTGCAAACTTTCCTACCCACAACCTGCAAACCGCAAATATTTTGCGGATTGTGGAACTTTGACAACTTTTTCTTGGTCAATAATTTTATTCTGCATCGCACAACCTGCATTGCAGATTGTGAAAATCGCAGGATCCAAAATTTTGGTTGAAGTTCACCTTTGCAGTTTGATTTCCCTCCTTGATCTTGGTCATCTATTTATGCCAGATCTATGATTCACATCTATTCTACTGTTGAGTTTTTCATTATTTAGTTCATACGAATTTATGAATTCTTTATCATTTCATTTAGGATCTTTATTGTGATTAAGGGTTTTATTGTAGTTTTTCCTCGTTGAAGCTCACTAATCCTTGTCATGTAATTTGTCCACAGGTAATTTTTTGTGTCCAGAGTTTGTATTTTACATTTTTTACTGTGGGTAAAATCTAATCTTGGTGGCTAATTTTGGATCTAATTTCACTTCCAAGTTGGTTAGTTTTACTAGAAGCACAAGGTCTAAGACTGCTGTACAAGAGAAAAAGAGGAAGGGACCGAACACTGGTATCTTTACTGATACCAGTGGGCATGTTTTTGAAACTCTCCACTTGGATTGGTCAAGAATTTATTCCATTTTCGACAACGATGACCTTTCAGCTATTACCCATGACTAGCTCCACTATGCCAACATTAGAAATTATTAGCTCCATGCCATTGTAGCTCGACCCCCTTTCATGCCTTATAATGAACCAGTTCAGTGGGAATTAGACTACATAAACCCTAAGGAGAGATCCTTTGATGACTGTACTTACACGCAAGTGGCATCTTTCCACCAAGACATTTTTTCTAGAGTTTATCCTCTCAGAACTCCTCAACAACTCTTGAACGCCAAATTTCTTGATGCGACCATGTTCCAATTTAATTATGAATAGGTAAGAAAATCATGAATGGAAACCCATGTTGAGTTTGTTCCTAAGGAGGACAATTCTTACCCTATTTCGTGGTTTAAGGAACCTTTTTCCTTGCTGGAGGCCATGTTTTGCTGAATTTATGAATTACCCTATTCCTTAGTGTTTAGAGCCAAGTGGGATCCTGTAGCCCATCATCTCCTTATTACAGGGGATTCATTTAACTAGGCTCAGATCATATTAGTAAACATGAAGGACGAGATTGAGAAGTACCAGAAGAAATCAACTTCAAGAAATCCATTTTTATTCCTTTTGGCATATGTGATGGATGTTTTCTGCACCACATCATTTTCGACTATGGGATGGGAATGGACTAATACATCGCCTCCAGTCCATATTTATTGTTCAAAATTGTGGGAAGATAATTATTTTCCTTGGATTTATGAAATATGTGATCTTTCCATGGGGTCATTGTACCAGAAAATATTCAAAGAAGATGCTCCATCTTTTTTGGAAAGGGACATTTCTTTGATTTCAGTAAACGGTGATTGGTATGTGGGAGAATATTTCTCCTACATTCGTATTTGGGGTAGAAATGTAGTGCACTTACTGCTAAGAATAGTCCCAGATCGAATGGTTTTGCAGGAAATAACATATCAGACTATTGTCGATGGGATTTTTCCAAAGCTTGTATCGTCCAAAAGAAAGTCTTGGCCTAAGTTTTCGTTGCAGTTGGGTTTCCTCACTTTGCAAAATTCCACTCACGTCAGTATGTTGGGTAGATAAATTGTCAACATGAACTTTGGGGAAGCACCAAAGAGGATTCATGATCCTAATTCATATCTGGGGAGCCACTTCATTCAGGAACATGCTAAGATTCCCTATGCTCATCAAAATGAACCTGATGATTCAATTTAGAGAGGAGCCATCAATTTCCAGGAGGTACTGAGTAGGATTTTTGATCCCACTATCAAGGCACATGTTTTTCAATGTAAAAAGGAGCTGAAGACTACCATGCTACACTTCAGACATGTCAAATTGACAGTCGAAGAGAATATTCAAAGGCAAAATCTAGAAAGGGAAGATAAAGAGCAATCAGCTAGGTCCTCTTCTTATCTTCCCACTAAATCAAAGGACAAAGGTAAGGCTATTCTTGAAATTACTGTAAGAACGAATCCTTCCTTGATGATTGAAACCTTGGATAAAGCAGCAGAGTTTAAGAAAAATCTTGAAAATATTAGCTCGAAGATAAATGCACAAAAAAAGTGGTTGATCCTTATCTTATGAAGTAGAAAATTAATGTGATTCCTCAATAGGTACAGGTACAAGAAGCACCAGTTGCTGATCCACAACCTATGCCTCAAGAAGTGCATAGAGTATAACGATCGGTTCCACCAGTACAACCTACCCCACATGAGCAATTTCTTATGCAAGTGCCTCCAATCCAACAGATTCATCCCTTACCTCAAGAAACTACTCAGATACATGAAATTGAGAGTGGCCTCAAAGAGGAGACTCTCCTTTTACATTCACTTTCCCTATCACTATACCTACAAGTCTATCATTAGTTGATACCACTACTCAGCCATAGAAGGGCCTTTCTCGGGATAAATTTCCCAAGCATTATTTCTCAGAGATTATTTTGTTGCACATTCTTTCTTCCACCAATGGAACCCCCTTAGCATAAAAAAATACTAATTATTATAATTCCTCCTCTACTTCATCTATTCCTCCAATATCATTGGAACTTGACACTTCTCCTATATCTTCACATTCGTTAATCCCACAACTTGCTACTCCTTCTATTCCTACAATTTCATCCATTGAAACCTTTGTATCTGATGCTCTTCCTATCTCTTCATCTCTGGAATCTGATATTCCTATGCTTCCCACCACCCTCGCACCTCTAAATATGAATATTCACACTCTTAAAATGCCTCATCCATCATTATTGGTTACCGTCCATGAAGGCACCATCTCAACAACAAATGAGATTGTTGATTTTGGAGAGTATGTGGTTGTCTCTCTAGGACAATATTTATGGATGGGAAAGAGAGGGAAATGATTAATAAAGGAACTAATAGGTCAAGGGAAGAAACCACCAAGAAGGGAATGGCTCTATATTAGATTATTTAGAAAAGGGACTCTTTTGATATCATACAAGGAGCCTTGGACACAACAGCTTCCATGGGATATTTTTCTAGAGCCAATTTTGATTCAGTCTCCCAATTAAAAAAATATTTAGATGAGAAAGAACATGAATTGAAAAGGTCCAAACAGGACCAAACATAGGCATAAGATCATCACAGTTGAGAAATGCAGGACCTGAGAGAGAAAGATGAGGGAGATTTGAAGAAAATTCAAGGGAAAAATGATTACCTCAAGCAGCAGCTTGAGAAATAAGGTGATTTGAATGAGAAACAAGTGAAAATGATTGATTCCCTTGAGAAACATCTCAAGGAACTCCATCAAGTATCAACCACCTCTTCTTTCTCCAAGTTTACAGGAGAAGAATTCAAGCAACTAGCCTATAAAATACATGATTATTTTTATCAGAGCATGGTCAGTTTGTCCAAAGGTTTTAATGAAATGCAGGAGTTGTACAATGCATTTGAATGCCAATCCAATATTATCTATAATCAAAACACCCGGATAATGGAGGAAACCAAGGCCTATGATACCGTAGTGGACTAGAAAAAGTATATAAAAAACAGACCAGATGACTTTTCAGTCTTGGACATTCTGAAACTGAAAAATACCGAGGAGACAATTAAATTTTGGGAGAGTGTATGTGATGTAGTAGAATCCACCATCAAGGATGGACAAGTGGTGTGCAAATGGAGATGGTTTTCTTCTGTGACTTTGTTGGGTATATTCGATCTACCATTATTGGATCCTATTGATCAAACCCTTTCCCCCAAGCTAAAATTGGAAGAGATTGACAGGAAGTTCGCTACAATTAAGGAGCAAATCCAAGGAATCACTCATCTTACCTTGCATGAAATAACGAAATGTATTGAGACACCTCTTACCTTGATGATGAGGATTGATGTGTTCCTTCGGAAGTGGGTGAAGATCAAGAAGAGAGAGATCACATATTTGATATGTAAAGCAGAGCTGCATTTAGAGCATGCCCAATATCAGTACATTGAGGATTTGATGGATGCATATGACTAGTGGAAATCATCCCTTGGAAAATATTAAAACTGAATATTTGTAATCCCACATCTTGGTAACTTTCTTTTTTTGTAAATTTTTGTAATATTATCTAAAGGGAAGGGTATTTCCTAAGGGAGGACGAGCGTGGATTAATACTAGGAGAATTATATAGGAGAAGAGACTACCAAGAACATACTAGGAAAGCTTTTTAATTTTGTACTTTGTAATTTTTTTCAACCTGAATAAAATTGCACTGTTATTTATGCTATGTTTTGTGGTTATTCATTAATTTTTTTTTTGTGAATTCTAGTGTTTCTTTTATCTATCTGGCATACAGATCATTTGTTAGGATTTAGCGTGTGCAAGTTTGATTCCCATATCATAACTGATTTTGTCTATGTTTCAAGGTTGGTCTTGGGAGCGTATTACTCTATAAATATATTCTCAATAGAGGAACAAAAGGTTCGACATTCATATTTTGAAGCCTGTGTGATTGGTTTTGTAGCTCATAAACTTTCTTGGAAGTAGTAATGCAAAGTATTTCATGGGTGTCTGATATTCATCATAGTGTTCAATGTTTAGTTTATGTTCCCATGTATACTTCATTTCCATGTTTGTGTAGTTTTTTCTAATGCATTTCTAGTTATATGCAAGGAATTGATTCTCTGTTTAACGCTCCCTGCATCAAATAACATGTTTATTATGTGTTTATGGTAGTTGTCGTGGAATTCATCCTCTGTTAGATGCTCCATTTCAATTATCATCCTTTACTGTTGGTTCTGTTAAAGGTTTTTTAGGAGATTCATCCACACATAGGTTCCTCCTATCTCATTGGGCTTCTTCTCATTCTCCCCTGCCATCTCTGAAAGATATTTTGCTGAATACTAACACCTATTTTTCCTCATACTACGAAGGTTATCACTAGTCATTATTTTTTGTAAGTACTTTAATGTTTCAGGTTTTGATTCCATTTCCCAATAGTCTCTAATATATTTCGGTCTTACACTCTTTAAAATCCAAACAACCCTTCCTCTCATAAATCTAGTCTTATGAATGCTTGTTTAAAGCTATATGTATATGGAAATGACCCCATGACAAAGAGAGCTCCCTCTATGACTGTATAGGATAGAATACAGTCTAAATATTGGTTTGAAATGGTTACCCCAGTGATTCCCTACCACAACCATAGGAAAATTATTGGTTGATAACATCTTGGCACCATTTCAAGGGACTAATTGTTATTGTTTCCTAAGGGAAAAACATTGTTCTAGTTCTACAACCTGGTTGAGTAGCTGGTCATAGACACATGTGTGTTTTACATGCTCTGACGAATTCACTCAAAAGTTTTGGAAGGTGACTACACTAGGAAATGCTGGCGACCAGAAGAACCAACAGGAGGAGAAATACTGATGCTGAATCTTTCAAAGAGATTTTTTATCTAGAGAGTTTGATTTGAAAGGCTAATAAGCTACAAAGGTTAGTCAGAACTCTTTCCTTACCTACTAAAGGTGTTGCTTCTATTAATGATATATCTAAGCATTATGATGAAGATTTTGGGATAGATTTACCTAGGACTAAATATGAGTCTATCCTCTCTAAAGTGGTTTCTAAAACCTCTGCATTTTAATTCTCCCGCATTTCCTAGTCATCGCAGAACTCAGAGCCTCTAGGAAGGGATCTCCAACACTTTCTTGGCCTAGCATGGCCCCTATTTTCCACTGAAATAAATGAATTAAGCTCCACTTCCAAGATCAAACAACCTACATCATCCAGTTTCACAACCCCTCATAACTCTGTCGTTCCTCACAACACACTTATTTTGTCTATCACACCACCTTCTATCCCTCTTGGAAACCCTGCCTTACCTCCAACGATGGAAAATAGGTTTGCTTGTATACTCCTCCTTGCTCCTCTTCATGAACTTCCTTAGGGATACTCCTAGAGGCTCAAATAGTTTCGTGGGAAGAGGGGTTATTCAGCTGAGGAACACTTAAGATGGTTTTCAGACTGGGTAGATCTAGAGGAAGTAAACTATGATTATGTTAAGGTCACACTGTTTTCCCAAACCTTGCCTAGAGAAGCAAGAAAATGGTACAAAAACCTCCTAGACAACTCTATTTCGAGCTATCAAGACTTTGAATATTCTTTCAAGCACACATGGGAAGACAAGAAGAACCCTAAGCAATATATGTCCCAATACCATTCCATGAGGAGGAGGGAGAGTGAATCTATCCAATAATTTTTTGGTAGATTCATGAAGACATATAATACCATCCCTGCCCAGTTCAAACCTTCCCCTAGTTTTGCCCAACTCCAATATGTTGAAGCCTTTGATAGTGAGTTTACATTGTGGCCAAGTGAAAGGGGATCATCCTCCATAGAATATATGATTAAAGATGCCATATAAGCATAGGTAAAACTAGATGCTGCTAGAAAGAAGGAAATGGACGAGGGAGAATAGAGAAGAGATGAAGGAGAAAGAGGAGAGAGAAGAAAGGATAAAGAAATTGAACAACCCTCTACCTCTAACTCACAAGAGGTTAGAATAGACATGATGATGAAAACCATGGAGAAGTTGATGCAAAGACTCACTGTGAATAACAGGCCACCTCTCAAGGAAAACGAGTAGAAAAATAGAAACCAAAATGTCAGAAGACCCCAAGTCCTCCAGAACAAGCAGAGACACCATCGAAACCCTCTAGGTCTACCTGTCAGGCCCCCATTTCAGGATAACTATGTGGAGAAAGTTTATGAATACCAAGCTAAGGATGAAATCCACTAGCTGGATATTGACTCATCCTCTATCTTTTTTACCAAACAAGAGCATGATAATTCCTGTCAAGTAGTGGAGGAGAAACCTACTAAGGAAAGAGAGGATTTTCAGAGGGGATACCAACTTTCTGCCATGGATCTTCAAAGATAGATTGGTCTAAGGAACATATATGTTCCTGTTATAAGAAATAAAGAGGCAGAAAACAAAGCCTCTACAAGAAAACAAAAGAGCAGTCCACTCGCTAAGGATACCTCCAGGAATGTAACAGATCCCAAAGGGAAAGACATGAAGGAGGATAATCCAAGGAGCTCATATCACGGGAAGACCTCTTTCAGTGTGGAGGTTGAAATTGCAAAGATCAAAATCTCTATCCCTCTCACTGAATTTTTAAAAAATTATGAATATCATTCCAAAACTGCCACAGTGTTGAAGTCTCCAGGAGAAGTTTCTTAAATATCAGATTCCCTATACCTCCAATATTATATTCCCACCATATTTCCTAGACCCCATGTATATGAGCCTTCTAATGACGATGTTCCTCCCTTCTATGTCAGTCTAAACATTCATAATTCCATCCTACACAATTCCATGCTTGATTCAGAAGCCTCCCACAATATGATTCCTAGGATGAGCATGGATAAACTGGGATTGGAAGTGACCAAACCATACAAAGACATTTTTTCCATTTATTTCAACAAAGTCAAGTGTCTAGGATTGATCAAATATCTAGTCATCTTGTTGGCCCAAATCCTTGCCAAAACCCTATTCATGGATGTAGTTGTACATGACATCCCTCCAAAGTTTGGAATGTTGTTATCAAGATCTTGGGAAACCAAAATCAAAGGTTCCCTCCAAATGGATATGTCATATGCCACCATACCTATTTTTGGAGTACAGAGAAGGCTCTTTAGGTAGAAAAATTTAGCATACATGGTGACCAGTGCTGAGAGGCCAAACAACCACCCCATCTATTCATTGGATATTGAGATGGGATCGATTATTTTATTTACAAAAGGAGGCAAAGACAACTATAGTTCATAGAACATTTCCTTTGTACCCAGTCGAGAGGAACTGGAAGGAGTGTGAGATGTAAATTTCAATGGGGAAACATGTAGAGAAGGGGCAAGATCTGTAGTTTGGGTGAGACCCCCATGAGGGAGATATTTAAATCATTCCTACAAACTTGCCTTTGATTGAAAAAAAAATGTGGTAGAGTATAAGGCTATGATGGTAGCCATTCAGGTCCTTAAGGATTTCTAGGTTAGGATGGTGGCGATACATGGGGACTTCGAGCTAGTGATTAAACAAATGCAAGGTGAGTATCAGGACAAACATCCCATAATGGGAACTTATAGAAAGGTTTCCCAAGACCTGATAGAGTGTTTTGAAGAATGCATATATAATCTAATTACCAAGATACAAAATTGTATAGCTGATTCTTTGGACACTTCTATTGTTGTATTCAAGATTCCCATTCCCTAATACAAAATATAAAATTGAAGTGAGGAACAAGCCCTCTATCCCAGATAATGTCAAGAGTTGGCAGGTCTTTGAAGATGACAAACAGATTCATAATTTCCTCACCATCACTAGGGAGTTTGAGGGCTTGACCATTGGTGAAAATGATATACTCGAAGAGGGGCCTACTCTCACCTAGGAGTGCTTACAAACCCATATTGTTTCTACCAATGAAATTCCACATGATGATAGCACTGTCCCTGCTAAGGGTGTTGTTAGCAGTAAAACTAGAAAGGTTGCTGGACCAAGAGTGCAGGAAATGGATGGACAATAGGAACATGTGAACAATCTCTATGGCAAGGAAATCCTATAGCTCAAAGGTAACTCTATTCTCAGGGATTTAGTTCCTTTAGAAAATATTTTTGATCCTAATGATGTTTCCAAGGAACCCCAACTTGTACCAAGTTGTGAATATGTTAACATTGGGATAGAATATCATCCAAAGGTCATCAAAATATCGAGAACTCTCTCACCTGAATCCAAATATAAGTACATCTCATTAATTAGGGAATACTCATATGTCTTTTCTTGGAGATATAGTGATATTAAGGCTTATGACAAAAGCATTATTCAGGAGACTATACCAATAAAAAAGGATGAGATGCCTTTCAAGAAAAAGATGAGAAGAATGAACCCCAAGTTGGTATCCCTAGTGGAAAAGGAGATCAAGAAACTATTTGAGGCCAAAATCATTGTATCCCTTAGATTCTCAAGGTGGGTGGACAACCTAGTCCTGGTTAGGAAGAAGAATGGGGAGATAAGGATATGTATTGACTTCAGGAACTTGAACATAATTTCTTTGAAGGATCATTACCCTCTTCCTAAAATGGATGACATTTTGCAGAAGGTAGTAAGGTCCCCAAGAGGAGCCATCATTTGGTTTTCTTTTTTATGCAAATTTGAAGTTACAGGCACTAGAACAAATTTTGAGGTCATGGGCCTCCGGGATAGTGCATAGTGGTGTAGTTAGCTGGGTTTTTTGCAGGTATAGAGGGCCCAATGGATTAGGAACTTAGTCTATGGGGTTCTTTTCTACCTCATAGGGAGGATAGCATCCCTGAGTTGGAGTCGCTATTAGCAGCTATGCTAAAATTTAAGTATTTTTATAGATGCATCCAAGCTAATTCCCTTGCAAAAGGATAAACTAGTCAAAGTGATGGGTAAGGTTGAAATTTTCCCATGTCATATAACCTGTGTGAGTGCTGATGCAGGTTCTAAAGGATTTGTTCCTGGTCGAAAGCAAAGAAAACAATAAAAAAACCCTTAGGTGCGACCTTGGAAATGTGACTGGTATGAAAAATCCAATCAAGGATAAGGCTCAATGATGATGAATGGTGGAGATCTAATCCACAAAAGATCAACGGTCCAACAATAAGGTGGAAGCGAAAAAGGAAAAGATTCAGTTGTGAAAGTTGGTAAACTTGAATTCTACTTTTTGTAGTATGAGATCCAACGATAAAGGATGAATCCAAGATAAATCAACGGTTCAGAAGCTTCTGCATTTTTTATCTCAGATCAAAGGTCCAAAAAAATGACAGAAGCAGAAAAGGAAAAAAAATGATCACGGAAAGTTGGAATCCTGCTTTCCATTTTTCACTAGCCTGTAGGATTGATGGTCCTGAAAGCTTCCACTGAAGATCAACAACTCAGAAAGGAGCATAAAGGTGGAATCGAAAAAAGGAAATATAGAATTTTTTATTATGAAATGTTAGAATCTCTCTTTCCACAATCTATAGGATCGATGGTTGAGAGAGCTTCCACACAGATCAACGAACCAGAAGGGAGCGGAAAGGAGGATTTAAAAAAATCAAAATTGAGCATCTTGAAATCAGAAATCCCACCATCTGTGACCTGCATCCTGTAGCTTTCAACAACCTAGATCAACGAATGATAAATATCCACGACGGAGGTGGATTTCACTTCCAGAACTAGCACGAACAAACAAAATTTTCATATCTGTAGAATTTGGTACGCCCTGCAGTGTTGAACAGTGGAGATCTGTAGGGGAAATAAATCTATGATGGGTATTAATTCTGCTTAATCAACAAGCACAATGAATTAAGTTTTAAAATATATAAAATTGCTTAAGGGCCTTCATATTTAAATGGGAACGATCTGTAGGAGAAATGGATCAACGGCGGAGGTTTATTTTTCTGATACAACATGTGAGGACAAACAAAATTTCCAAATATACAAAATTTGGTATGCTTGTCAAGGGTGAACGATGGAGATCTTAGCAAATTCTTGATCCACGGTCAAGGATGATTTCACAAGGAGAACTAGTAAGGGATAAGTCAAGTTGGAAAAATATGAAATCGGGTATGAGATTTATCTTTCGATGCCTCAGATTGAGTTCCAATGACGATTAAAAAGCAATTTCACAAGTTGAAGATGCAAGGATGAATAAAATTATTGCAGTTCATTCAGAGATGCTCTGAATTGTCATTTTCATCAAGAAATCTTGAGTCCCAGATGTTAAGTTTTCCATTTTTTATCCACCACGCGCATGCTAGCGTGTTTTCTTGATTTTTTTGTGATCATGGTGAATTTGCCAACTTAGAATTTATTAGGATTTAGCATGTGCGAGTTTGATTCCCATATCATAACTGATTTTGTCTCTGTTTCGAGTTTGGTCTCATCAGTATATTACTCTATAAATATAGCCTAAATAGAGGAACAAAAGGTTCGACATTCATATTTTGAAGCCTCTGTGCTTGGTTTTGTAGCTCTACAACTTTCTTGGAAAGTAGTAATGCAAAGTATTTCATGAGTGTCTAAGATTCATGACGGTGTTCAATGGTTATTTTGTGTTCCCCTATTTACATTTCCATGGTTGTGTAGTTTCTGCTAATGCGTTTATAGTTGTATACAAGGAATTCGTTCTTTTTTTAGTGCTCCATGCATCGTATAACATGTTTTTTATGTGTTTATGGTAAATTTATTCGAATTCATCCTCTGTCAGATGCTTCATTTCAGTTATCATCCTTTACAGTTGCTTCTACTAAAGGTGTTTTAGGAGATTCATCCATAGATAGGTGCCTCTTGTCTCATTGGGCTTCTTCTCATTTCCCCCTCCATCTCTCAAAGATATTTTGTTGAATACTAACACCTATTTTTCCTCAGGCTATGAAGGTTATCACTGGTCATTATTTACTGTAAGTCCTTGAATGTTTTAGGTTTTGACTTCTGTTGGGCAAAACATGCACTATTTAATTCAACACTTAATTGTCTCACATGGAGGGATCTTATGAGATGCAAACACAATATGTGCAGGATTTGAAGGCTTGAACTAACCTAAGCTGACTAAATATGCAGATGCGTTAACATGCAACTATATGATTTTAATCTACATGCATGACTATCATGAATTAAATGCAAGAATTTAATCTATCTATAAAAACAGAAAATTAACTAAGAACTTGAAAAGTAACTATAAATTCAAATCTAATCTAATGTTATATTAATCTATTCTATAAATGTGGGAAATTGATTAATAAGTCTAATGCTATGCTAATTTATTCTATGAAATGAAATTGCAAAGACTAATCTAGGAAACCGGTCACTTGGTCCGAAAGCAATCTAATGCAATGAAAGTAAATTTAACTATTCAAAATGGGAAACAAATAAACTATACTATTTCATGAATGCATGAACTATATGCTTATGCATGGATGAGAATCAACCATACGATTAACTATGGAAGCAAATACTGAAATTAATTACGAAAGAAAATATGAAATTAATTACTATAAAACAACAAATTATGCTATAAGTGAAAAGAGGAACTAATCTGTCTATTCTATGAGCGAAGCTACTCTATATTTTCCAAAGAGAAAACTAACCAACTATCCTACTTTGGTTATCGAACTTATGCAATTGTATAAAGCAAATTGAAATAGTAATCTAAGGACCAAGTGTAAACAAATACTTTGTGAGGAATCATAAACTAATGTAAGCAAACTAGTTTAACAAATCTAATCTATGAATTTGAAAAGTAAACTAAACTATAAAACTTTCAAGATGAAATTAATGCATCTAATATGAAGGAAAATATGAAAACAATCTAAACCAAACCCTATTCCTAATGCTCAGAATCTATCATGCAAAATTTATGAAATTCATACAAGCACAAAACTAAACTAAACTTGAGGATGAAAATAAAGTAGACTAAACTAAGCTCAAAATAAAATAAATTAGACTAATGATAAAGATAGAACTCAAACTAAAAATAAAATTAAACTAGGAATTTCATGAACTAAACTAAAATGAAACTAAACAAGATAAATGGAACAAACTAAATTAATCAATGAAATAACCCTCTATTCAAAATTCATGCTACCATTCATTCAACAACGCATTAAGCAATTCGATAACGAAATATTATTGATGTATACAAAAATCCAAAGTTCAAACTGCAAAGTAAATACAAAATACATCTAAGAATTATAGAATATAAATTAAAGTTTTAGAAGACAAAACTTACAAAATACATATTAAATACATAATATAATACAATTATATAAATTCCCAAATATACAAAACTAAACATGAAATAAATTCAATTACAAACACTTTAACCTATATTAAAAACAATTATAAACCAATTCGAACTACTTATTAATATGATACAAAATTAATATATAAAAGAAGAAAACATTTATACTCATTTATATTCTGAATTTTATCATAATTAAAATTGAAACAATTAATCTTATGCATTAATATAAAACTGAATATGAAATGATGAAGATGGATTCGAATCCTCACTAACTACAAAACACAATAAAATGATGGAAAATTAACCTATATACTAGGTAATTATTTCTACACAAAACATAATATTAGAAATTCTAGAAATGAATGAAAATTCTGTAAAATTCCATCTAATTTCAAAGTAAAGGCTGGAAGACAGACTGGATGAAGGTGCGAACAAAAGGTTGAAGAACAGTCTGCACAGAGGGACGAACAGAAGGTTGAAAAACAGTTTGCACAGAGGGACAAATGGCTGACCGTATGGAAAATTGCATAAAAACTCAAGAAAATTACAGTTTATCAACAACAAAAATCATTTACAGGAAAATTAAATATATGTACATAAAAAGAAAATTACTTATCTGCAAAAAAAAAGATAAATGTTGAATATGTACAAATGGAACCTCCAGTTGTTGAGCGACCCTTCTCAGCAATCAGAGGCTAGTCTACGTCACTGAATTACTTCATAGAAGATTGAAACATGCATACACAGCTGAACATAGAGTTTTATTTAATTTGAACAGAATTTTACAGAGTCTATTCGTCGATGACTAGTTACCCAGCTCTCAGGAAGAGGCTGGTATATATAGTTGTTTACAGAGATGAGCAAGTCGACCCTTTAGTGGTCGACTTCTCTCTAAATTTAGTAAATCATAAAAGGCATTTAATTAATCCACATTCCAATGCATAGCATCTTCCTCCTTTCGTGTGAACGTATCTTCTCTAGTGTGATCGTGGCATGGTGGCGAGCGCAGGAAACATATACTGTGGCGAGTTTCTAGAATGAAGACCGTTCCATTGTTCAAACATGTGGGTTGATGGTGAGGTGTTGAGCACAGGAGAGCACGCAGTAGATCTTCTAGAATATAAACATTCCATCCTTTGAATGCGTAGATAATGAACAATTTGGTGTTAGGCAAAAAAAGCGTGATGGCTATCCTTCTAGGTGGTTAATCATGCGATCACCTGGGCGCGTGGACAGTAAAATGGTTTACAAATTATTCCAACATTTAATTCCTGAGATTTGATTATTAATAGTGTGCAGCCTGTTTGACGAGCTAGACAGAGAAATGGACAACAAGCTGGACAGTGAGCTGGATGATAAGCTTAATTCATGGCTAAATTCGATTTGTTGGGTGCTAGGTTCTTTTGTTGAGTTCTTGGTTTAATTATGGCTGGGCTTCATTTTTGTGATTGCATGTTTCCATTATGCCCCTCCATTTCTTCACAGCGTGCATGCTCATCCTTTACGGCCTACATAAAACATGAAATGATCAATAATCAAAACGTGCAATAACAATCAAAATTCATTTGATTATTTATAAGTGGAGGCTTTACGATCAATGCAAATTCCATTTCGATGTGGAGTTTCATAATATTTTAAATAAGTGTAAATGTGGAATTTTTATAAAATTCTTTACATAAGACTGTTTATAACATCTCGTGGTAGCAGGTTAATAAATGGCACATTTATGTATATTAAACACTAATATCTAACACATGCATGAAATTAATACTAAGATTAAGCTTATGTGCAATATGTGTTAAAGGAAAGGAAGTATTATTGAAGTATATGCTAATTACATAACGGAGTTAGAAAAAGTGTAGATAATCATAATTGAATTTTGAATAAAAAAAATGCATCACGTTCCCTATAATAAAATGGTTATGTGGAATAATCCTACTTTCCATTAAAAGTATTATAAGTCACATAAAGTAGATTATATATATATATATATATATTCCACCATTTTTGGAAGTACATTTATAAGTAAATTACTAAAGAAAAAGTTTAATTTATTTCTAAATAAAAATTATTTAAGCATTTGAAAACTAAGTATTATTTATAATAATGATTCTTTTTAAATTCATTTTAAGCATCATTTTCAATAATTGTTTATTTTGTTCTAAAAATAATGCAAAGAAATCTTAGCATTAATTATTGGTTTTATTTTGCATATGCAGGAGCAATATGACTAGCGAGAAATAGAAGGTGAGGATAAAACAAACCAAGAACCTAATAAGAAACATGCCATTAAACCTAGTGTGAAACTTAGGACTGAAAGAAAGGGCTGAATAGAGTGTGAAAATGCGCACTAAATGCAATAATACATAAAAAAATGATGAAATGAGCTTCTTTTACATTTATAAGTTATAATTGATGAAAACATTGTAAAAGGTAGACAAATTAAAGATAAATGTATTAGATTTCGGTAAATAGGCCAGGAAATTAATGTAAATAACATCATTATAAAAGTCAATTTCAAGGCCCAACATACCCCCAGACAAAAGGTATGGCACGTCCTCGTGTCATGAATGAATCGGAAGTGGTCTTTCATTTATTTGAAAATTATGCTTGATCATTAATAGTTTATATGCAATCGTTCAACAAAATGAAGCCATCTTTATTACTACATGAAAACTAGAACTTAGAAAAAAAAGTTATGGTATGAAATGACCAAAACAAATTCATATTAGTTAATATTTCTTATTGCGTACAATTCTACTACTAGTAATAATTCATGCTTATGAAGACCATATAAATTGAGACTCCCTCCCCCAGACCGAAGGTATGACACGTCCTCGTGCCATGAATGAATTAAAACTGGGTTAAAATAGAAAACATGAGGGTGTAGATAGTCGGTAAATCCTATAGGAAATCAATCATCCCTACTACTTCTCAAAGGTTTATCATTATTCAAGTAATTATGGGTAAATTTTGCATTTCAAGTTCATTAGACTCCTAAGTTTATGGGTCCCACCTCTAGGATAGTGATATCCTAGGTATCCTATGAATTTAGACAACAGGGTCTTAAGTGCTACTTACAAACATTCTCAAATGGAAGATTGATGGGGTTCATTTAAGATCAACCATGCATACCTTCATTTGGTGGATCCACAACAACCTTTATTATCACAAAGACATTTTCTTAAGTAATTGGTATAATAAGAAATATGCATGTATGAAAAATAAATACTTATGTAAAATTGTTTTGGTTTAGTCATTAACATGATCTTTTTCTTAGTTCTTTTATGTGAAAAAGAAAACAAAAACAAAGTTTCATTATTCCCTAAACTAAGAATGCAACATTTTATTTATATACATATTTCCCTACCCTAAGAAGAAAGAAAACGTATTTATTCAAGTATATGAGCTTTTCCAATGAAACCAAGTGCGAAGCAAAATGAGAATTGTACCTTTATCCACATATGAAAAGATTGTTGCAGTGATTACCTGAATGCGGAAGTTGAACCAAACTACTTTTCTTTGCATCAATAGGTGTCGAATGAAGGAATGGTATGGCGGTTGAGTTACCTCCTGAAACCATCTTTCGATGTATTCTTGGTACTCACCTTCCTTCATTATTTCATATAGATCCCCTTCTTTTAATTGAGCAGTTGTTTGAGCACATGATGGTTCTATTATCTTGCAAGTGGAGAACTCTTTAAGTTATGGTTGCTCTCTTTCATATGTAATCCCCAATGTATCAGCTTTTTTTGCAGTCTCGCAAAGAACATCTTTTTGTAGTTCTTGGGATCTTGTTTCATTTGTCATTTCAGGAGCGGATGATAAGCTCTCAACAGCTATCAAGAGCTTCTCTTCTTGAGAGGTAGAGATCAAGATCCCAACTATTTCTAGGAGTTGAGAAATTTCTCTCATACTAATGAGCACCTTTGAGACCATGTCGTTGGTTGGTAGGTCCTGCTTCACACAAGGATTAGTCCCTGGGGTTCTTAGAGTAACCAAAAAAAAAATTATGTGTTTTTGAGAAACTATCTACTAATAAAACAAATTTGTGATTTAAAGACAACACACTAAAACACCTACTTAGAAAGTACACTTAAGTGAAGTAAATCAAAATTTGCGTGAAGTAAACACACTTGTGCGAAAAAGGAACAACAAAGCTTTGGGGAAACCCACTAAAGTGGATGCATCAGGCTGTCACACTATGGAAATTCCATAGTGAAGTCATATTTGTATCTTATCGTTTCCCCTCCCCATTGCTGTGTAATGTAAAGGAAACCTAACTACCCCCTATCTACCTAGACTCCAATCCCTTTAGCACCTCCCTGACAACAATGCCAAAATGTTGGGAAAAATATGCACTATTTAATTCAACACTTAATTGTCAACCTGGGGAGGGAGCTTATGAGATGCAAACACAATATGTGCAGGACTTGAAGGCTTGAACTGACCTAAGCTGACTAAATATGCAAATGTGTTAACATTCAACTATATGATTTTAATCTACATGCATGACTATCATGAGTTAAATGCAATAATTTAATCTATCTATAAAAACAGAAAATTAACTAAGAACTTGAAAAGTAACTGCAAATTCAAATCTAATCTAATGTTATATTAATCTATTCTATAAAGGCAGGAAATTGATTAATACGTCTAATGCTACACTAATCTATTTTATGAAATGAAATTGCAACGACTAATCTAGGAAAGCGGTCACTTGGTTCGAAAGCAATCTAATGTCATGAAACTAAATTTAACTATTAAGAATGGGAAACAAATCAACTATACTATTTCATGAATGCATGAACTATATGCTTATGCATGGATGAGAATTAACCATATGATTAACTATGAAAGAAAATACTGAAATTAATTATGAAAGAAAATATGAAATTAATTACTATAAAACAGGAAATTATGCTATAAGTGAAAAGAGGAACTAATCTATCTATTCTATGAGCGAAGCTACTTTATATTTTCCAAAGAGAAAACTAACCAGCTATCCTACTTTGGTTATCGAACTTATGCAATTGTATAAACCAAATTGAAACATTAATATAAGGACCAAGTGTAAACAAATACTTTGCGAGGAATCATAAACTAATGTAAGCAAACTAGTTTAACAAATATAATCTAATCAACAACTAATCTATGAATTTGAAAAGTAAACTAAACTATAAAACTTTCAAGATGAAACTAATGCATCTAATATGAAGGGAAATATGAAAACAATCTAAAACAAACCCCATTCCTAATGCTCAGAATCTATCATGCAAAACTTATGAAATTCATACAAGCACAAAACTAAACTAAAGTTGAGGATAAAAATAAAGTAGACTAAACTAATCTCAAAATAAAATATATTAGACTAATGCTAAAGATAGAACTCAAACTAAAAATAAAACTAAACTATAAATTTCATGAACTAAACTAAAATGAAACTAAACAAGATAATTGGAACAAACTAAATTAATCAATGAAATAAGCCTCTATTCAAAATTGACGCTACCATTCATTCAACAACACATTAAGCAATTCAATAACGAAATATGAATGATGTATACAAAAATGCAAAGTAAATACAAAATACATCTAAGAATTCTAGAATATAAATTAAAGTTTTAGAAGACGAAACTTACAAAATACATATTAAATACAGGATATAATACAGTTATATAAATTCCAAAATATACAAAACTAAACATGAAATCAATTCAATTACAAACTCTTTAACCTATATTAAAAACAATTATAAACCAATTCGAATTACTTTATTAATACGATACAAAATTAATATATAAATGAAGAAAACATTTATACTCACTTATATTATGAATTTTATCATAATTAAAACTGAAACAATTAATCTTATGCATTAATATAAAACTAAATATGAAATGCTAAAGATGGATTCGAATCCCCACTAACTACAAAACACAATAAAATGATGGAAAACTAACATATATCCTAGCTAATTATTTCTACATAAAACGTAAAATTAGAAATTCTGGAAATGAATGAAAATTCTGTAAAATTCTATCTAAATTCAAAGTAAAGGCTGGAAGATAGACTGGATGAAGGTGCGAACAGAAGGCTGAAGAATAGCCTGCACAGAGGGACGAATGGTCGGCAGTATGTAAAATTGCATAAAAACTCAAGAAAATTACAGTTTATCAACAACAAAAATCATCTACAGGAAAATTAAATATATGTACATAAAAACAAAATTACTTATCTTTAAAAATAAAAGATAAATGTTGAATATGTACAAATGGAACCTTCGGTTGTTGAGGGGCCCTTCTCAGCAATCGGAGGATAGTTTACTTCAATGAATTACTTCACAGAAGACTGAAACATGCATACACAGCTGAACATAGAGTTTTATTTAATTTGAATAAAATTTTACAGAGTCTATTCACTAGCGACTAGCTACCCAGCTCTCAGGAATAGGCTGGTATATATAGTTGTTTACAGAGATGGGCAATTCGACCCTTTAGTGTTCAATTTCTCTCTAAATTTAGTAAATCATAAAAGGCATTTAATTAATCCACATGCCAATGCATAACATCTTCCTTCTTTAGTGCGAACGGATCTTCTCTAATGTGATCATGGCATGGTGGTGAGTGCAGGTAGCATATACAGTGGCAAGTCTTCTAGAACGAAGACTGTTCCATTGTTCAAACATGTTGGTTGATGGTGAGGTGTTGAGCACAGGAGAGCATGCTGTAGTTCTTCTAGACTAGAGACATTCCATCCTTTGAATGCATAGATAATGAACATATTGGTGTTGGGCGAAAACAACATGATGGCGATCCTTCTAGATTGTAGATCATGTGATCACATAGGAACACGGACAAAAAAATTATTTACAAATTATTCCAACATTTAATGCCTGAGATTTGATTATTAAAAGCGCGCAGTCTGTTTGACGAGCTGGACGGAGAAATGGACATCAAGTTGGACAGCAAGATGGATGATAAAATTAATTCATGGTTGAATTCGAATGGTTGGGTTCTAGGTTTTTTTGTTGAGTGCTTGGTTTAATTATGGCTGGGATTCATTTTTGTGAATGCATGTTTCTATTATGCCCCTCCATTTCTTCACAGTGTACATGCTCATCCTTTACGGCCTACATAAAACATGAAACTATTAATAATCAAAATGTGCAATAACAATCAAAATTCATTTGATTATTTATAAGTGGAGGCTTTACGATCAATGCAAATTCCATTTACATATGGAGTTTCATAATATTTTAAATAAGTGTAAAGGTGGACTTTTTATAAAATTCTTTACATAAGACTGTTTATAACATCTCGTGGCACCAAGTTAATAAATGGCACATGTATATATATTAAACACCAATATCTAACACATGCATGAAATTAATACTAAGATTAAGCTTATGTGCAATATGTGTTAAAGGAAAGGAAAGGAAGTATTATTGAAGTATATGCTAATTACACAATGGAGTTAGGAAAAGTGTAGGTAATCATAATTGAATTTTGAATAAAAAAATGCATCACGTTCTTTATAATAAAATGGTTATGTGGAATAATCCTATTTTCCAATAAAAGTATTATAAGTCACATAAAGTAGATTATATATATATATATATATATATATATATATATATATATATTCTACCATTTTTGGAAGTACATTTAGAAATAAATTATTAAAGTCAAAAGGTTTAATTTATTTCTAAATAAGCATTATTTAAGCATTTGAAAACTAAGTATTATTTATAATAATGATTGTTTTTAAATTCGTTTTAAGCATCATTTTCATAATTGTTTATTTTGTTCTAAAAAAATGCAAAGAAATCTTAGCATTAACTATTGGTTTTATTTTGCATATGTAGGAGCAATATGATCGGCGAGAAATAAAAGGCAAGGATAAAACAAACCAAGAACCTAATAAGAAACATGCCATTAAACCTAGTGCGGAACTTAGGACCGAAAGAAAGGGTTGAATTGAGTGGCAAAATCCACACTAAATGCAATAATACATCAAAAATGATGAATTGAGCTTCTTTTACATTTATAAGTTATAATTGATGAAAACATAGTAAAAGGTAGATAAATTAAAGATAAATGTATTTGATTTCGGTAAATAGGCTAGGAAATTAATGTAAATAACATCATTATAAAAGACAATTTCGAGGCCCAACAACTCCATTTCCCAATGGTATCTAATATATGTATGTCTTACACTCTTTAAAATCCAAACAAACCTCCCACTCAGAAATCTAGCCTTCTGAATGCTTGTTTAAAGCTATATGTATATGCGAATGACCCTATGACAAAGAGAGAGCCCTCTTTGACTGTATAGGCTAGAATACAGTCTAAATATTGGTTTGAAATGGTTACCCCGATGATTTCCTACCACAACCATTGGAAAAGTATTGGGTGATAACACAACCTAGACTGAATCTAGAGCTAATTAGGAGTGGGAAAATCACCATTATAGCTAACTAGTGCAACTACATATCACTAAAACAGTTAATAAACAGTTACAATCAGTACAATCAGTTAATTAAATGGGTTAGGTGAACAAAGGAGCCTATATTCCCATGAATCATGAAAACTAGCGCTAGAGACACTGGAATTGATCTAACTGACAAGCATCGGATTTTAACTAAGGATAACTGATGACCTACTGGAGTCAACTGTTGGACAGTGGTGGTGGCACTCTGAGTGGGTTCCTATAAAATAGGGATTTATCCTTGGATCTCCAAAAGTAATGCAAATAGGTGCAGTAAGTGGCATATGTCCACTAGTTATGTACCCCATGCAGTGATGAAGTGATGATACCTCCTAAGCTAAGGAAATTAATAAAATGGACTTTATGTGGTCAAAGGAGACAAAGGGAGGATTAATAGTAATCCTAACATTTACAATATAAATTCCTTCATGTAGTCTGGCATATTTAAGAGAGGTGTTGATAACAGTTATTTCTTTAATGCCTTGAAGTATTGTTGCATGGATTCATCCCACAGGAATGGGGTGTCTTGCTTGAGCAAGTGCATGCAGGCCTTAGTGATCTTGGCATAATTGACAATAAACCGTTTGAGAAAGTTTGAATTTCTTTGTATACTATATAGTTGTCTAATGGTTTGAGGAGGGGACAGATTAACAATATCCTTGACTTTCAACGAATCGATCCTTCTACCCTTGTTGGAGACTATGAAGCCTAGAATTCGACTCGATTCGACATAGAAGACACAATTATGGGGATTTCAGTGAATCATGTAGTGCTTGCATCTTTCAAAAATTAAACAAAGATGATCTGGATGATCCTTCCTCTTTTGAGAATAGGTCGGGATGTTTTCTAGACAGGGCTCGACAATGTGCTCAATATCATAAAAATCTAAATTCATAGCTCGTTGAAAGGTCGCCCAGACATTCTTCAAGACAAATGAACCTTTTTATATGTGAACGTACCCCAAGGGAAGATAAAGAAATTTTTATGCTAGTCATCGTGTTTAATCTGAATCTGGTTATATCTTGAGAAGTTATCCATAAATGAAAAAACTTCAATATATGCACACACATCAATAATATGATCTATGAATGGTGTGGGGTAGTCGTCCTTAGGACATGCCTTGTTCAAATCCTTGAAGTTGGTACAAACACTTATGGTCCCTTGTTTCTTATTGACTTGAACGAGATTGGATACCAATTCCATGAGAGAGATAGGGTATATAAAACCGGCTTTCAATAGTTTTTCCACTTCGGCCTTAACAGCTGCTACTTTCTGCGGGTTCACAGGTCAAATATTTTTTCTAACGGGTTTAACATTAGGGTAAGTTCTGATCTCATGCTCTACAATGAATGGGTCGATTCCAATAATCTCCTGGTAAGAATAGGAAAAGATGTCATGAAACTCCTTAAATAAGGCAATATAAATGGAAATTTATTCTGGTGAAAATTTTTATCCAATATGGACGTTCTCCACAACATAATTTTTTGTGGAGATATTGATCGACATAGTAGCGAAAATGTTTTCCATATTCCCCTCAACAAACACTCCTTCCTTAGGAAAAGGGTTAACATGATGATCAATACCTTCAGTTAGTCTCATGTGAAACTCATATTTTTCGATCCTGCTAAGATCGGGTAGGAAATAGGATTTGTGATGTAGGTCTTCAAAAAGTTTCACTGGTGATATTATTCCCTCTAGAAAGGATTCATCATATGGCAAGACCATATTTAATAAGTCATACAAATATGTTGATATCATTGCCCAAGTGGGAAAGTATGCTTCATATAACTCCTCTAATACAGAAGGAGTTGAGAAGGAATCAATAGTAGCATCAAATATAGCTTGGTAGGCTACTTCTGTTGCTGATATGGGAAAAGTTAGGCTCTTCTTGCAAATGGAGAAGCCACAGTTCAGTTCTATCTACAACTATATACATGTTCTTCCTTACATTTTTCAATCCTAGGTAGTTTATAGGAGAAGGACTATTAAAAGTTCCCATCAATGATATGTACATCCAAAATCCCAAACTATTGCTTGTTGGGTGCGATTGATCAATCAAAGGTGCATTAGAATATGATGTCTCCGAATGACCCTTCTGTGTATATGAAATTTAATCAACAAACACTAAATTTTCTTTTTGAGGGAACATGAGGATCCGGAAGACGGATGATGGAATAATCATACATAGCATAGGTCCAACTCCTCCCTAAGAGTAAGTTATAATACAAAGGGGCAGAAACAACTTCAACTTCCACTGAAACCACTTTCCTTAACAGTTTTATATCGAGAGATGACATGATACCATATGGGGGGAAAGATATTCCATTGAAAGTGGTCAGCAAAGTGTTGTATGGAAATAACTTAGGGGATCCTAGAGCTTTCCTAGAGATTAGGGGATGCACCTTCATCAATTACCATTCATCCAATGGGTTTTCTGTCATGTACTACATGAATAAAATAGGCCACATGGTAAGACATACATAGTTTGACAACATAAAAGTTAAACTTATCCATCAAGATCACTAATTTCATACTACTAATGGCCACCAAAATTGCATCTCGATGTGACTGAAAAATTTGGAGGAATTCTAAGGATAAAATTACACAAGGAGTTTGGGCCAAATCCTCCACAACCGAGTAGTTGGTAGAATCCCTCGCATTTGGATTGTAAAATTCCTTTTTGAAAACACCTTTTGGTATATTCAACATGGGATCAAATGGTTTCTCAATCAAGAGTGGGGTTCAATCGAGAGTGATGTTTCGAAAGTATGTTTATCCTTCTGTGAAGACTTGGGTTCATAGTTTCTGGCTCTATTTTTCACTAAGATTTAGGATCAAACCATGTTTATATAATATTGAGCAGTAGATATAGTAGTCTACGTGCCCCAACATTCTTCGGATCACTAGAAGTTACATTCTATCCTTGGGGAAACAGGTCCTTAAGGACTGTAGGTTATTGTTGTTTCAACAAATTTTGTGATTGATCCATTAATGGGAATTGGTAGGTATTTTGATATTATTGGCATGGATTGAAAGGAAAATTTACCTTTTTTTCACATGTTTTGTCCCCTTATCATTTTTTGTAGGTTTTTGTTAATTCTGATCACCTATGCCCTTCTTAACCTTATTCTTTTTCCCGTTGGGTTGTTGAGTCCCCTTCTGAGTAGATTATGCATAAACATTCACATTCTGGGGTGAAGGAGTGGAAACCTTGGATGCCTCCACTACAGATTATTTCACTAACAAATCATGTATCTATTTTTCTAGTGATTCTACAGTACGTGACTCAACTGCACCCATGACGCGATCGACATGTGGTCTAGGCTTCAGTTTAGCAAAGTACGTGTTGGACCTTTGAGCCCCAGGTATAATATCGTATATAATCCCAGACTAAGCATAAATCATGTACAGGTGTTGGGCCCTGAGTATGGATACTCCTTCGAGGTCACTCTCGAAGTTGAAAATTCCTTTGAAATGTACCACAATAGAGAATTAAAAAACCATTCCAACAGGAATTTGAGAGGAATATTAGATTTAATGATCTTTTTTCTTCTTCTCTACTCCTGAATATGGTCATATATATGGGTGGTCTTAGTTTTCTGAAAAATGGATAGAAGGTATGTACTGGCATCATACCAGACATGAAGTTGAAAATGGTTTAGAAAAGTGTTTGCTAGGTCAATAATATTGTCATAGGAGGTAGGCGAAAGTTCAATATACCATTTGGTTGCATCCCTAGTCAAATTTCATTGAAATAGTCTCATCCAAATTGAACCATTGTTCAGCGAGTTAGAGGAACACCACAAATGAAACATCATCGCATGGTCACCTGGATCCTCTCCAGTTTTTCCTTCAAAATTGGGAATGTCAGAAGGTAATTTGATGGGAACTGGTGGCCAAGTCGGATCATGGCACACAGGGTCATTCATAAGTTTTGAAAGGTATGGAAAGTTTAACGTTTTTAGAAAGGGTGATCTAGGCCTAACCGGATCTTGATATTGAGTATCTTTAGATGGGGAAGGTTTTTCACTGAATATACCAAAAGGCTGGTCGGGGTTTCCCCCAGACACCAGCTATGAAGAAGTAGAAATGTTCTGAAAGGGGTTCCATCCAAAGGACAAATTATTGGTGAAATTCAGTGTATTATTCTTCGTTCGACTGATTCCAGTTGAAGATGGAGTCACAAATATGTGAGCATAGGTTCCTCCATTTAAAATTGAGAAAGGAGAGATTCCTAAAGATGCAACCGAAACTTGACTAGAGGTTTGAAAGATGAACTCTGAAAAAGGGTTCTATCTTCTTGATCACACACCTGCACAGGTAGGTCATTGGCCTACATAAAGTGAGGCTGGAGGAATGTGTCATCCAAACCATGGAAAAACTTGCACAAAGCAAGTAGAACCACTAGGACCACTTTGAGTGTTTTAAAGAAAAGGAGAAGAGGTAAAGGGTACACTGGGAATCCTAGTGACAACCATACCATAAGGACCAACAATGTTTGTAGGTGATAAGGGATTAGCCACTCAGGAAATTGGATAAAATAGAGTTGAAAAGTTTAAAGACACCACTGGTGTGATAGATACATTTGGTTGTGGTGCACTCATAGGTGAAGAGATACTCCAATGGAAACCATGGATGAAATGGGGCTATAAATATCCCCTAAACCTTCTCCTGAGTTAGACATGGAAAAACTCAAAGGGACACCAGCTTTGGGTGAATCAACCGGACGAACTTGTACTAGAATAGGATCTCTTAGGTCAGCAAAAAGTGGTGAATTGTAGTTCCTTTCAAACTCTCCATCTTGCAAATCTTTGATTTATACTAACAGAGAATTAGTCTGAGTGTATCTAATTTTAGGCCCTCCTGGACTTTTGTTGACACCAATTGGTTCAAATGAACCACTTTTTTTTAATCTTCACCTTCGAGGTGGACGTGGAGGCTCCACTACTATGAAAAGTGGAAGGATTTGCAACCTTCGATACCTACAAAGAGGTTGGTCCTCCACAGCTAAAATTTTTAATCACACACCTAGAGGTCAGAATAGATCACAATCAATCCAAAGAGGACGCCACTAAAAATATTCCTAAGTATCACAAACCAAGGAAGTTAAAAGATACACCTTCGAATGGAACGTCTGGGATGATTAGGGCCTAGAACATACCAGTGAATATCAGAGAATAGTTACCCTAGATCCCATGACAATTTTTCTGGGTGTAAGTGTTTGAATCACCAAACACCCTCCCAAATTATTTTCTGGGGTTTCCTCCCAAGTATTCCCTAGGTAAAATGGAAATAACCTTCCATCGTCACCTGTGAAAGAGCCCTAAGTCAGGATACTAAGGTTACCGGGTCTACAAAAATAGTTTGATGGAATAATCATATGTCTGACCGATGTGCATGGGAAGGGTAGCTAAGCTAGAAATCCAAAAAGTACCAACACTGCATGGGGCCAAAAGGTGGTATTGGATGAATTTCCAAATGCACAACAGTCCTAGTGTATGCTCTAACTAAGTATTGGAGGGGTATCTCCACAATTTAATCCTTACATGACCTAGTGCTTAACTCCCTTATTAGAGGATATTTTTGGATGATCCTTTGTAAACATGGATTTCCTAAAGACAAGAAACTATCTGAATTTCAAACAATATTGGATAGTTGTAGATCACCTACTCCAACATCTTATCCTAAGCTAGTTGGTCTAGTCCCTAGAAAGAAAATGTTACTAGTTAATTTTAATTAATAGCATTCTTTTTAGGGTTGTTTATACTCGGGGTAGTGGAAATGAAACTTGTGTTTTTATGACTCAACTAAAATCAAAAGAATAAATGATGTATAAATTTCAAATTACAATTGCTATTCAAAATCCTTTTTTCCTTTTTCAAAACAAATAGAATTTACCTAATGAACTTTGAAAACAAAATACTTTTTTTCTTTTCTTTTTTTGAAAACAAATTAAAAAACAAACGTACATTGAGCCTATATAATACTATCAATGCAACTAAATGATTTGTTTTTTTTTTATCTTCTAAAAAATCAAAATGCTAAATGAAACTCAATGCAACTAAGTTTTTGACATAAATCCGTCGACAGGGGTTCACTCTCTGTTGACACCCCTCTTTGATGCAACTCCCTAGACACCAGGCCAGGTAGGTTTTACCCTACGTGGAAAAACTTGTGAAGCAAATGCAGTCTCACCTGAGATGCTTGAGGGAGGGATGCAGGAACCACATTTGCGCAGTAAAGAGGAGGACTTGTGCACCTATTTTCTCTCTGTCGTAGTGCTATCCAAACATCCAGAAGATGGTTTTAGCATCAATTATTCATATTAAGTCGCATAAAAAACCATTTGCATCATATCATTAATCCCATCATCTTATTCATTCCACAAACATATCGAAAAGTATGGAGTCATTCATCATGCAAAGGAATATAAAGATAACTCATATCACAACATTTACTCATTAATATTGCATCATTTCAACCATAAAAATAGTAAACATAATATCATAGTGTTAGAATAGTATATTCAAGCTAAACTAGTTAACCTATGTAAGCAACCAACAACATATCATAAAAGATAAGAACAAGAAAAGAAAAAGGACAAGAGAACACCAATATACGTGGTTCACCCTAATTTGTTACATCCATGGGAATGTAGTCTTCTATTATCTCCAAAATGTCTTCTCCAATATTACAAAAGATCAAAGCACAATACCCCAAAGAATATAGATGATGTACAATAGTGTAGTACCACTACTAGATCAAGAATACATGACTATGTAGAGACTCACTTGGCCCTATTGTATACTAAGAGAAGGAATTACTCTCAAATATTACATGTGGGATAATATAATTCTCCAAAATAACATCTCTTAATACAATACCATGGACAAATACTCTACACAAGTAAATACACCACAATATAACTATGGGTTAAATGCATTACTCTTTTACATAAGATTGTAGACAACTCCCAACATAATACAAAGACATTATTACCTTCCAAGGAATATAATATATTTCAACACTCCCCCTTAATAATGGCTCGGAGAAGGGCCCACACTAATACTAAGGAAGGAAGGAGTCATTACTCCTCCCCCTTGATGAAAAATTCTAGAAGAACCAAAGCTAAAAAAGAAGAACATTTAGGCTGATGGAATTTGATGATGAACAACTGCTTCTCATTGAATCATGAAAGTGCACATGAACCAGGTTGTACGATGAAAAACCCAACAATAAAATGCTGAGAACATGTGACCTAATCCTATCACAAGATGCCCAGATCACCACAAGAATCATCACAACCATACATGATAGATGAAGAACTTTGATATAACATCCACACTGGTGTAAAGATACTTTCTGACGGTCAATACAACAGAACATGTGGCTGAGAACACCACAACAATGTACAAAAAACCCGATGGCCAATACACATACGGATATCAAACATTCTTCTAATCAAGGTGCAATATAAATATCTGTAGAAGACCTCAAACATCGAAGAATAAACACCCCAATGGTATGTACATCGAAATTGATATCATACAGATGAACATCATGAATTTAACAGTAGAAGATGGTGCTTCATTACTTCTGGAATAAAGTGAAAGCCTAAACAGAGAACTTATCTGCACAAGAACTTTCAAGATTAAAGCATACAAATATCATAAAACAAAATTGCTCATACATAAATGAAAATGCTTATATACCAAAGGTTAGCAAACATCATTAGTAAAGGAATGGCAACATAATATGATCAAATACAAAAAAGAAATGCTCATTAAGGAAAATGAAGTTACTTTAACACATTAAGTGTCATCCACAACATATAAATAGTGAGCTAAAGATTTCACTTAAATATATGAAAATTTAGTCATCAAGCAACTAATATGAAGCATATGTGCATTTCTTATTAGTATGAGGTTAATATGCAAGAGATGAATGCTTTGAAAATGTCAATGCTTCCATATATGAACGTTAGAGACAAGTAGGAACAAGATGACCTCTGCAATCATAAGAATAGAAATCTTATTGCAACAAGAACAAGGTGCTCATGATAAATAGTTCAAGATTTAAAGATTGTTCAAAGCCATATAAATATTGAGTAAAAGATGATCGAAATAAATATGACATGAGATATAGATAAATCAAAATGTTTAATATGATCAACATATAGCAAATTATGATCAACTCATGATATCACTTATAGAAAATTATGAAATGACAAGTCCCCTAATGGTCTTAATCATGGGTTCATTTCTTGTTAACACGATGTAAATATGCAAGAAATGAAATGCCCTAGAAATTTCAATGCTTTCATATTGGAATGTTAGAGACAAACAACACGGGAACTAGATACAATCTCTGCAATACATGAAAAATAAACTATATCCCAATTAAATAACTTATGGCAAGCAAAAAAATATGATATCACATAGATTAAAAAAATGATTTTAGTTAAGAATTTTATTAGCAAGAGCATATAATGATCACAAAGATATTACTTATAAAAGAATAAAATTGCTTTTACACAAATGTCAGCAATAACATATAAATAAAGTAAATAATGATCACTATATAAGACATATGAGATTGTTCTTATAAAATTGTTTTTATAAACAAAACACAGAAAATAACAAATTAATTATTAAGTATATTTAAAAAATATTAAGCATTAGATGGTTTATAGCTATCATCATGACAAAATACTAGAGATCCATGTCCTTAAAAGATGTCTATATTTCCATATAGAAATGTGAGACAAATATATAGCAAGAACAAGCAATAATATCTTAATAAACATGATTGGAAGAAAAACCTAAATGATAAAAATGAAAAAAAGAAAACTTAAATACTTTACCGTACTGATCTGAATCTGCAAAAAACACAGTTAGAAAAACAGTAAAGGAAAGAGAAAATTTTACTTACAACCCTTTGAAAAAATGTACCCAAAAAAGCTCAGTCTTTTGTTATGGTCACGTAGGTGGATCCAAAATGGTTGTTCTAATTCCAAAAATAGGCTATAAAAGAAAACCCGGTAAGCAATGACAAGTTACGACCGTTTTTTTATAACTGTTATTTTTATTACCGAAAGGAAGCCCAGAAATGCCCAGTTTTCTGTTCTGGTCACGTGGGTAGATCCAGAATGGTTGTTCCAATTCTAAAAACAAGTTATAATAAAAAAACGTTAAAAAATGACCAAGTTATGACCCTTTTGTAAAACTGTTGTTTTTATTACCGAAATGAAGCCCAGAGTTGCCCAATTTTTTGTTCTGGTCATGTAGGTGGATCAAGAATGACATTTTCAATTATGAAAATAGGCTATAATAAAAAAACTAGTAAAAAATTACCAAGTTACAGCCGTTTTGTATAACTGTCATTTTTTATTACCGAAAGGAAGCCCAAAAATACCCAGGTTTCTGTTCTGGTCACGTGGGTGGATCTACAATGGCATTTTCGATTCCAAAAATAGGCTATAATAAAAATTATGGTAAAAACTGAACAAGTTACAACCCTTTTTTATAGCTATCATTTTTATAATCGGAAGAAAGATCTCCTTGAGGAGAGCCCTGAAATCATGTAGATCTATAGAAAAAAACATCAAGAAATCTTTGAAAAAATTCTACAAAAATCTTACACAACAAGTCAGGGTTAGGGTAAAAATAAAATGAAGAAATATGCCCAGATCTGAAGAGAAGCCTAATGGCTACCAGATAGAAAGCAAATCTACAACAAAATGACGATGCCCAAATCATAATCATTATTGATTGAAATCTATAGCAGGTACTAGATCATAGCAACCTGGTCTGATACCATATTAGAATAGTAGATTCAAGCTAAACTAGTTAACCTATCTATGTAACCAACAACATATCATAAAAGATAAGAACATGAAAAGAAAAGGACAAGATAACACCGATCTATGTGGTTCACCCTAATGGGTTACATCTACGAGAATATAGTCTTCTATTATCTCCAGAATGTCTTCTCCAATCTTACTAGAGAGAAAAGAAGAAATACCCCAAAGAATATATATGATGTACAACAGCATAGTACCACTACTACATCAAGAATACATGATTATGTAGAGACTCACTTGACCCTATTATATACTGAGAGATGAGGAGGAATTACTCTCACATATTGCATGTGAGATAATATAATTCTCCAAAATAACATCTCTTAATACAATACCATGGACAAATACTCTACAAAAGTAAATACACCACCATATAACTATGGGTTAAATGTATTACTCTTTTAGATAAGATTGTAGACAAATTTTGACATAATACAAAGACATTATTACCTTCCAAGGAATATAATGTATTCCAACACATAGATCACTATACAAAGTTTCCAACATCATCCGCTCATGTCTTACTTTGCAGGTTAAAACATGTCTCCAAAAAAATACAGCTCCAAGTTTATTAACCTCGACAAAATAGTTTGCAAGATGGAACAAAAGATACAAAAACATAACCTCTTCGATAATAGCTTGATATCCTTATACTACACTCTTAAGTCTTTATATCGGCTTTATGCCTTTACATAATGGTACACATACAACCAACTACTTAACTAAATCGGACCAAAAATTACAAAATTACACCCAAGCCGACTCTTGTCAACATCTTTTTCTTTCGCAATATTCTTCCATCTTTTGCCTCTATTACACCATGCACATCAAACTTCCTGCCAACAAGTCCCAACAAAAAGGGCACTCTCAAATTGAGATCTAGTCCTCCTAGAATCTCTAGGATTCCTAGCTAGTTCCCCAGTTGCTTGGATGGTATTTTCTTCCCACTTTAGCCTTATGGTTTTGTTTGGATCTCAATTAAGTCATCATTATCAGAAATATCAGAATCATGAATTTTATTAGTTGCTTCACTTACAACCAAATGTGGAGGAGGCGAGGAGGACTCTCCAATTTCTGTTTCTACCATAGGCTCTTCTTCGAACTGAACACTCATTTCAATGAAGGATTTTTGAGTGGTCATGTAAATTATCTTGTACCCTTTCGAACTTCATAATACCCAACAAATAGGCACTCTTGTCTTTAGTGTTCCAAATCCCTCCTTTTGTCTAATGGAATAGTAGCCCATGCTCTTGAGCCAAAAATCCTTAAATGAGGCACATTTGGTTTGTGCCCACTCCAAGCTTCAGAAGGAGTAAATAAATCAAGATGCTTATGAGGCACCTTATTCTTGATGTAGGATGCACAGTTTATAGCTTCATCCCAAAGCTTTGGTGGAAAAATATTAGACTCCAACATACAAGTATCCATCTCCTTGAGGCTTCTATTCTTCCTCTTAGCCACACCATTTTGCAAAGGTGTGTAGGGAATAGAGTGCTACATATAGATACCTACATCTTCATAATAATTAATGAAATTAGAATTAACATATTCACCATTATTATCATATCTAAGGATTTTCATTTTCCTCCAAGACTGGTTCTCAACCAAGGCCTTCAAAACCTTGAAGTGTGCAAAAACTTCATACATGAGTTTAAGGAAGTAAACCTAATAGTGCATGGAAACGTCATATATGAAGGTAAGTACATACTTTTGTGTACTCATGGACATATGAGGTAAGGGATTGGAAATTTCACTATGCATGATCTCAAGAGGTGTCAAGGTTTGCTCATGATTGACTCTCTCATACTTATGCTTTGGATGTTTTCTAGAATGCAACCCTGACAGACTCCTTTGGAAAAATTTATCTTTGGTAACCCTGAAACCATATCATTTTCACACATATATGAAATATATTTATAGTTTAGATGACCAAACCTCTCATGCCAAAATTTTCTTGCTTCATTGACATGGGTGATGAGAGCAGAGGAGTTAGAGAAAGGCATGAAGTGTGAGAACCTATAGACTTTTGAACCATTATCCACAAAACATTTAATAATGACTCTACCATTAACAATATCATAGATTTCAACTTCATCAGGATAGAAAACAACCTTCTTAGGAGACCAAGTGTGGGTCATCTAGTAGATTGAGAAGATATTAGCAGCAAGACCTCTGACATACAAGACATTATTGAAGGAACCATGGTCAAAATCAATGCTACCTTTACCCTTACTTTTAATTTCTGAGTTATATCCTAGCAAAATCTTAGGGCCCTTTGAATCATCCAGAGATGAGAAGGCTTACTTTGTTGAAACCATGTTTCTAGAAGCTCCAAAATTGATGATAAAGGAATGAAATCTTACAATGCTTGCAACCAAGGCATGTACTCTCTCTTGGTCTTCGAAACTGGATTCTCTTTCCTTCTTTCTTGCACCACCAGAGAGGGATATGTCTCTAAAAGTTCTTCTTTTTGGTGTTTCAGGACTCCTCTTGAGACTTGGACTTGTCTCCTTTTTTATATGGAGGATTATTATCCTTTTTTCTTATCTTTGGAATTCATCTTGGAATCTACAACAACCAAATCTTGATCTTTGGAAGGTTTGATGGTTCCCATTAAGACCAATTTGTCTTTCTCCTCAGTCAAGGATTATATGAAATCTTCTAGTGAAGGCATATTCCAATTTTGAGCTGTCAACTTGGAGGAATGGAAAGTCGAAACAAATACAGATTAATCAGGACCAAGCTTCGAAAGGATGGCCAAGATTAGTTTTTCATCTTCTTTGTCAATGCCACATTCTTTTAGCTTCAAAAAAAGTGATTTGAAGTAGACTTGAAAGAGTTCAATTCTACTTGGACTCGGTGCTATCAACTCATTCTCCCATTGGTAACCTCTCATCTTATCTGTCTTCCCAAACAAAGCTTGAAGTTTCTCCCATACTTCATTCGATGATGTAAGACTATCAAGATGAAATCAAAGGTCTCTGGAAATGATGAGACATAAGAGACCATACACTTGATCTCTCCTATTATGCCATTTGATCTTCTCTATTACTACATTAGTCTCAACTTTATTTACCATGGTCACTCTGAAGATTCCTTTACTCCTCGTCCCAATATCCATCCTTACCTTCCATTCGAAGTAGTTGAATGGAGTCAAGATGATTGGTTGTGATTTATCCATTCTTCAGAAACTATGCCCTTGAACAAATAATATGCACTCCTAGTGAGTGATTTCGAACCTAAAAAATAAAATTTAAGAGGAGAACAATCAAGCTATTGTGGCTCTAATACCATGTGGAAATTTATCCCAAGGAACACTCAAGAAGGAGACTGCATATGTGATAATCCACAAATTGTTGATTGTATTAATTTGCATCAGCCATCAATAAATATATATAGTATTCTTATAAATTATATACTCCAAGCATTTGAAAGAATTAGGTTGTTATTCGAATCAGTACAAAAGCATGCTTACTAAACTAGTCAGAACCCCCCATAGGTGCAAAAAGCACTTTCCTAATCATTCAAGATAGTCACGAATTCGTTGAATGAGTATGTATATATCATAAGTGAGGGAAATTTTAATTTATCATGCTTTTACATGAGGAAAATAAGGGATTTGATTCGGTGCAAAAAACAAGCCAATCTACCTTAACCCTAGCTTTAGCTTTTTCCTTAAAACTACAGAAAAAGATGGAAACTACGGATAATGAAGTATGAACATTTTATATTATAGGAATTATGTGGGTTGGAAATTATTATCAATGAAATTTCTAAATCATTCCATGAGGCATTTTTAGCAATTTTGGCCTAAAAATGGAATTGGGTGCAAATTAGCTATTGTAGGACCTAGGAATTAATAAAAAAGATTAATTATTTTATCCTAAGTATTGGGATGGGTTTTGTTTATTACAAAACCCCCTCTTAAGCATTAATTTAAGTACAATATCAGAAAAATACCAGAGATATAGGGCCTATAATGAAGGCTTAGTCACCCTTTACATACTGCTTGTCCATACAAAACAAGGAAAGAGGCAAAACCGCAAGTGGGAAAATCCTCCCTCAAACATGGACATGAAAAAAATTGTATGAAATATGGTATTCAATATATATTCACCAAATGATCAGATATCCCAAGTAAAGACTTAATATTGCTGAAATTAATCTCTAAGAACATCTTGGTGAAGATGTCTGCAACTTGCTCAGATGATGCGCAATATTGCAGATCAATGACCCCATCGTGCACAAGTCCTCTAAGGTAGTGGATATATATATATAGATTTTTTTCGTTCAATGCTTTAGTACTGGATTAGTTAAGATTCTAATGGTACTGTATTTTTCAAAGTAGATGACTGTAGAAGTCTCTGATTCTATCCCAACTCTCCAAGTATTCCATGCAACCACAAACATTGAGTAGCTGCATTTACAACTCCTTTGTACTTTGCCTCTGTAGATGAAAGTGAAATTTCTCTTTGTTTATTACTTGACCAGATTATTTGTCCATATGAAAGCATAAACACATATCCAAAAGTTTATTTCCTATCAGTGTTATTACCTTCCCAATCAGAGTCAATAAAACCAACTAACTCTAGGCTAGATTGTGCAACATAGTGAATCCCATGAGTTTGTGTTCCTTATACAAAGTTTAGGATTCTTTTTTATGCCCTACAATGGATTTCATGAATATTATACATGTATCTATAATCCACACACATTGTACAAGATATATCAGGTTGATTATGATTCAAATAAACAAGACAACCAACCAGCTGCCTATACAGGGTGTTCTTTTCCAATGGAGTTGACTGTGCTTCTTCAAGCTAAACTCTTGAAAGGAAAGGAGTCTTTATTGGATTGCAATACTTCATTATGAAATTATTAAGCATATATGAATCATACTTGGAATGATTTAACTTGATTCCAATATTTTATTGAGAAATATCAAGCCCCCAAAATTGGCTTAACAATCCTAAATCAGTCATAGAGAAGGCATGGTTCATTGCATCCTCAAGGAGACAATTTCTTTCTTGGAACTTATTGTGATTTGAATGTCATCCACATACAATAAAATTGTGATTAAGAAACCATGAAAAATCCTCAAATAAACATTTGGATCATACTTTCATCTACAATAGTTCAGTGACAGAAAAAAAATCATCAATCTTGGCATACCAAGCTCTAGGAGCTTTTTATAGCCCATACATAGATTTCTTCAACCTGCACACAAGAGATGGATTAGTCACAAAAAATTATGTATGCTGCATATATATTTATGATTTCAGATAACCATGTAATAAATCTCTCTTTACATCCATGTGATGTACTTCCCACTACTTGGAAACTGCAATGGCCAAAACTGGTCTTATGGAGTCCATCTTTGCAACTGGTGAAAAGGTCTCATTGTAGTAAATTCCTTGGACTTGGGAAAAGACCTTGGCCACCAACCTTTCCTTATATTTCAGAGGATAACCATCAGTATAAAATTTAGTTTTGAAAACCCACTTACACTTGAATAGCTTTCTTCGTGGGGGAAGAATGACTAGATCCCATGTGTCATTCTTTTGGAGCGAATGAAATTACTCCTTCATGGATTTTTTACATAATGGGTCTTCATATGTATATTTATATGCATTTGGATCAGATTCAAACATTAGAAAACACTTATCAGAAAATAAATGGTCCTTGACATAAAGGGCACTTTCAAATTGAGATCTAGTCCTCGTAGAATCTCTAGGCTTCCCAGCTAGTTCCCCAGCTTCTTGGATGGTATTTGCTGACAAATTTGGCCTTATGGGTATGTTTGGATATGAAATTAAATCATAATTATCAGACATATCATAATCATAAATTTCATTAGTGTTACGGAGAGAAACTTCCTATGGCTTGGGGTAGATCGCAATAGACTGAATGACACCAGAAATCAATCCATTTCAATATGCAAAAGAAACAAATGTTGTTAACACTAAGGGATATGGAACATACCTTATTCCATATGGTTGTAGTAGATCCCCATTGAGATTTTACAACATGTTTGGACCTATAATTGAATCTCAACAACAACAAACAAGACAAGCATGGTATATGTAAAAGTGTTAGGCCTACTCTAGAATATATAAATCCAACATGTATAGGAAAATACAAATACATCCATGGATAAAATATTCATAGTCATAGACATGTAATGGAAGAGAAATAGATATTTATCTTAATAATGAGCATATATAACAGTGACAAACTCTGTCGGCACCTCGTCGAAATGGAGAAATTGATTCCTCCTCCTGGGCCTTTGCCACATCAATCCTCCATTTCAATGGAAAGCTTACAAAGCAATGGAAAGATTGGGAAGAGAAACATTGTGTTCTCAAAACTTACAAAGGGATGCAGAATCAAGCATAAGAAAAATGGGGCAACAATGAACTATAGTTTCCTTTCTCTCAAATGTTCTCCTCCTCCAATGCATCCAATAATCTCAATATATATCCCTTGAATAGGTAGTGAAGGGTCAAGTCAGAGTGTTTCCATGAATATGGAAGGACAAGACTCAAGTTATTTGGGACTCATTAAGGAAAAATAAAAATAAAAATTGTTTTTATGCACATTTCTCGATGTACGCTGGCTAAAATGGAGCAACTTGCATGTACATGCGAGTTTTAGCTTAAAAGTCGCGTATATAAATAAACTTGTGTTTTTTAGGGAATTTCATGGATCATCAAAGTAAAATTTAAGCAAGGGGGTCCAAATATTCTGTAGAGGGACATGGGAGGACATAAAAGTGTGATCTACCAAGTGTGATAAAATCAGCTATACTAGATGCCCCCTAATGTGTGAGGTCAAAGGGGTAACATGATGGCCGAAAAACATTATATCCATCCTAGAAGAGGAGTAATGAAGACCCAATTGGAAGAACCAACCACTCATTAGTACAATACAATGATAAATATTAGCATGTGACTATAAATATACATGTAGGATTCTCGTATACATAAGAGTACAATGGCCATGAATAGGAATAATAGACATATGTCACATGTGGTCATCGCCACGTACAATATATAGTGAAAAAGATCTCCATAATGGATGAAGATATCTGATAATACAATGGAATATGGTCATGAGAGCTGACATCTCATGAATACTGTCACAATCAAGGAGGTAACATATGTGGAATTCCACCAAGCTTAGAGGTCTTATACGTAAACGGCTACAAGTACATGTCCCATCATGAGAATAAAATAAAGGTGTCGAGGTCAAACATGATGGACCATCATCTGATTACCAGTCATTGTTGTATATCGTTAACAAATGTGAAATATCCCACTGATAATGATAATGGGAGTCAAGGTACAGAGTGCAATCCAACAAGTGTGAATAGATGTCTTGAGGTCGAACACTTGAAAGAATCCATCGACTAGGGGACATTGATGTATTCCAAAAACTATCGATGGCGAGAGGACCTACCATTGATGGCTACTAGTTTCAAGGCACTGAACATACTATAGAATCCTATTCCAGAATACATGATCTGACGTCAATGGAATGAAATTCATTGGAAGGAGGGAATTAATGCATCCCCCATCAACCAACATGATATACTCAGCAATGTTGGATGATTTGGAAGAACTTGGATGAACAAGATGTCCACGAACTAGTAACTATATCAGGAACAACCAACATGAAAAGACAAGATAATTGAGGAATGGCCAACTCATGCTAACACTTCCTTCAAACAAGAGCCTACAATAGATGGTGACTGAATAGGAATCACAGAATCAACATGCAAAATGGGACAACTCTACGACACAAGAGGCATCGACAGAGGCTCCATAGGGACTGGAAGCATAACTAGTCGGTGGATAAAACTTAGAATGATGAGTACATTTCATAAAGTAATAATAATAACCAAACCAATGGATGTGTCATATAGTGCTCTGTTCGAAGGAGACATGACTCACCAGCTGCCAAAAGTAATATCATTTGCCGTCTGGATTTTTTTTTTAAATTATTTTGGGACATTTTCATATTAGAAAGATTGAAAAAGAATAAAAGTGCTTATAGTACATAGGTAGGAGGAGATGATTGTCACGATAAAGAAAACTATTTTCAAGCAGTGGAACATACCTATGCTCAATGCAAGGAAGCATGTGCAGGATAAGGACACTCGAGGGAATGTATCTTCCCGGTAATGGATGATCAAGTTGCAAAGGATATATAAAAGGATCTACTTGGATAGGATTGAGACAAGCTCGGGATATGTGTCTTATAACTCTGAATAGGGGAGTGTTGGAGGAGCTATTCGGTGAGCCGACTAGACTAGTTAGCTGACTAATTAGAGATTACGTCAGCCTCCAAAGGTCGTGTCAGTTGATTGAACTGACAAGTAGTTATTCATAAATTTTTTCTAATAAAATATAATAGGATGTTGATCCAGATATGAACTTGGTTCAGTTTGATGTTTTCATGAACCCTTATGTGTTTTGTGTAATATAAAGCTGTTATTCAATCTACTATCCTTGTCTCTTGTCTCTGTTATGATTATATGATTCTTTATGTGTATTATTGGTAACTTAGTGATCTAAGTGATTACAACATTGGTTCTATTGATGTTAGTACACATATGGATGAAATCACCATTAGCAGATGATCTCAGAGAAAGAGATTAAGGAATGGTGGGAGCATAAAATCACAAACTATTTGAAAAACTACGCTCGGAGAAACAAGCTAACTATTGCCTAGGAGAAGGAGAAATTCTTCACTAAAATGCATGAAAAGTTTGTAGAATAGGTGCCTCAGTTTTTGAAGAAATTACTGGATGAAAAATCCGGTAGACACTAAGGAACAAGAATTGCTCTAGAACCTGATAAGGGGAGGAAGGAAAAACCTATCAGATTTGTTTGAGAAAATAAAAGATGAATTCTATCAGGAACAGGACATGGAAGAGAGAGTATCGGTCGAAACTATCGAAAATAGGTTCTATACCGAATATACTGAGCAGTTCATTTTCTCACTACTGAACCTTTTGTTTAAATTCTTAATCGACAAAGGATTAGGGCATATTGTTGAACCTCATCCATCACTGATCGAACTACAAATGAATACCAACTGGGAGGAGAAGCAAAAAGCGTGGGATAAGTTCATTGCCGAAAGGGAGTGGGAGTACTTCTTTAAAAGGAACCACCAATAATGAATAGGCGGGCCAAGAAATAATAATTCGAACGGTGACTCGCAAAAGCACTCTGAATTTGCAGAAAATAGAGAGAGATAAGAGGTAGAAGAGAAGGGAGGAAGGAAGAGAGCAGGCCATTGTGCTACAAAGAAGAATGAATACCAGGGTGACTAAACATGAAAGACATCTTCCAGAGTTGGGTCATGACCGATAGGAAGAGGACGTATATGAAGAAGAAGTGTCACCAATGGAAGAATATCTGTGAATAGAGAAACATGAAGGTATCCATATTGGGATGCCCTGGGAATTAATACCTCTATCTCCAATTAATCTAAACCTAAGTGCCCGTGTGCAGACCATTGTCGAAGAGGACCTAAGGCTATGAGATGGTGAGTTCGACGTATGGAGTCAACTAGATGGTGAAGGATGTCGATCGTTTGCTAATTTGTCGACCTGAGGAAGGAAATCGGGTCACATTCCAAATGTACCCGTCCAACCAAAATGCTCTACCCAGGAAATGAAGGAGCACCCTCCTTGCCAAAAATAGTTTCAGAAAACATAGAAAATTCAAATCCATGGAGGAAAATATTCGAGCTACAATAGTTATTTTAGACTTCGGTAGAAGACATCGAACTAATCCAACTACTTGTTGAGAAGGATCCAACAAACAAAAATTTTGACGGGAACGAGAGTTCCATCGAAAATAGTTGTGACCAACACATAGCCATAGAGAATATCCCACCACCCCCACCACCCACTACACCACCACCTGAAGTAGACATCGACACTAACGACATGGGGCACAATGCAACACACATCCCCCTCCATGAGGGTGATGAGGATCCCAAACGACACTGGTTCATCTATGAATCGACATGGGAGGCTAATGCTGTAACTAGTGAAGACAGGAAGATGGAACAATTTGTTGGTTCCTTATGGAAGAGGGAACTAACTTGGTATATGACATATACTGAGAAGACAACTAACACGAACAAGGAAGAAATTAAACAATAGTTCTTATCCTTATTCAAAACACCATATGCAAAGCATCTGGCAGCAAAAAAACTAAAAACAACTGTTCAGAAACCCACAGGAACTGTTTGGGGCTATGACAAGCAATGGAAGGACCTATTGAGCCAATTAGATTATAACATTGATGAACAAATTTTAATTCGGTTTCTTGCAAGACTTGTACAGAAGATACGCAGATATATAAGTCTGGACACATTCAAATCATATGAAGAAGCACTGATGAAAGCATTGCAGGTCGAGATGGATGATGACTATCCAGCATGTCCTGTCAACAGCCGCATTGAGTAGCAGTTGGAAATCATGCCAAAATCATTAAGGGAACTGAACCTAAAAGGTCAAGACACCTGGTGCACAACCTTCTTGATGGCCAAACATACCAAACACAACTGTCGACAAGAATTCAATTGACAAGATGTCCATTTTGTTCAAGCAAAATGTTTCTGTGACATTTTCCAAGAACATGGGTCACACATGATGAAGGACTGTGCTTATAATATGAAAGATGGAAAAGATTCATGGCGTGCAATTTGTGATGTAAAAAGTCATGCGAAAGCCAACTTCCACTTGAACCTAAAGAATTGACAAACTTACCATGTAGTCTACTAGACAAATGTTGTTTCTCAAAACAATGATAATATCTTGAGGAACAATAAACAAAATGAACAAAGTAACCAATGCTATGAAGTTCGAAGATATGAGTGCCAGTATGACAATCATCATGGAGGATTTGGAGGTTGAGGCCGATTCAATGGAAATCAAGAAAATAGACCACGACGACCCATCCAGTGTTTTACATGATATAAAGAAGGCCACCAATACATAGAATGTCTGTATAAAGATCAAACTGACCTGAAATTTTGTACTAGTTGTGGAGTGGGCGATCACTCACTAGAGGATTGTCCCACTATACTTGACAAAATCAATAAGAATAAAAATGTTAATGTCTTGTCGTGTGTTAAGAAATGTCTTGTCCCACTATTCCTACAAAGAATTTACATGTAGTCACTAGACAACGAACAAAGACTAGTAATTACAATCCATGCATAAGTAAAATAAAAACCAAAGATGACTATCCTAATCCCATAAAGAAAAAACAATTGTACAATGATGCATCAAACATGTTCCAAGAGTTCACCCAATAAGAAGAAATTAATAATAGTAAACAAGATGTCTGCTCAGTGCACTTACTATTTTTCGTGTCGACGTGCACGACTCAACATACCAGACTGTTTAACACTGCGACTAGTGACTGTCTCAAGCAAAGCATAGATGAATCCGCATATAACATACAAACGACTTCAACTTATGTCTATCCTCTTATAGTACTGTGAACTGAATAATGCATACATACATTAAACTGTAAACAAAGATCATAAGATAACTGACAGATGCATCAAATAAACACAACCGAGAAAGCAATCACATAACGCATGATTTTAACGTGGTTCACCTCCAGGATGGAAGTTACGTCCACAGAACTATGTTTCTATTATAGCGCAGGGGAAGGTAAACATAGTTCTGCTGCACTGCATATGCAGCTTAAGACCTTCTCTCTTAGATCTCTTTTCTATCTCTATATTGCACCTCTTATAATATACTCTTCCCTCTATGTCAATCCCTACGGATCATTACATGCATGCTCTATGAGCCAGCTACTAGTTACAGTAAGATACTACAGCTAATAACAAAACTAAAACTAGAGCTTGGTTTCTACAACTGTCTAATAATCTACAAAATCAACTAACAGCTGAGTAAACCAACCAAAACCATGAACGAACCCTTTTACAGTACAAAATATATCCCTTTATAGGTGGCCCGAAGGTCTCACCATTACAACACTATGGGCCTGTCCCAACAGTAACCCATACCCATACTAGTGACATTCGGCGTATCTATACTTTGAGGTAGCCACTATCCGTCACACCATAGCTCTCTGCGGTCTTCCATTCTTCCCGACGCTGATCATGGGTACTATGCACCGCTTCCCTTCACCACAGCTTCCTGCAGTCTTCCGTGCTTCCTAGTGCTGACCATGGGTACCGGCGCTGCTTACCTGTTTCTATCCTTCATCTTCAATGCCTTGGCCTCGTTGCTCCTTTTCCTTTATGAGGGTAGTTGAGCCCTCATGTCTTCCATTGCTGCCTTCAATGCAGTGGGTGAGCTCTCTCTTCTCGGCCGCTCACATACCGTCGTCTTTCTTGACTTCTCTGTCTTCTATGTCATGGTTTTCGGCTCTGCTCTGTAGCTAGAAACCTGCTACGGTGTCGTAGCTCTGCCTCTTATATCTCTGCCAAAACTGTCTATCCGCCAAAATAGCAGCTTCTTCTGTAGTTGCGAGACCCTAATCCAACAAAAGACTAGTAATTACAATCCATGCATAAGTAAAATAAAAACCAAAGATGACTATCCTAATCCCATAAAGCAAAAACAATTGTACAATGATGCATCAAACATGTTCCAAGAGTTCGCCCAATAAGAAGAAATTAATAATAGTAAACAAGATGTCTCACAAGAATTACTTAACTTAATACATAATGACAAATCAGTAGCACAACTTATTGATTTGTTATATAATATTAAGAACAAACCTAACATAGAGAAACAAACTAAAAATATATGCAGCCTTAATCAGAAAGATAAGAGTGATGCCAACCCACTTGTCAACCTATAAATAGAGAGATATCACGTTCGATAATTCGTTCTCAAGTTTGGATCCCAAGTAAATATTATGATATGAGATACATGGGAACAACTAGGCAAACCTCGACTAAACGAATCATGCATATATCTCAAATTAGCAGACCAATGACTGCTCGAACCTATCGGCATATGGCACAATGTCGACACAACTATTAAAGGAATTACAACAAAAGTTGATTTTGAAATCATTGAATCGAAAAAAAGGATCTAGTTCTTTCCCAGCCTTGGTAGGCTGATCATGGGGTTGAAAGATGAAAGAATCGATTTCGTTAGACAAAGAGAAGATAAAGCTCAAAGGAAATGGACAAAAAGTTATTGTCCCCATTCACCCTTCTCAAGGTGAACCTTGGACTAAACCGATAGATGAAGAAGTAGACTTTCAACAACTCTACAAAATCCAAAATAATGAAGAAAATATTGTGCCAAACATCTATGTGGAACTTCCCTTAGGGAACCAAGATTTAGTTGGCTATAATTCGTATGCAGAATTATACTATTGGGAGATATAAAATTATGAAACTCAAGCACGAGTATTTTGGAATATCTAATCTATATCGAAGAAACTGACTCAACGGTGCTTTTTGATGTCCATCATTCCAAAAATATTTGAAAGAAAAATTAGGGAATACCCTTCTTTAGCGCCGATTAAAATAGAAAATAAACAGCCTCTTTGATATAAAGAAAGAGAGTCACCAGTATTCCATATCGAACAAGCTTCTAAAAACTTAGGAGAGCATGACCGACTACAAATCTGGGTTGAGACATTTACAGTTCAAGCTACTCGATGGTGGGATACCCATCAGTCAAGGCTACAAATGTGGACACTAGCTTCAACATACTTCGTCGAGGGATTCAGCAGAAGGAAGCTAACTAAATAGGCACAAATACTAGTCTCCATAGAAGGACAAAACCCTAAAAATCACATAAGTATATGCGAAAGAGAATGGAGAAGACTTGGGAACAAATATGAACGAACATGGCCACACTTATTTCCATCCACACTTGATGACTTACCAAAAAAATGGTATAAGATGGAAGAAGCTCGAGGCGAAACATTAATATGGAAGGAAATTAAGGAAAATTTCATTTAAGACTTTAGATTCATATGGGAAGATGCCAAACTAGTTGAATCAACATAACAAATAAAAAAAATTATACAACCGACTATTCATCATACTTCGACACAAAACATAATCGAATGAAAGCATCTTGTAATAACATTTGATCGAATACAATACCACAGTCGAAAATACTTTGATTGGTGAATGAGCACACATAGGGGAAAATATTTCAGTGGAAAACTGATCATCCAGAAACAATAAAACCAATTAAAACAATACTCAAAGTTGAGTTGACCAACATAGAATAAACCGATAGGATTATAGCAACATACTTCCCATCTTCATTTTCACATTTTAAAGAAGGAAGTCGACAAATAAATGAAATCAAGGAGCCAGAATGGATGGACACGAAATTCAAAACCAAATAAGTCGATATCTCTAATGATGATAGACCAAAAATGGCACAAATAGGTGATTATTGGAACGATGAAAAAACAGCCGAAATAGTTAACCTACTTAAGGAATTCCAGGATGTATTTTCGAGAGACTATAAAGACCTTAAAGGATTAGTACAAGAGATGGGTGAAATGAAAATAGACATAAAACCTCATGCAAGACTGATCAAGAAGATGCCTTACAAATTAGCTCACAAATAAAAGGAAATAGTGAAAAAGGAGATTGACAACATGTTAGCAGTAGGGATCATATATCCAATTGACCAATCGAAATGGGAAATCCTAATGGTCGTCCAACCGAAAAAGCATGATCCAACAAAATTACGAATCTGTGTCGATTTTTTAGAGCTAAATAAAGTCACTGTAACATATCCATTTCCAACTCCATTCGTAGATGAAATTTTAAATGAAGTCGCAGGACATGAGTGTTACTCTTTTACAGATAGATTCTCAGGATATAATCAAGTCCTGATTGCTAAAAATGACCAGAAGAAGATGAAATTTGTCTATGAATTTGATTCATTTGTTTAAAATGTCATGCCAATCGATCTAAAGAATGCACCAGCTATATTCTCAAGGATAATGGCCAAATCATTTCAAGAATACATATACAAAACAATGGCAGTATACTTTGACAACTGGATGATTTAATCCATGTTGAAAGATCACTGTAAGCGGCTAAGACTAATGTTGGAAAGATGTTGACAAATCCAGTTATCTCTCAATATAAGGAAATGCATCTTTGTGACCCCCATAAGAATATTATTAGGACATATTGTATGCAAGGAGGGTATCATAGTCAACTTTCACAAAATAAAGATCATCCTAGACCTAAAACCCCTGGTGAACCCAAAAGAAGTCAGAGTTCTATTAGGAAACATGGGCTATTACAGAAAGTTCATTCGTCATTATTCAGACATGACCTACCCCTTGGAAGAACTAATGAAAGCATAAAAGGAGTACGAATGGACTGAGGAGTGTGATACTTCATTTGACATGTTGAAGAAAAAATTAGTCGAAGCACCCATTCTCAAATTCCCAAATTGGTCATTCAAATTTCACGTCCACATTGATGCATTAGGCATAACAATAGGTGCAATATTGACACAACCTAGAGATGACAGGATGGACTATCTAATTGTGTATAGCAATAAAAAACTAAACAAGGCATAACGTAACTATTCAACAACAGAAAGAGAGGCATTGGGAATGGTATTTGCATTACAAAAATATCGACATTACCTATTGGCTAATCCTTTCATATTCTACATAGATCACCAAGCTTTAAAATACTTGGCAAACAAACCCTTACATCATGGAAGAATATGCCGTTGGTTGTTACTGTTCCAAGAATTTTAGTTCGAAGTAGTAGTTCAAACAGGGAAGCTAAATGTTAGGCCTGACCACTTATCGAGAATTGACACGGGAGAGGAACCGACAGGAGTCGAAGATGATCTTCCCGATGCACATATATTTCAAATAGAAGATGTACGAGCATATCTAGAAGAAATAGCTCAATTCCTAGAGAATGTTCAAGCACTAAAAAAAAACAAATTCTAGCAATGAAGGCTGCACCATACACTCTAATTAATGGATTCTTATACAAAATGGGCTTGGACAAAGTATTTAGTCGGTTTGTTCTAGAAAATTAAAGAGAAAACATAATGAATGAAGCACACTATGGACCAGCTGGAGGACATTTTCAGTCAGACATAACTGCCAAAAAGATCCAACAATCAGGACTATGGTGGTCGAACTTACACAAATATTGTTGAAAGTTTGTTATTAAATGTGATCATTGTCAACGTCTAGGTCAACCTTTACCTAGTACTGAGATGCCTTTAATTTTGGTAAACCCAAGTCTAACATTTGAGATCTAGTCTATTGACTTCATTGTAACATTTCCAATTCCAGCAAGAAGGATAGGCACACGATATATCATAATAGCAGTGGAATATGTTACTAAATGGGCAGAGGCCAAACCTGTCAAAACTTTCTCTAGTGAAGTGGCTTCCAAGTTCATATATGAAAATATAATTACTAGATTAGGTTTTCCATTGACCTTAATCAGTGACCAAGGATCACATTTTATTAACAAAACTATTGCAGCGTTGACAAAACAATTCAAGATCGACCACAGATAAATTACAACTTATCACCGTTAGTATAATGGGGAAATAGAAGCATTTACTAAAACCCTAACAAGAGGCTTAACAAAAATATGTAACACTGATAAAGATGTCTGGGATGAAAATATTCCTACTGTCCTATTGGCTTATAGTACAACATATAAAATATTAACTGACCAAACACCATTTCGACTAGTCTATGGCCAAGAAGCAGTCGTCCCCCTACACTTTCGACAGCAAACTCCAGTAATAGCCTACACATTACATATTAATGTCGAAGAAGCAATGAATTACCAACTAATTCAACTAGATAACGTAGAGGAAGACTGACTTATGGCTATACAACATCAAGAAATTCAAAAACATCAACAAAAAGTATGGCACGACCGAAACATTAAAAACAAAAATTTGTCAGTTGGAAATATTGCACTACTGTATAATAGTAGGGTAAAAGGAAAACCAAATAAAATTCACACAGAGTGGATGGGACCCTATATCTTGGAAGAAATCAATTCCAATGGATCGGTCCAACTAAGAACGTTACAAGGCAGAGTATTTCAGAAACTGGTAAATGGAGCTCGACTAAAGCAGTATCAAAACTAAAAAAATCGAAATATATATATATATATATATATATAAAGAGAAATGGTTGCATAACTACTCACAAAATCTATAAAAACCAGAAAAAACTAAAACTAACAAAAATAATCAAAGAAGACCAAAACGATAGGAAATCTAGAAAGATGTAGCAAAATGCAATTCAACAATGATCGACATTTCCATCATCGACATATCACACATCGACCATACAATCGACATCGACAAGAGGATCAAAAGGTCTAATGAACCCATCACGAATACGGTTAGAAGGAAGGCCAAAACCATATCACATTAAAAGAGCCTTCAATAGAGCGGCCTTTACCATCAAATCCGCCATTAATAACTCCATCAACAAGATCGCCATCCGCTCCACCTATAAATACTACGTCGAAAAAATATTTCATACCACTTTACAAAGAACTAGAGCGACATATTTACCAAACCTATGAGAGCAAATTACCCATGAAGAAAGACGAGCTAAAAATCGACAAGATGGCCCCAAAGCAAACCAGATCCATGAAAACAAAAGAAAAAGAGTTGGAATCTATTCTAACTCCATTGGTGAAACGATTAGAAAATATCAAAAATGAAAAAGTATAGGAAACTTCATGGGCGTGGATCTGGGAATATATAAAAAAATGGGCCTATGAGAAGAAAAAAATGATAGAGGAAGGTTTGAAAATAAACCACAACACTATCATGAACTATATGAACATGCCCTTCATGGCGAGTTTTAGGGGGAAAAAAGAAACTATTGCCAAGTTCATCATCAGTCGATACCACAATGGGAATTTTTAGTTCGACACACTGATGGAAATATCAGGTGAAACCATTTGCAAACTTACTGGGCTTCCAACAAAGGCGACCTTGTTCTTGTAGGTATCAAAGAAGGGTTGGTTGAAATACTAACAGGAATGCCGACAAGAAAGAACTCCAAAGGGTTAATTGTTGGACAAATTTGAGCTTCCACACCCAAAATGGTGGCCAAAATTGTGTCCATGGGCTTGACTATCACGGGATGAGGATGCGATTTCAAACTCAGCATGCTAGAAGTTGTCGACTATATAGCAGAATTAGGGAAATTTTATTGCTAGGCTCAATACATGGCCGACATGCTCAAATATATTTGTGAAAAATTCCAGGAAACACGTGCAATAATAAGATTTCCGTCACTAATAATATGGATAGCTATGTATCACATATGTATAGTTGAACATCCACAGTTCCTATAACTGACCAGGTTTCATTTGTGGTGTTTCAATTTGTTTTCAATGGCTAGAACTCCACAGGAACTAGAAGAAGGAAAACTGTTCTTCAAAAATTGGTTTCAAAACCTAAAACTCCAAACAGTGAGATGGAGGGCGCCTCAAAACATCCAAAGATGTGTGCCCCTGACAGCACATATCCAAATGGAACTTGACCACATTGCAGCATGACATTCGCAAGGCTCCACAGCAAAAGAAAAACCTCTAGACTACTATCCAGTAGTCAAGGATATTTTTATAGAATTATCCTGTCAGTCTAAAACCAAAATAGAAATACCGATGGATGCAAAAGAGATTAACCAACCTGTTGTCGAACCATTTACCAACCAAGATAAGGAAGAAGACTATGAATTTCACCTTCATATTAGTACCTTCACTTCTAAAGGTGGCTCGACAGAAGAGCAAAACCCTCTTCGTATTAAAAATGTACCGACTGAACAACAAGCCATTTTACCGACCAAATAGAACACTACTGTCCCGACTCAACAGTAGGAGGAGGAGGGAGGAGAAAAGACAAATGAAGAAGCTTAATCTGACAGACCTGAGTATGCTATGACAAAAGAGAATCTAAAAATAATATCTTAGGAGATATCAACATCAAGGAGAAATAAAGGGAGTCGGGCACAAGGAAAGGGGAAGTGCAAACTCATCCTTTCAGAGGAGTCAGAAGATGAAGAAGAATTATTTTCTACCACTGCTAACATTTTGGAGGACACTGCACTAAACAAAGTATCTGTCAAAACACAGTTCAAATAGTTCATTGAGTTAGGAGTGAAGCAAGGAAGCCAAAAAAGGTAAGAGTTGCTACCCCTCCCGAAATAATTCCTATTGATTTGAGACCAGACTCCCCACAACCTTCTCAAATGAGAATAACACCAGACTCGACTATCGCCATATCACCAATCTACAAAGATATAATCCCTGGAACCCTTACACAAAAAATTGATAAAGATTTTGAACTTCAACAATTTATCAACAAACTACCAAATCTGTTCCCCAATTCCCAACAAATCAGAAGCATGCATAAAATCACAGAGTTGATCTTTTCTCGACGAAGTCTCACCCCACAAACTGACCAATTCTCACCACAGCCAGAAGTTGTGGTACTTATCAGATCCTCATTCATCTAAAACCCTGACAAAACATCCACAGTTGTAGCAACCCAAATGTCATCATTCACACCAACTATCCAAAAAATTCTGGTTAATGAGGAAGATGAGGGAACACTTGATATTGAAGGCAATGTTCAAACAACACTAGATGAAGAAATCACTAACCCCATGGAATGTGAAGAAATCGACAACCCTATCGATTTGCAACTGGAAGTAAAAAATCCCATGCTGACAAATAACATTCTAACAACTCCATTAACTCCATACCATTCTCCATTGTCATCCCCACCACCAAGGCCAGAGTCCCCTCACAATCCAAAACCTTCATCTTCTCCACCATGGGATGCATAAACAACTACAAGCCCCACCCATGAAATGCATCCAGTTGACCCAGCCACAACAGAAGTTCAGTCGACTGAAAATCCACCAACTAAAGAGTAAAAAATAGAGCAGTAGGAGCCAACATCAGTACCAACAGGACCAATGGTGGTCCATCACTCTAAACACAAAAGCAAAAGAAAAGAGAACAACAACAACACAATAGGCATCGACAGTTATCCACCTTCATCAACTAGGTTTGACTACTGCAGTTGACACACCAAAAATTAGAGATGGAGAACTGGACCAACTATTGGAATCACTCAATAAAGAGGCTGCAACAAGAAATCAAATCATAAGAGAAAAGATAGAAAAACTTCAAGAAGAACAAGTCGAATTCTTGACCAAATGCAGGAATTTGACACAAACAGTTCTACCAAGAATAACAGAGACCGACACTGACAAACCATTAGAGAGGGCATACCAGTTGTTGGAAAGTGTCATTTCAAACCTTAAAAAACACTTGCATGCCAAGAAAGATGAGCAAAAAGGAGATACTTATACACTACTGAGACATCAGTACACAACATTTTCAGAATCCCACAAGGTACTGCAGGAGCATTTGGACGATTCTATCACTACAGAAGAAGTACTGCAAAACTGGTATACTTATTATGGCTAGGTATTCCAGTAGGATTGGGAGAATCAGGAACACATCAAATCATTAGAAAACCAACAAGGTCTGGAGGAATAAATGAGGAGCAAAATACAAGATAATATTGTACTGGAGGCAACAAAACTCGAAAAATTGGAAAAACAAGCACATCGATGGATGAATCAGTCACTACCCAGCCTTGACACAGTTGACAAAAATGGTCCATGAATGAAAATATTACTCGAAACAACAGAGGAAAAAATTGAATTGTTGGGGATCCACATGGTCAATATCAAAGACCTATCGATACAAGAGAAGATGTTGATTCTGTCAAGCATTAGAAACTTGACCATTGAGATTCAGAATGCTCTCTAGAATTGTAAATAATTTCAGCATCAACTAGCCATTATAGTATAATCCATTGTGGAGATATGTGTACTGAAATGACCATCCATTCGACTGCACAACTCATGAAGACAGAGCAATTGGAAGGAAACTTCTTCAGACATGATGTTTTTACCTCCCCTATTTCTTTAGGACGAAGAATTTTTTTTTTACTGGGGGAGATGTTGGAGGAGCTATTCGGTGAGCTGACTAGACTAGTTAGCTGACTAATTAGAGATTAGTCCAGCCTCCAAAGGTCCTGTCGGTTGACTGAGATTACAAATAGTTATTCATAATTTTTTTGTAATCATATATAATAGGCTGTTGAGCTAGATACGAACTTGGTTTGGTTTGATGTTTGTATGAACCCTTATGTGTTTTGTGTAATGTAAAGGTGTTATTCAATATACTATCCTTGTCTCCTGTCTCTGTTATGATTATATGATTCTTTATTTGTATTATTGGTAACTTAGTGATCTGAGTGATTACAACAGGGATCCTGCATAAAGCTCAATAAGGAAAGCAAAACAAATGAAATGCAATTACAACTTGATATAAAAGGGAGTACCTATGGGAGATGTCCAGCATAAAGTCTAAGAGGAATATGAGGATCTTTCTCAAATACATGGAAATACTATAAGGGACTCCCATACCTAGTGGAATAATCTCAACATGGTACCAAATTGAAAAGTGAGATCTAAACAGGCCACCCATGAATAAGAAGGCTCTACCACTTACATAATGCCACTTCTAATAGCAGTGTGAAGGTTTTGTGACATTACAAAGTGGGCTCATACCTATAATCGAGGTGACATGGTCATAAGGTGATGCATAATGAAAGTGGAAATGTGATCCTATCCTATATTCCAATTCGAAATTATACCTATAATAGATACTAATAAGCTAAATCTTGATCTAAAGTGTACAAAAAATGGACCCTACATGATGACAATATTAGTCCACGACAGTTGGAAATAGTCTACAAAAAAAGGACCCTATCATGATAACTTCATTTAAAGGAAACAGTGTGGTGGACGATGGGACATAAGAAGGAAAGTAAGGTGTAGAACCAACATTCACGTATCCACTACCACCCCCATGAGAATGAACACTAGTGTTAAGAACAGACGAAGGAAGTGAAAATACTCCCAGAAACGGAGTAGAGGGTGGAATATGACTACTCCCAAACCTATGAGCAAGGTAAGGGCTTGTGGTTCCCCCAGTCCAACACCAAGGTTCACACTAGGACTTGGAGTGGGTGATGGGATATTAGTAGTGATATCAGGTATGTCAAACATAAAAGGCCCCAAACTCAAGAGGACATAAATATACTCAAGTAACCGTGATCCCTAAAGCCATCTAGAGCACAAAGAACACAGTCATAAGAAAATCTAAGACAAGTGCAAGAAAGCCAAGGGGGAGTATAAATGAGCTCCCAAATGTAGCAGGTATGTCTTTCCTAGGAGAGGCTTGATACTCCCATAAAATACAAGCGGAGGTGTGTAACTAGTTATAGTGTCCCTTAGCTTCAATGCACAAATTGATTGTGCTATTCAAACTCTATGTGGCTAAGACACTGATAGAATAACCTCTGCAAGTACCCCCTATGATACATAGGTAAGGAAACTAAGATCACCCCAATATAACCAATGCTCAAGTGAACAGTCGCAGGAGGGATGTACTTTATGGGAAGGGTAATAAATCCTGAAGCTCGAAAGCACCAAAGGTACCTCAAAATCCCCCAGATATGAATAAGATAATGGAAATACCTCTGGCGCTACATAGAGAGTGGCAAGGGGATATCCCCACCACAAACGTGTGCGCTACCTCATTCTTAACTCCTGTTTAAGAGGAGCCTCCTGAGAACATTAATTATACCAAGGATTTCCCTCTCTCACCCGGACAAAAACCTACTTTTTTTTAGTAGAATTGGATAATTTTTATCAGAAAAACCTATTCCAAGACTCTAAAACATAAGCTTGTTGATGCACCCTATCAAATAAAAATTTGTAATTCATTTTAAATTAATCATTCGTTTTATAGGTTGTGATTACTCAAAGGAAATGACCGTGCAATGAATGGTGTTATGACTCAGGAATAAAATTAAATATGGACACCTAACAAACATTGCCAAGTGCAATTTTGTTTTTATATGTGAAAAAGGGGTATGCCACTACATGAGATGCATATTTATTTTTTCAAATGCTCATGCAACCATTTCTATATGAAATCGTGATGACTAATCAACTAAGAAAACCTATTGCAAGTACTATGCAAAGGAAAAAATGCATGAACATGCCAAAAATAAAATATTTTTGTATTTTTGCAATAAATGATATGTAAATGCAATAAAAGACTCTACAACTCTATGAACTTGCATCAACTATCAGAGAACATCCACAAAAGACACCGAGATAAAATAAATCTACTGCACTAATAAAAAAACAAAAAAGAAACAATATGACAAGAAACAATTCTAACTAAGAAGCAATTAAGAAAGGTCTCTAGTAAAAAACAGAGGTAGTAGAAAGACCACAAAAACATCCAAGAAGACTCAACAACATTCAAAATCCACCCAACATCTCCCAAACATCCAATTCACACTCAAAATAGGGGCATACATGAATGTTTGTAGGAAACCTGCATGTATATGCAACGTTTCAGAAAAAACATGTTGATGTAATTGTAACTTCGGAATGTATTCACTTATATGTCTTATGTATTGTACCTCGATGTTCCTATTGGGAGAATCAATAATGTAATGAAGTCATGTCATACCCCGATGTTCCTATCAGGAAAATCAATAATGTAAAAAGTTCATGTAAAGTCATAGAGGGTAACATTCCTTATTGATCAAGGGTTAAAGTCCCCACAGTTGTGGGGCACTAGGGTTATTAGACTCTCCTAGAGAAGTCGGCCCTGGTGAGTTAATGTCAAGTCAGAAACTAGTATAAATAGAGAGTGAGCCTCTCTATTTATCACATAGTCACTCACACTCAGTTGTAGCACATAACTAAGAGAGAGAAGAAGCTGGGACAAGAGAGAGAGAGACAACTGATGTTGGGAGATCATCGTTGTATCTTTGGGTTTTACTTTTGGTGCTTATTCTATCTCTGAGGAAGTTGCGGGGTTTTCTCCTTTATGGTTTCCCCGAGGAAAAATATTTTTGTTCATTGTCTATTGTGATTGATTGTTGTGATTTTTATTCTCTCAGATAAGATCTTAAGATCATATAGCTTAAATGATAAAAATATAACATGGTATTAGAGCTAACTTGAGAAGAAGACACTGTGCAGTTGCTGAAGCTAGAGCTTCCTATTTTTTGGATCTCTCTCCACATATCATCAGCAAAAGGAGGCTAGGATGACTCTCCTCTCTAGGGTGCATCTTTTTGTCGAAGCAGAATCTGATTCTGATGATTTTCAGTTTTTGACCCAACACTACAGTGGGAAATTAGGGCTTTCCACAAAAGCGGAATTTTTGAGTGAGCCCAGACTAGGATTGATATCCTCCACAAAATCAAAGTTTAGAGATCAAAATTGAATTTTTTTGGTTGGGTATAACTCCCAAAAAGTGAAACCCTAATATTCTCATGAACCAGAAAACTAGCTCTACAGAAATCCAGCTCCAGATTCAGTTCGGAGATCTTAAACTGGTAAGATCTAAATCTTTTGTATTTCCATTTAAGGTTCTTTGTTAAGATGTCTCATCATACCAAGATTGACGAAAAGCATTAGGGAGATGACAACTTCCGAGCTTGGAAGTATAGGATCTCCTTGGTCCTAGAAGAAAATGAATTGGACTCCTACATAAGTGAAGAGGTTCCAGGGGGAGATAAGGCTAAGGCCTTACACAAAAAGAAATTGGTCATGGCTAAGAGGATTATTGTTGATTCAATCAAGGATCACCTTATAACTTAGGTGTCCTCCCTAAAGACACCCAAAGAGATGTTTTATGCCCTAACCAAGTTGTTTGAAGGGAATAACATAAAACGGAAGATGACTTTGAGAAATCAATTGAAGAATGTAAAGATCTAGAATGTGGAGACTATACAGTCTTACTTTACAAGGGTCTCTCAAATCAAGGAACAAATTGAAGTGGTAGATGAAGATGTAGAGAATGCAGAGACTGTGATGACCAACTTGAATGGTCTCCCCAGAGCATGGGACTCCTTCATTCAAGGGATCTGTGCCAGGAAGAAACTAATCAAGTTTAGTAGACTATGGGAAGAATGCTCACAAGAAGAATATCGAATAGTAGATAGAGAAGAAAATATGGGAAATGAAGATCAAGTTCTCACAGTACAATCCAAGAAGAGAAAGATAAACCATCACCAAGGTAAGCACTCTCATCCTAGAATATCTAACAAGAATCTACCTAAATTCAGATAATTTACATGTGATGAAACAAGACACTATGCTATAGATTGTCCTAGGAACAAAAATGGCTCTCATGAGAAGAAGGGAAACAAGAAAATACATCATGCTAACACTGCAAAGGATGATGAACCTCCCAAGAAGATAATCAAGCAAGAAAGTGATGATTCTTCAAGTAATGAATAATATGTTCTGATCTCTTCCCTCATGGGAACTGTCTCACAAGGAAGTAATGATTGTCTTATAGACAGTGGTGCTTCCAAACACATGATGAGATTTAAGGAATCCTTTGTGAGACTATCAGAACATGAATCACCCCACAAGGTGAAACTTGGGGATGACTACTAATATCCAATCAAAGGTAGTGGTAAATCCTCCTACAAAATAGGATCTGGAAGGTCTATAAAGATGAAGGATGTCCTATTTGTACCAGGACTAAAGAAGAACCTTCTCTCTATCACTCCATTAGATGCAAAAGGCATGAGGGTTTCATTTATAGATGGCCAAGTCCTCATGTGGCCAAAAGGAAAGACTATTAACGATGCAATAGTAATTGGAGAACAAGAGGGAGGGCTATACAAGTTGAAGGGCCAACCAGAACAAGATTTGGTTCATGACTCAGTAGAACCAAATGAACTATGGCATAGAAGGATTGCACATCTGCACTACAGGGAACTACCACTTGCAAGCAAAGCTATTGAAGGTATTCCAAAAATCCAGGCAAAACATGAAGGTGTATGGAAAGGATGTGTGAAAGGAAATAACAAAAAGAAGACATTTCCAAGTAGCAAGAGCAAGGAAAAAGGAATAATGGAAATCATCCACTCCGATGTATGCGGTCCAATGTCATCTAGTTCTCTAAGCGGGTATGTATACTATTTTTCTTTAATTGATTATTTTTCTAGGATGACATGGATATACTTCATGAAGAACAAGGATGAAGTATTCAGCAAATTCAAAGAATTGAAAGCCTTGATCGAGAACCACATAGATAAGAATCTCAAGATATTTTGATCATATAATGGCGGAGAATTCACATCAAATGAATTCAAAGAATGATGCATAGATTCAGGGATTAAGAGGGAGTATACCACTCCATATAATCCACAACAGAATGAGGTTGCAGAAAAAAAGAATAGAACAATCATGGACATGGCATGGGAATTGATTCATGATCAAGACCTTCCTATGCATCTATGGAAAGAAGCTGCCAGGAAAGCTATGTATGTACAAAACCGTACTCCATATAGAGTACTTGAGAACAAGACACCTGAAGAAGTATTTTTGGCAAGAAACCAGAAGTCAGTCATCTCAGAATATTTGGCTATCCAGTGTACATACACATTCCAAAAGAAAAGAGGACAAAGTTAGATCCTTAAGGAAAGAAAGGTATATTTGTGGGATACTCTGAAAACTTGAAGGATTACATAATATTCTTCCCAGGATTCAAGAAGATTGACATCAGCAAATATGTAACATTTGACGAAGACTCAGCTTACATCAAGTCTAGAAAAATACCCGTTGAAGACTTTGAAGAATCAGAAGTACTTAAAATTTGTAATACAACTATGAACGAAGCAACTCCAGAAGAAGATCGAGAAATGGAAGAACCTCAGGAACCAGTAGATACACCTCAAGAGAATTATCCTCACAAGAGGAAACCTACATGGGTACGAGAGGCTATCCAAGGTGCATAAAGATATAGGGCTCCAGAAGAAATGAATAGAGAAAGAAAGAGAACTAGGTCCTACTCTTGATATGTAGCATTATTATGTGACATCATCGATAAAGAACCTCCCAAATATGAAGAAGCGATAGATAAGAAATAATGGAAGGATGCTATGATCGAGGAGTACTAGTCGATCATGAAAAATGATGTTTGGGATGTTGTCCCAAGACTAGAGGGGAAGTTAGTTGTGACTTCCAAGTGGATCTACAAGATCAAGCATGCTATATATGGTAGCATAGAGAAATATAAAGCAAGATTTGTGGCTCATGGTTTCTCCCAAAAATAAGGAATAGATTATGAAGAGACTTTTTCAGCTGTAGCTGTTAGATTTTTATCATTTAAGCTATATGATATTTGGATCTTATCTAAGAGAATAACAAGAACAATAATAAATCACAAGATACAATGAACACAAATATTTTCCTTGGGGAAACCATAAAGGAGAAAACCCCATAACTTCCTTAAAGATAGAATGAGCACCAAAAGTAAAACCCAAAGATACAAAGATGATCTCCCGACAACAGTTGTCTCTCTCTCTCTCTCTCTCTCTTGTCCCGGTTTATTCTCTCTCTCAATTATGCACTACAACTGAGTGTGATTGACTGTGATAAATAGAGAGGCTCACTCTTTATTTATACTAGTTTTTGACTTGACATTAACTCACCAGGGTCGACTTCTATAGGAGAGTCTAATAACCTTAGTGCCCCACAACTGTGGGGAATTTAACCCTTGATCAATAACGAAGGTTACCCTTTATGAATTTACATGACTTGTTTACATTATTAATTCTCCCGATAGGAACAAATGGGTATGACATGAATTGATTACATTACTAATTCTCCCTATAGGAACATCAGGGTACAATACATAAGACATATAAGTGAATACATTTTTAAGTTACATTTACATCAACACTCCCTCTTAACTAGGAAGGTATTCTCTAGAAACAATTCATCAGCACAAGTGTTCATCATTGGATCATCATCAATGTATCATTATCAAGTCTGGATCATCATCAATTCCACCATCATCAAGTCTGGATCATCTGGATCATCACCGCTTCCGCTATCTTGAAAAAATTGTGCTATCTCTCAGTTCTACTTGTCACAGGAAGTTATACAGAGCCATCCTATTTTTATGTTGGTTTTAGTCCTATCCTCCATGTAGGTATTAAGATTCTTCAATACTTATATCTGACCATGGGAGGAACACATCCAGTGACCATGTCATAAAGGCCCTCCAACACTCACATCTAAACGTGGGATGAACACATCAACCATGTCAGAAAGGCCCAACACTCACATCTGACCATGGGATGAACACATCAACCATGTTAGAAAGGCTCAACACTTATATCTTACCATGGGATGAACACATCAATCATGCAAGAAAGGATCAGCACTCACATCTGACCATGGGATGAACACATCAACCATGTCAGAAAGTCTTAGCACTCACACCTGACCATGTGATGAACACATCAACCATGTCTAGAAAGGCTCAACGCTTATATATTACCATGGGATGAACACATCAACCATGTCATAAAGGCTCATGGAATCATCACTTTCCTTTGGATGGAACCTCTATCTGGAGAACACCAAGATTCTCCCTAAAGTACTCAAAATTCACTCTATCTAATGTTTTTGTCAACACATTAGCTATCTGCTCGTCCGTCGCAACATACTGTAGCTTCATTGATCCTTTCTACACCATATCCCTAATATAGTGATATTTGATCTTGATATGCTTCGACTTGTCATGGAACATTGGGTTCTCTAACAACTTCACACAACTTTGGTTGTCACAATATATGCAAGTAGCATCCAACTGGAGATCAAACAAATTAGATAGTAGCTTCCTTAGCCACACCGCCTCACAACTAGTCGAACAAGTTGCAACATACTCTGCTTCAATTGTACTCAATGCCACATAGGATTGCTTTCTGCTAAACCATGAGATCACACCTGATCCCATACTGAAGAAACACCCTAAAGTGATCTTCCTATCAATGGCATTTCCTACCCAATCTGAATCCACATAACCTTCCAGGTTAATCTTTTGATTTACCTGATACTTGAGCCCATAATCAACTGTACCCTTCAGGTACCTCAGAATATGATTTGCAGCAATCAAGTGAACATGTTTCAATGTGTTCACAGCAAAGCGAATATCTGGCCTCATATTCATCAGGTACATTAAGGAACAAATCATCTGATGATACATCATGGTATCAACCAACTCTGATGAAGCAAAACTCAATAGCTTCAGGTTCGATGCCATAGGTGTGTTCATGGCCTTGCATTCCATCGTCTTGAACCTCTTTAAGATATCTACTGCATAATTCCCTTGTCCCAGGGAGATTCTTTCTACATTCTGCCACACCTCCAAAAGTAGTGCATCATATCGAAGTCCTTCATCTTGAACTTGGCAGCAAGTCTCCTTCTTGCAAATTTAATGAGTTCCTATTTTCTGTTAGGAACAAGTCATCGACATATAAAAGGAGCATCACTAGTCTTCTGCCTTTAGCCTTGAAGTAAAGGTTGGAATCTACTTTACTATCAATAAATCCTAGATCCATCAATACACTGTCTATCTCATCCCATCATATCTTATCGAACCTCAGGATATTTTGCAGTCACTCCCTCTGAAGCGGAGCATCATTCTCCCTCTACCTTTCGTACTCTATGCATTGAAACATTCTATACTAGAGTGACAAGTAGCTTTCTATGCTACTAATATTCTATGTATCTATCTAGGGTCACTGGATATCAAGATCCTCTATCTTGAAAATGTTCTTCTCGCACCCATCTTTGAGCTTATCATGCTCTATAGGCTTTCATCTTCAACCTTGTAGAAAAGGTTAAGATCTTCATCACTCTAGGTGATCTTCAAGATCCTCATGTATGTGTTATCCCATGGGTGTATTCTGAGCTCATACAAGGCCTTCTTTCATTTGCACACATGATTATTCCTATCATCTGTATTAACTTCTAGTGGCTTCAAATGTATCTTCATAGTCTATTCCTTCTTTCTGTGAGAAGCCTCGTGCTACGAATCTTGCCTTGTATCCCATGATGTTTCCACATATTTTATGTTGGATCGTGTAGAGCCATATGGAAGACATTAGAGATTTCACTTCAGGTCTTGATATTGCATCCTAGACATCATTATTCTTGAACCGGAATTCTCATTCCCTTTCTTCTTGGCTACTTATTCATAGCTAGAAGGATTCTACATCAATGATGTCGCTCAATAGTGTCACATAACTAGAGTGTCTCTGAGGCCTCTTTCTTTCTTTGAAATTTGTTAGAATAATCAACCCATAGTTAGCTACCTTAGACATTAATTAATCCATTTTTTTCTTATTTGCCTAGTTTCCATATTCCACCTTATGCAAGTTGTCGTCCACATGTCCAAAGTGGTCAAACTTGATAAAACTAAGTCATGGAGCACTTGGGAAACCTCTTGGAATCAATTTTTCTTTATTCCTAGCCTTCCTAGCGCATGTCTACTTTTTCTGCTTTATTGCCTGCTTTTGCTAAGTTTTAAGGCAATTGGGAAAGTTTGACTAGGTGAAGTTAGCTTGTTTTTTTTCCTCATCATCCTCCACTCTTTTCTCCTAATAAAATCATGTATGATTTTTCCTTCCATCACCTATTAGCTTTCCTAATTTATTTTTCCAATTCGTGAGCTCCTAGACAGATTTGGAAGCTGATTTATGCACCTATGGGGGATTTGCTTAGATTTAGTAAGCCTGCTTTTGACCAATTTGAATGGCATCCCAATGCATTCAAATATATCATGTAATTATTTATTTTGGAAGCCTATTACTTCACAGGGTTGGATATTGTACACTTATTCAATACAGATTAGTGTTCTGCTCCATATTCAGTCTCCTTTGTGTGTAATTTGCATGTGTAATTGGCAATTTTTGTGAGTTTAATTGTTCTAATACCTGGGTTCAATTTCCACATGGTATTAGAGACTTTGTAGATATATTTCTATCCTTTCAATTTTTTATTGTAGGTTTGACATCATTGACTGGGAGCATTCTGCTGACTGAAGGGACAATTTCTGAGCTATGGATCAATCTCAGAAGATCATCTTGACTCCATTTAATTTCTTTGAATGGAAAGCAGAGATGGAGATATTGTTGAGAGTGAAAGGACTCTACAGAGTGACTATGACAAATGAAGCAGATACCAATGTAGCTATAGAGAAAATTAAATGGCACAACAGGAGGGATGAGGCCTATGGTCTCCTGTTTCTGAGCATATCCAAAGACCTCCTTTTCCATCTTGATGGATTAACATCAACAAATGAAGTATGGGAGAATATTGTTGAGATTTTTGGTAAGACATATGATATGAGGGGACATCAAATCGAAAATGAATTGATCTCCTTGAGTCCCAACAACTTCACATCCCTGCAACTCTACTTTTCTAAGTTCAAAGCCCTTGTTTTGCAGCTAAAACAGTTTGGAATCGAAAAGAAGGAGGAGCAACTAGTTTTGGCCATACTCTTGAAGTGTGGCCCTAACTATTTAGTGTTTGTTTCGACCTTCCATGCCACCAAGTTGATAGCTCGAGCCTGGAAAATGCCTAGCCTTGCAGATTTCATGGAATATCTCACACAAGAACAAGATAAATTGGTGATGATGGGCACCATCAAACCTTCCAAAGACCAAGCTCTGGTTGTTGGAGATTTGAGGGTGGATTCAAAAGGCAAGAAGAAAGCTAAGAAGCAACCTGAGCAAAAGAGAGACAAGAACAAGTCTCCAGAGGAGCCCTAAGGTTCCAAGAAGAACCCCCAGAAGAAGAAGAACAAAGGAGAAATCAGCAAGTGCGCATACTGCAGTAAGGGAAATCATCCTGAAAGCTCCTGCATGAAGAAGCAAATTGACATGCTGACCCAAATCCTAGAGAAGAATGGCATCTCCCTTCCTGATAGCTCAAAGAAGAGGGAAGGAGGATCAAATTCAGAAGACAGAGAGAGAGTTCATGCATTGGTTGCTGTCACATCAAGCTCACCTAGTTTCATCATTAATTCTGGAGCTTCAAGACACATGGTTTTGACCAAGGAGGCATTCACCTCACTTGACATGTCGAAAGGTCCACCAATAGTATTGGGAGATGACTCTCTCATTGAAATTTTGGGCAAAGGGAGGATTGATCTTGACCATGGTAAGTTCAGCAATGTATTGTATGTTCTAGGTCTTGCCTCTAACCTCTTATCAGTGTATCAGATGACCCACACAGGGTCTCCAAAGAAGGTCATATTCTCCCTTAATGAAGTTGAGATCATAGAGATCTCAAGTGGTAAAGTCATTGCAAAAGGAGTTGCAAATAACACTTCGAAGGTATACATGTTCTCACACTTCCTACCCTACTCAAACCCCTTCTGCTCTTCTGATTCATGCTAATGAGGCAAGCAAGATTTGGCATGAAATATTTTTCCATATTAACTATAAGTATCTTTCTAATCTTAGTGAAAAATAAATGGTCATAGGGTTACCAAAGATTAAGTTTTCCAAAGGAGTTTGTCAAGGTTGCTTGTTAGGAAAACACCCAGAGCATAAATTTGAGAAAGCTAGTCATGAGAGAACCTCTGCACCTCTTGAGTTGATCCACAGTGATGTTGCTGGCCCATTTCCTCATATGTCAATGAGTCAGGCCAAATATGCATTAATATTCATAGATGAAATTTCTAGGTACTGCTGGGTTTACTTCCTGAAACACAAGTCTGAAGTTTTTGGCCTCTTCAAAGTCTTTAAGGCTTTGGTTGAAAACCAGTCTGAAAGAAAACTAAAGGTATGTTACCACATAAGTTGTACTTAGTGGTTTTTATCAAGTGAGCCTGGTGAACCAGACAGGGTTAACTTGTTTGGACTTCAAAAAGAGCTATGGAAGTACTTCTGGGAAGTGCTTGTTGTACTATATCACATGTTCATACCCCATGGGGGAGTTATAATAAATGTTCTAGCATGATAGTGTCTGTAAAAGACTCAATATCTTAGAGTTTATTTATCAATCCGATCAGCCCAGGGTGTTTTTTCCCTTGGTTATTATTGGTTGTTGAATAAACGACTGATAATTTCTGAGTTTTTCACTCCATACCTCCAAAGTTGGGGTGGTCGGCTTGGAATTTAGGCCTATTGAGGTTATTAGAGTCTATGTGTCAATGTATAAACATGCTAGAAATCATTATCGATTCATATGAACATGTCTAAGTCCCCCTAGGTGTTTTTCAATTTTTCAATTTTTTAGTTTTTTAAGTGTTTTTTATTAAAATAAAATTTTTACAAAACTTAGGCTATTTTTAAATAGTTTAATTGAAAAAATTGATTTTGTAATAAAAGTGGGCCAAATAATCGGTTTCAGTCATGTAGGTGATCATTTTCAAGCTAAGAGCACCATGTAAACCCATGGACCCACTATTTCCTAAGTTTTCAGTGATTTTCCATCACTCAAGTCAGAAAGCCCCAAAAATCAATTATTGATTATTTTAATTAATAAATTGATGAATAATGGAGAAAATCCAAAATCCAAAATCAGTGGATCCTCAGCCGATTTGATTGAAATCAGTAAGATATGAAGCAGATTGACTGGATCTGACAAATCCTTGACTGAAGGAGGGGATCAAATCAGATCCAAATTTGATCTACAGTTATCTTCATGGGGAATTGTGCCCTCTCTCTACTCCACACGTGTGGAATCTCCTGGATGCTATGTGGACTGATGTGTCGGTGTATGGGTTGATGTGTCAGCTCAATGAATCCCCCGGTTGATAAGTAGGCTCAGTTCAGCTTCAGTTCTACATTGATGAACTCTCCATCAGTTGATTTCACTTGATTCCATGAGGAATTGCGCCCCCCCCCTGGGCTGGATGGCCTGTAATTTGTATATATCCTACTTGAGGCTCCCTCTTCCAAGCTAGTTAGATATGGACTGAAGGGATTGCCATTGTAACTCTGTATTTGATCATCATTTGTGAATAAAGAAGCTTTGGAGGCTATACTGTGTAGTGCAAGTGTATGTGTGGATTCTCAGTGTTATGTTGCTGATGTGGTAGCTGCAATTTCTTGCCAAATTCTGTGCTGCTTCTGTGTTCTGGCTTCAAGGATTCAGCTGAATATAGTAAGGGTGTAAACTAGGAAAGCTAGATTGCTTGATCTTGTTTATCCATATGATGTAAGCTCAAAAATTTCAGTTATATGCTTAAATAAGGTTATTTTGGCATGATCTTTCATTTTTGTTGCTTTATACATCTATATCCAGATCTCACGAGGTGTGTGCAGGCTTGTGTTATTTAGTTGCAGGTTCCCGATTGGATGAAGGTGTGGATCTATATTGACGCCATTCCTATCCAATAAGCTCAAGACTCTATCCCTCAGCAATCCACAAAAGGGCCTCCTTTCAGCTTTCTTCATTCAAGCAACGATCCGACCTTCTCTCCTCTTCTTCTCATTTCTACAAAAAATCAAAATTTTTACCCGGTTACTCTATTCGTAGCTTTGATTTTGCTTAGATATATCATATTAAAATTAATTTTAATATATATCTATCTTATCAAATCCTATATTCTATATCTTTCACTTAAAAGTGTTTCATAAGCATTCTAGATCTAGCTTTAGGGAAATCGTCTTTTTGCATGAAAATTTAAAGAAAACTTGTAGATCGCATGCATTAGATTTCCGTTCACTGTTATAAAATTTAATATTCTGTAGTATCAGTGCATATTTCATTGGTTTCACAAACAGCAAGCCAAGATCCCAAGGAAAGCTCGCTTTCCTTGGTTCCTTTTTCGCATGTTTAGCTAGTTTTAACTTCATTTTTTTTGAGATAAGGTAGGATGATCCAAAGGTACTCTTAAAGTGATTTTGGGTGTATTTTATTCTAACATGATCAATTTATTTTATCAGTTCTGAAATAAAAGAAAGGAAGCTGCTGTCCGAAGTGGCCTTAGGAGCGTTCAAATCCCCCCAGGGGTCTCCCTTTTCACTAAAATATTAAAATTTTTGTAGAGTTATAAGATCTTGGTTTCATCCTATATAATGACCAAGAATTTTCTGATATTGTGACCAATAATAAATAAAATTATTTTTGGAATAGGCTCTTTCGAGCCCATTCCCCATCCCTCCTGGGGGGATTTGCGCCGGTGTCCTTTTCGTTGCTTTCTACTTATTTCTTTTTTAAACTAGCATTAATCTAATTTTCAGGGTAGTATACTTGATTTTATTATTAATTTCATATTCCACTTTTTGTTTTTTCAAAGTAATCATAATACCTACCCCACGATTTCCCGATTGACCCGAAAGGGGAAAGAGATTCATGGTAGGACTAATTAGAAAACTAGAATTGTGGATCTGTTTTATTTTTCATCATTTATTTAGTAGAAATTATAAAATTAACCACTCCTCGAGTCCCCGATTGAGATCCACTTGGATCGAAAGAGATTCCTGGAGGGTTTTCTTTTAAATAAGAACACCCATTTTAAAACTTACTAAAATTGACAAGACTCCAGTGTGTATGCTCTGCACTTGGTTGTGGTTCATCTGATTAGTCAATTTGTATCAAAAGCACTTGGGTGACTAGTATAATTAGGACTCACTCTCCCCAACTGACAAACCAATAGGTGAAAATCCAACACCTCGATCGAACCATCACGGTGGCAAAATACCCAAAGGAAGCGGGAACTTCTGAAAAGTGACCTCGGGGCGCCGATCTCTGTCACACCATAACGGGTGCGTTACGAACAATAGCCCTAGAGACTCCATTTCATCCCACATATTCCTTGCGATTAGCCGTTAAGTTTTAGTTTTGGACATACTCCAAGTACTCTCGGGTATATCTGGAGTCCCCCTTTAGCCTAATTTTAATCAACACGCCCTTCAAATTTAACTTAAAACATACCAAGAGGCAATCGCAAAACACTCACTCCAAGCACATGCAAGTACATTGTTTCTATTTTTGACTCCATTCTAAGGCACTGGTTAATTTCTTGTTTTATATATATATTGTGTCTCAGCATTGTGCTTTCGTGTGTTCATCTTTTATATCTTGCCGTCTTTGATTATCTATAATTAAATTCCAAACTCTTAAGTAACTCAGTCAGTTTCAACATCACAACACTAAGTAATCATCCTTAGTAACTTAATAGGGTCTACCCCCCTTAGCTTCGTTAGGAATTGAGCCTAAACGGAGGAGTCAAGAACAAGGTGACAGCCTTGACTCGAGACTTACCCCCAAGGACACACCGAGTGGCTTGAATATTTATGCCACGTGACCTAGGTGTGTGAAAGGAGGCAACAAGGTCCCCAGATCTAACAATGGTGGTGACTATGTCAAGTTTGAGTTCATTCAATATTGTGGAGATGTAGGTATTCAGCTGCAACATTCTATCCCTTACACACCACAGCAAAATGGTGTTGCTGAGAGGAAGAACAGATCACTGAAAGAGATGGAAACTTGCATGATGGAGGCTAATACTTTGCCACCAAAGTTTTGGGCTGAAGCTATAAACTATGCAGCCTATATCTAGAATAGGGTTCCTCATAAACATCTTGATGGTATGACTCCTTTCGAGGCATGGAGTGGGCACAAACCAGATGTGACCCATTTCAAGATTTTTGGCTCAAGGGCTTGGGCTAGAATTCCAACTAAAAAGAGGAAGGATTTGCAGCCCCAAATCCAAGAGTGTCTATTTGTTGGGTACTCTGAAGATTCAAAATGGTACAAGCTGATCAATTTGAGCACAAACAAATCCTTCATTGAAAGGAGTGTTTAGTTCCAAGAAGAGCCTTTAGCAGTAGTAGAAGTTGGAGAATCCTCTTCACCACCAGAACCATTGAATGTAAGTGAAGAGATAGTTGAGTTTGTTGATTCTGATATTCCTAATAATGATGATTTAATTGCAGATCCTAACAGTCCTACAAGACCAAAATTGGAAGCAAAGACCATTCATGCAGCTGGAGAAATAGCTGGAAATCCTAGTCATCCTAGGAGGACTAGATCTTAGTTTGAGAGTGCTCTGTGTATGAAAGACCCTTTGTTTGGAGAGAAATGCTATCTGATGGTTGAATCAGACCCATATACATATGACTATGCATCACATGATCCAATATGGCAAACATCCATGAAAGAAGAGTTCAACTCACTCCAGAAGAACAACACTTGGGAGCTGGTTGATCTTCCCCCAGGGAGGAAGCTAGTTCAATGTAAGTGGGTTTAGAAAACTAAGTTTTCTGCTGATGGTTCACCTTTTAAATATAAGGAAATATTGGTAGCCAAGGGCTACTCACATGTACATGTCATAGACTACAATGAGACCTTTGCACCAGTGGAAAAGATGGACTCCAACAGGCTAGCCTTAGCCATTGCAGCTTCAAAGCAGTGGGAGGTACATCACATGGATGTGAAGTGTGCTTTCATGAATGGATATATTAATGAAGAGATTTACATGCAGTAGCCTCAAGGATTTTCTACTAATCCATCTCTTGTGTGCAGGCTAAAGAAATCATTGTATGGGCTTAAGCAAGCCCCCAGGGCTTGGCATGCCAAGATTGATGGATTTTTGCTGTCATTGAGTTTTGTTCGATGCAAGTATAATACTAATGTCTATTTGAAGTTGATTCATGGTTATTTGATGATTATTTTCTTGTATGTATATGACCTTCTCATTATAGGAATCTCAAAGGATGAAATTGCCTCCTTGAAGGATGCAATGAACCATGCATTTTCTATAACTGATTTGGGGTTATTGAGCCAATTATTGGGTCTCGAGATTGCTCAAACCAAACATGGAATAAAATTACATCAGTCCAAGTATGCTTTGGATTTGCTGAAAAAATTCAACATGAAATATTGCAAGCCAAGGAAAACTCCCTTCCTTTCAGGAGTTAAGCTTGAAGAAGCAGATTCTTCACCTATGGTAAATAATACACTGTATAGGAAAATGATTGGGTGTTTGCTGTACCTTACACATACTTGACCTGATATTTATTATGTATTAAGTGTGGCTTCAAGATACATGTATCAGCCTCATGAGATCCATTGGAGAGCATCCAAAAGGATCCTTAACTTTGTTTAGGGAACAAGGACTGATGGGATCTTCTACAAAGCTAAATCTGATCTTGATTTGATTAGGTTTACTGACAGTGATTGGGTAGGTGACAACACAGATCAAAAGTCAACATTAGGATATGTGTTCATGCTTGTTGAAGTACCAATCAGCTGGTCAATCAAGAAACAGAGTGCCATTGCACTCTCATCTACAGAAGAAGAGTACAGAGGAGTTGTAAATGCAACAACTCAATGTTTATGGTTGCATGGGTTACTTGGTGAGTGTGGCTTCAAATCAGAATACTCAACTACTATCTATTGTGATAATCAGAGTACCATTTGAATCTGCAATGATCCAGTTTAGAGACAGAGAACCAAACACATTGAGATCCATATGCACTACATCAGACAGCTTGTGCATGATGGCACCATTCACCTACTCTTCTGTTCATCTTCAGAACAATTACCAGGTATCTTCACCAAAGTTTTTTGTGAGAATAAACTCAACAATCTCAAATCACTACTGGGAATTACTGATCATGCTGTGAAGCATGATTGATGACAAGATTTTCAAATTTTGTTTTATTGTCCATATTTAAGGGAGGATTTTTCCTCTTTCCTTGGTTAAATGGACATGCAGTATGTAAAGGGTGACTAAGGCTTGTTACTAAGCCCTATAATTTTCTGATATTCTACTCATAAGTTAGGCTTAAGGGGGGGTGTTATAATAATCAACCCATAGTTAGCTACCTTAGACATTAATTAATCCATTTTTCTCTTATTTGCCTAGTTTCCATATTCCACCTTATGCAAATTGTCCTCGACATGTCCAAAGTGGTCAAACTTGCTAAAATTGAGTCATCGAGTACTTGGGAAACCTCTTGGAATCAATTCTGCTTTATTCCTGGCCTTCCTAGCACATGTCTGCTTTTTCTGCTTTATTGCCTACTTTTGCTGAGTTTTAAGGCAATTGGGAAAGTTTGACTAGGTGAAGTTAACTTGTTTTTTGTCCTCATTATCCTCCACTCTTTTCTCCTAATAAAAGAATGTATGAGTTTTCCTTCCATCACCTATTATCTTTCCTAATTGATTTTGCCAATTTGTGAGCTCCTAGACAGATTTGGAAGCTGCTTTATGCACCTATGGGGGATTTGCTTAGATTTAGTAAGCCTGCTTTTGACCAATTCGAATGGAATCCCAATGCATTCGAATCTCTCATGTAATTATTTATTGTGGAATCCTATTACTTCATAGGGTTGGCTATTGTACACTTATTCAATACAGATTAATTTTCTGCTCCATATTCAGTCTCCTTTGTGTGTAATTTGCATGTGTAATTGGCAATTTTTGTGAGTGTAATTGTTCTAACACCTGGGTTCAATTTCCAAAAAATTATCATCATATTATTCTTCATATTGGATTCTTTCTTGAATAGTCATCACTTGTTCTTCCGAACAAGTCTCATCCTTCTTTTCTTGTAGGTGATTGTACGCGATATTTCCTATAATTCAAATGCATTAGTTCTATGGTTAGAAACATTTCATAAAGTATATTCATAATGACATATTCTTATGCATAAATATATAATCATGCAACTATTTTAACCAATACAACATTCATCCATATCTCACGGAAACTTTCTAGATGCCTTCCATCTCTACCAAGACATCATTGAGATTGTGCACTAATCCAATATGTCAGCAAAGAGGTTTCATTCTAGATAAGTAGCAATGGAGATTTGTATAGCACCATGAGCTACTTACCCCTCACATGCATATTAGTAGTATATTTTCATTAATGCAAACATTCTATCATGCATAATACATCAACTGAATATAAACAAATGCATAAATAATATCATGAAATGACAATTGAATACTTATCTTTATTCGTTTCGTGAGTAGACTCCTTCTTGATCCTTCAGCTTCATCATCTTCTTCATTCATAACATCATCATTTCTTATCCAAATGATAAGATGGATAAGAGGTTCTTCAATATTTTAGTCCTTCGTATTCCTCATCACTTGAGGGATCTTCTTTGGATCGTGAGAGCTTGATCTTCAGTTGCTCCCATTTTCTCTTCTCTTATTATGAGTCGACCTTATTCTTGTGTGCACTCTTCCCAGAGTCTTGCGGAAAGTAATCACTTCCTTTTGGAACAAATTCCTTGAATAAATGAATCACATGATCCTGGGAGGCCATTCAAGGTGGTTATCACAATTTATGTATTCTCTACTTCTTCATCCATTGCTTCAATTTGTTCTTTGATTTGAGAGACCCTTGTAAAGTTTGATTGTATGGTCTCTACGTTCTGAATATTTACATTCTTCAACTGGTTTCTCAAATTCATCTTCTGATTTATGTTCTTCCCTTCAAATAGCTTGGTCAAGGAATCAAACATCTCTTTAGGTGTCTTTAGGGAAGACATTTTTTCTATAAGGTGATCCTTGATTGAATCAACAATGATCTTCTTGGCCTTGATGAAGTTCTTCTTATGTAAGGCTTTAGCCTCATCTCCCTGTGGAACTAGAACCTCTCCACTTATGTAGGTGTTCAATTCATTTTCTTCAAGAACCAACGAAAACTTTTACCTCCATGCTTGGAATTTTTCAGCTTCACCAAGCTAGACATCAAGCTGGTGTGATAGGTCATTTTGAAATGAGAACCTCAAATGTAAATAGAAAAATATTAGATCTTACCGATTTGTCGAGGTGTCCGTCCTGGTTCCGAATCTGGTTGATCTAGGGTTTGTCAGAGAATCCCTAATTTTCAAAACTTGGAATTTAAAAATTCTGAGTAGATGGAAAGATAGAACTCTTCAAGGTGAGCTGTCCAATGTAATCCTTTTCTGAAAACAATGGAGGAAAGCTCCCGTAACAGGAAGCCCTAGTTTTCCAAATTCCTCTGCAGATATTCCTGATATTTTTTCTGCGGTATCTCAAAAAGTAATGCTCTTGTATTTCTCAACTTTCTAAATGAGGTAGCCTCATTTGTCATATTTCCAACAACAAAGGTTTTAGCAGAATTGGTTTAAAAAATTGGGACTTATGAAACTTTTCCCCATATGACTTCTTTGAGGACTGTTCAGCATAGCGAACTTGTATGAACTTCCATATGTCATTGTTTTTAAATTCAGGGTATGAAACTTTTACCACATAAATTAAATTCCATTTCCTATCTAGAACATCTTGAAAAATTTCATTTAGACCTTCATAGCCTGAGATATAGCAATTCTCCCTAGGTGTCCTCTTTAGGGATGAATCCTGGAAGAGGATGGAACCCTAATTTGTAGGAACCATATCTCCTAGAATATAGAGAATATGAGGCTGAAATTTTTACAAAAGGTACATCAGAATTTTATATTTGTCCTGTGAAACTTTTGACCCCTAATACTTCTCCAATCCAGAGATATAGCGAATGTACCAAAACCACCATTTTTATTATTTTAGGGTTTTTCACGTTCGAGGTCAAATTAGGGTTTGACTTTCCCGGAGTTTTACCCAACCAAAAATATCAACCTTGGTCTCTAAATTTAGATTTTGATGAGGAGAGAAATCCTATGCCAGGCTCACTCAAAAATTCCTCTTCTGTAAAAATCCCTAATTTCTCGCAGCAAAAACTGAAAATGCCTGGAATCAAATTCCGCTTCGACAAAAAGATGCACCCTTCAATGGAGGGTTAGCCTAGTCTCCTTTTGCTAATGGATTGTGGAGAGAGACCCAAAAACTAAGAATCCCTAGCTTCTGTAGTTGCAAAGTGTCTTCTTCTCAAGTTAGCTCTGATACCATGTTAGATTTTTATCATTTAAGCTATATTATCTTAGGATCTTATCTAAGAGAATAACAAGCACAACAATCAATCACAGGAGACAATGAAAAAAAAGTTTCCTCGGGGAAACCATAAAGGATAAAACCCCGTAACTTCCTTAGAGATAGTGAGCAGCAAAACCCAAATATACAAAGATGATCTCCCAACAACATTTGTCTGTCTCTCTCTTGTCCCAGCTTCTTCTCTATATTAGTTATGCGCTACAACTGAGTGTGATTGACTGTGATAAATAGAGAGGCTCACTCTCTATTTATACTATTTTCTGACTTGACATTAACACACCAGGGACAAATTCAATAGGAGAGTCTAATAACCCTAGTGCCCCACAACTTTGGGAACTTTAACCCTTAATCAATAAGGAAGGTAACCCTCTATGACTTTACATGAATTGTTTACATTATTAATTCTCCCTATAGGAACATTAGGGTATGAAATGACTTGATTACATTAATTATTGTCTCGATAGGAACATTGGGGTATAATACATAAGAAATATAATGAATACATTTGGAAGTTACAATTACATCAAAAGTAGCCAGATACACTTCCATCAGATCAGTACTTGCTCTGGCTGCAGTCATGAAATGGAAGGTACACCAGATTGATGTCAAGATTGCCTTCTTAAATGGTTTAGTAGAAGAGGAAGTGTATGTGGAGCAGCCCCTTGATTTTGAGATGCATGATAGGGAGAATCATGTGTGCAAATTGAATAAATCCCTGTACGATTTGAAACATGCACCCAGGACATGGTACGACAGAATTGGAAGCTTCCTGACTAGCTTGGGCTTTACCAAGAGTAAAGAAGATTCCAACCTTTACTACAAGGTTGAAGAAGGGAACCTAGTGATGCTCCTACTATATGTAGATGACATGTTTTTAACAGGTGCAGATGGGTTGATTGGAGACACAAAGAGGAAGCTAGATGTTGAGTTCGAGCTTAAGGACTTGGGTATGATGCATTACTTTCTAGGCATGGAGGTGTAGCATAATTTGGATGGAATATCCTTGGGACAAGGGAAGTATGCAGTAGATATCTTGAAGAGGTTTGGGACGATGGACTGCAAGGCCATGACCACACCTATGGCATCAAACCTAAAGCTATTGAGTGATTCTTCATCCAATTCGGTTGATGCTATGATGTATCATCAGATGATTGGGTCCTGGATGTACCTGACGAATACGAGACCAGATATTTTCTTTACTGTGAACACATTGAGCCAATTTCTGACAGATCTGAGACATGTTCTTTTGGTTGCTACAAAGCATATTTTGAGGTACCTTAAGGGTAGATTTGATTATGGGATCAAGTATTAGGCGAATCAGAAGATTAAACTGGAAGGTTATGTGGATTCATATTGGGAAGGCAGTGCCATTGATTGGAATAACACTTCAGGGTGCTGCTTCAATATGGGATCAGGTGTGATCTTGTGGTTTAGCAGGAAGAAATCCTGTGTAGCATTGAGTACAACCAAAGCAGAGTATGTTGTAGCTTGTTCAGCTAGATGTGAGGCAGTGTGGCTTAGGAAGCTACTATCTAATTTGTTTGATCTACAGTTGGATGCTACTTGCATATATTGCGACAACTAGAGTTGTGTGAAGTTTTCAGAGAACCTAGTGTTCCATGACAAGTTGAAGCATATCGAGATCAAATATCACTACATCAGGGATATGATGCAGAGAGGAGCAGTGAAGCTCTAGTATGTTCCAACAGATGAGCAGATAGCTAACGTGGTGACCAAACCATTAGCTAGAGTGAATTTTAAGTACTTCAGGGAGAAGCTTGGTGTTCTATAGATTGAGGTTCCCTCCAAAGGGAAGTTATGAGTCCGTGAGCCTTTCTAACATGGTTGATGTGTTCATCCCATGGTCAGATATAAGTTTGGAGCCATTATGATGTGATTGCGGGATGTGTTCATCCCACATGATCAGATATAATTGCAGAGCCTTTCTTACATGGCTGATGTGTTCATCCCATGGTAAGATATAAGTGCAGATCCTTTCTTACATGGTTGATGTGTTCATCCCATGGTAAGATATAAGTGTTGATCCTTTCTAACATGGTTGATGTGTTCATCCCATGGTCAGATGTGAGTGTTGAGCCTTTATAACATGGTTGATGTGTTCATCTCATGGTCAGATGTGAGTGTTGAGCCTTTCTAACATCGTTGATGTGTTCATCCCATGGTCATATGTGAGTGCTGAGCCTTTATTACATGGTTGATGTGTTCATCCTGTGGTAATATATAACTCTTGATCCTTCCTGACATGGTTGATGTGCTCATCCCATGGTCAGATGTGAGTGTTGTTCCTTTCTGACATTGTTAATGTGTTCATCCCATGGTCATATGTGAGTGTTGGGCGGGCCTTTTTGACATGGTCAGTGGATGTGTTCCTCCCATGGTCACATATAATGCTAAAGAAGATGAAGACCTACATGGATGCTAGGCCTACAACCAACATGAAAAAGGGCTGGCTCTGTAGAAATTCCTGTGATGAGTAGAATTGAGAGATAGCACCATTTTTTCAAGATAGTGGAAGCAGTGATGAGCCATATTTGATGATGATCCAATGATGATCCATATTATCCAGAATTGATGATGATCTAGTGATGATGATCCAATGATGAAGAATTGTTTTGATGAAGTGTGTCGAGAGAATACCTTCCTAGTTAAGAGGGAGTGTTGATGTAATTATAACCTAGGAATGTATTCACTTATATGTCTTATGTATTGTACCCCGATGTTCCTATTGGGCGAATCAGTAATGTAATCAAGTCATGTCATACCCCGATGTTCCTATCAGGAAAATCAATAATGTAAACAATTCATGTAAAGTCATAGAGGGTAACCTTCCTTATTGATTAAGGGTTAAATTATCCACAGTTTTGGCACACTAGGGTTATTAGACTCTCCTAGAGAAGTAGGCCCTGGTGAGTTAATGTCAAGTCGAAAACTAGTATAAATAGAGAGTGAGCCTCTCTATTTATCACACAGTCACTCACACTCAGTTGTAGCACATAACTAAGAGAGAGACGAAGCTAGGACAAGAGAGAGAGAGACAACTACTGTTGGGAGATCATCTTTGTGTCTTTGGGTTTTACTTTTGGTGCTTATTCTATCTCTGAGGAAGTTGCGGGGTTTTATCCTTTATGGTTTCCCCGAGGAAAATATTTGTGTTCATTGTATATTGTGATTGGTTGTTTTTCTTGTTATTATCTTAGATAAGATCCTAATATCATATAGCTTAAATGATAAAAATATAACAAAACCCATGTGTATATGTAGCTATAAAGGAAAACCTCGCATAAAACAACACAAAGGGATAAAATCATAAGATAATACCTAAATTACTTAAACAAGACACTAATAGGCTATCATAATTCTAGACCTGACATAGAAACACACAAAAACATAGAGCAATTCAATCACAGTGTGCACCCAAAACCCCAAGAAAAAACAAGGAACCTCCCCAAGTGGAGTCGTCAATTCTTTTACGGAGAGAATTTTCCTATGGATTGGGGTAGACCACAATAGAATGAATGACACCAAAAATTAATCCATTTCAATAAGCAAGAGAAACAAATGCGACTAAAACTAAGGGATACAAAACATACCTTTTTCTGGATGGTTGTAGTAGATCCCCATTGAGCTTTTCCAACACACTTGTACCTACAATTCACTCTCAACAACAACAAACAAAACAGGCATGATATACGTAAAAGTGTTAGGCCTACTCTAGCATATATAAATCCAACATGTATAAGAAAATACATCTACATCCATGGATAAAATATTCATAATCATACACATGTAATGGACGAGAAATATATATTTCTATTAATAATGAATATAATTAATAGTAACAAACTTTGTTGGTACCTCGTCGAAACAGAGAAACTGAGTCCTCTACCTGGTCCTCCACCACTTCATTCCTCCATCTCAATGGAAATATTAAAAAGCAATAGAAATATTGGGAAGAGAAGCAATGTGTGTTCAAAAGGACAAACAGATGCAAACTCAACCATAAGCAAAATGGGGCAACAATGAACTATAGTTTCCTTTCTCTCAAGTGTTCTCCTCCTCCAATTAATCCAAGAAGCTCAATATATAGCCCTTCAATAGGTAGTGAAGGGTTGAGACAGAGCGTTTCCAAGAAAATTGAAGGCCAAGAGTCAAGTTATTTGGGACTCATTGAGGAAAACTCCAAAAGTTTTTTTTATGTACATTTCATCTATGTACGCGGGCTACAATGGAGAAACTTGCATGTACATGCGGGTTTTAGCTTAAAAGTCTTGTATAACAATAAACATGTGTTTTTTAGGGAATTTCTTGGATCATCAAGGTATAATTCAAACAAGGGAGGTTTAAAGAGTCTGCAGAGGGACATGGGAGGCCATAAAAGTGTGATCTACCAAGTGTGGTAAAATCATCTACAACAGATTCCCCCTAATGTGTGAGGTCATAGGGGTAACATGATGGCCGAAATACTTTATATCCATCCCATAATTGTAGCAATGAATACCCAAGTGGAAGAACCAACCACTCATCAGTAAAATACAATGATAAATATCAGCAAGTGACTGCAAATATACATGTAGCAGTCTCTAATACATAAGATTACAATGGCCATGAATAGGAATAATAGACATATGTCATATGTGGTCATCGCCACATACAATATATAGTGAACAAGATATCCATAATTGAGGAAGATATATGATAATACACTAGAATCTGGTCATGAAAGATGCCATCTCATGATTACTGGCACAATCGAGGAGGTAGCATATGTGGAATGCCACCAAGCTCGGAGGTATTCTAGGAAAACCGCTACGAGTGTATGTCCCATCATGTGAATAAATGTGTCGAGGTCGAACATGATGGACCATCTTCTGATTACCATCCATTGATGTATACCATTAACAGAAGCAAGATATTCCACAAATAATGATAATGGGAATCAAGGTACACAGTGAAATCCAAAAAGTGTGAATAAATGTGTTGAGGTCGAACACTTGAAAGAATCCAGCGATTAGGGGACATTGATGTATTCCCAAAACTGTTGATGGTGAGAGGACCTACCACTAATGACTGCAAGTCTCAAGGCACTCAATGGACTCTAGATTTATATTCTAGAATATATGATCTAAAATCGATAGAATGGAATTCATGGGAAGGGGGGAATTAATGCATCCCTCATCAACTAACATGAGATACTCAGCAACGCTGGATGATTTGGAAGAAATAGGATGAACAAGATGTGCACAAACCAGTAACTATATTGGGAATGGCCAACATGCAAATAAAATATAAGGAAGGAATAGTCAACTTAGGCCAACACTTGCTTTGAACAAGAGCATACATCGTATGGTGATTGAATATGCAGCATAGACTCGACATGCAAATTGGGAAAAATATGTGATACCGGAGGAATTGATAGAGGCTCCATAGGGACTGGAAACATAACAAGTCAGTGGAGAAAACTCAGAATAACAAGTACAACTCCTAAAGTCATACTAATAACCCAACCAATGGATGTGATATATAATTCTTTATTCGAAGGTGACATGAATCGGCAGCTGCCAAAAGTAATATCATTTCCCATCTGAATTTTTGTGTTTTTTTTTTTACTTTTTCATATTAGAAAGCTTGAAAAAGAATAAAAATTATTATAGTACATATCTAGGAGGAGATGAGTGTCGCGAGTAAGAAAACTAGTTCCAATAGGTCAAACATACCTATGCTCAATGCAAGGAAGCATTTGTAGGATAAGGACACTCACGAGAAGGTATCCTCTCGGTAAGGGATGATCAAGTTGTAAAGGATATATAAAAGGCTTTGCTTGGATAGGATCCAGACAAACTCAGTCTATGTGGCCTATAACTCTGAAGAGGGGAGCCAACATAAATCTCAATAAGGCAAGAAAAATGCATGAAATGCAATTACAACTTGATATAAAAGGGAGTCCCTATGGGAGATGGTCAGCATAAAGTTCAAGAGGGATATGAGGCTCTTGCTCAAAGACATATAAGGACTATAAGGGACTCCCAAACCTAGTGGAAGAATCTCGACATGGTTCCCAAATTTCAAACCAGTATTTAACTAGGGAACCCATGAATAGGAAGACTCTGGCACTTACATAATGCCACTTCTAATAGCATTGTGAAGGTTCTATGACATTACGAAGTGGTTTTGTACCTATAGTCGATGCGACATGGTCATAAGGTGATGCATAATGCAAGTGGAAATATGATCCTATCCTGTATGCCAGTTCAGAATTATACATGTAATAGATACGAATGAGTATAATCCTTGTCGAGAGTGTACAAAAAATGGACCCTACATGATGACAATATTAGTCCAAAACAACTGGAAACAGTGAGTAAATATTCCAAACTGTAGGATATAGGGAGGATTGACCATGCCAACTGCATTCAAAGGAAATAGTGTGGTGGACGATGGGACATAAGAAGGAAAGTAAGGTGTAGACCTAGCGTTCACATATCCACTACCACCATTGTGAGAACGAACATTGGTGTTAATAATGGGAAAAGGAAGTTAAAATCCTCCCACAAATGGATTAAAGGGTGGAATATGACCACTCTCAAACCTATGAGCAAGGTAAGGGGATGTGGTGCCCCCAGTCCAATACGAAGGTTTGCACTGGGACTTGAAGCAGGTGACGAGATATTAGTAGTGATATCAAGCATGCCAAATATAAAAGGACCTGAACTCAAGAGAACATAAATATACTCAAGTAACTGCAATCCCTAAATCAACTAGTGCACAAAGATCACAATCCTAAGAAAATATAAGCCAAGTGAAAACAAGCCATGGGGGAGGATAAATGAGCTCCTAAATGTATCAGGTATGTCTTTCCTAGGAGAATCTTGAGACTCCCATAAACTACAAGCAGAGGTGTGTAACCAATTATAGTGGCCCTCAGCCTCAACGCATAAAGAAATTGTGATTTCCAACCCCTACCTGGCCAGGACACTCATAGAATAACCTCTGCAACTGCCCCTTGTGATACCTAGGTAAGGAAACTAAGGTCACCCCAATATATCTAATGCATAGGTGGGAAGTCACAGAAGGGATCTACCATATCGGCAGGGTAACAAAGCGCGAATATTGAAAGCACCAAAGGCACCTCAAAATCCCTAGATAAGAATAAGATCCTAGAAATATCTTCGTTGCTTCACAGAGAGTGCCAAGGGCCTATCCACACCAAAAACATGTACATTTCCTTGTGCTTAACTCCTGTGTAAGAGGGGCCTCATGAGAACAATAATTATACCAAGTATTTAACTCTCTCACCTCGACAAACACCTAGTTGTTTTGTTTAGTAGTATTGGAGAAATTTGTCACAAAAACCTATTCCAAGACTCTAAAACCTAATCTTTTTGATGCACCCTATCAAATACAAATGTGCAATTCATTTTAAATTAACCATACATTTTAGAGGTTGTGATTACTCAAAGTAAATGACCGTGGAACCAATGATGTTATGACTTGGCAATGAAATTTAATATGCACACCTAACAAGAAATGACAAGTGCAATTTTGTCCTTAAATGTGAAAAAGGGGTATGCCACTACATGAGATGCATATTTATTCCTTAAAATGATAATGCAACCATTCCTATATGATATCCTGACTACCAATCAACTAAGAAAACCTAGTGCAAGTACTATGCAAATGCAAAAATGCAGGAACATGCCAAAAATTAAATATTTTTGTATTTTTGAAATAAATGATATGTAAATGCAATAAAATACTCTACAACTCTCAGACCCTATAAAAACTATTAAAATTCATCCAAGCAAGACACTGAGATAAAATAAATCTAATGCACTAGTACCAAACCAAAAAGGAAACAAGATGACAAGAACAAATTCTTACTAAGAAGCAAATAAAAAAGGTCTCTCTTCAGAAATAAAGGCAGTAGACAAACCACAAAAGCATCAAATAAGAATCAACAACATTCAAAATCCACCCATAAACTCTCAAACATCCAATTCACACTCAAAATAGGGGCATACACGTATGTTTGTAGGAAACTTGCGTGTATACGTGGTTGTTCAGACAAAACCCACGTGTATACGTAGTTGTAAAGAAAAAACCCACGTACAACAAGATAAAGGGGATAAAATGATAATCTAAGACCTAAATTATGCCAATGGGACACTAATAGGCTAACATACTTCTAGACTCGACAAATAAACACGAAAAAACAAAGATCAATTCAAGCACATTGTGCACCCAAATTCCCAAATAAAAAATAAGGAACCTCCCCAGTGGAGTCTCCAATTCTGTTACGGAGAAAAACTTCCTATTGTTTTGGGTATACCACAATAGATTGAATGACACCAGAAATCAATCCATCTCAATATGCAAGAGAAACAAATGCTACTAATACTAAGGGATACAAAACATACCTTATTCAGTACATTTGTAGTAGATTCCCATTGAGCTTTTGTAACACGCTTCTACCTACAATTCACTCTCAACAACAACAGACAAGACACGAACGGTATAATTCAAGCAAGGCGGGTACAAAGAGTCTGCAGAGGGACATGGGAGGCCATAAAAGTGTGATCTACCAAGTTTGGTAAAACAAACTATAACAATTAGTTCCTTCACTTACAACCAAAGGTGGAGGCGGTGAGGAAGACTCTCCAATTTTGATTGCTACCATAGGCTCTTCTTCGAATTGAACACTCATTTCAATGAAAGATTTTTTATTACTCATGTTGATAAGATTGCACCCTTTGGAATCTTCTGAACACCCAACATATAGAAAATCTTGGCTTTGGGGTTCTAAATCCCTCCTTTTGTCTAATGGAATTGTAGCCCATGCTTTTGGTAACCCTGAAACCATATCTTTTTTCACACAAATCTGAAAGGTATTTATAGTTTAGATGGCAAAACCTATAATGCCAACATTATTTTGCTTCATCAGCATGGGTGAGAAGAGCAGAGGGGTTAGAGAAAGGCATGAAGTGTGAGAACTTATAGACTTTTGAACCATGATCCAAAAAAACTTTAGCAGTGACTCTACCATTCACAAATTCATAGATTTCAACTTCATTGGGAGAGAAAAAAAAACTTCTTAGGAGACATAGTGTGGGTCATCTAGTAGACTAACAAGAGATTAGCAGCAAGACCTGGGACATACAAGGCATTATTGAAGGAACCATGGTCAAAATCAATGTTACCTTTATCCTTAATTTTAATTTCTAAGTTATCTCCCAGCAAAATCTTAGGACCCTTCAAATCATTAAGAGATGAGAAGGCTTCCTCTGTTGAAACCATGTTCCTAGAAGCTCCAGAATTGATGATAAAGGAAGGAGATCTTACAGTGCTTGCAACTAGGGAATGTACTCTCTCTTGATCTTTGAAACTAGATCATCATTCCTTCTTGCATGCACCACCAGGGTGGGAGATGTTATTCTTCTCTAGTAGAGTCAACATACCTATATGCTTCTTCATGCAAGATATCTCAAGATAAAATCCCTTACCACATTATGCACACTTTCTACCTTCACATTTACCTTTATTCTTCTAAAATTTCTTCTTCTAAGAGTTTGAGAACTCCTCTTGATACTTGGACTTGTCTCCTTTTTTATCTGGAGGCTTCTTATCCTTATTCTTATATTTGGAATTCTCCTTGGAATCTCCATCAACCAAAGATTGATGTTTGGAAGGTTTGATGGTGCCCATCAAGACCAATTTGTCTTGCTCCTAAGTCAAGGATTCCATGAAATTTTCCAATAAAGGAATATTCTAATTTCAAGCTATCAACTTGGATGCATGGAAGGTTGAAACAAATACTAAGTAATCAGGACCAAGCTTCGAAAGGATGGCCAAGGTTAGTTGTTCATCTTGTTTGTCGATGCCACACTGTTTTAGATGCAAAACCAGTGATTTGAATTTTGAGAAGTAGAATTGCAAGGATTTAGAGCTGTTTGGACTTGGTTCTATCAACTCATTGTCCATTTGGTAACCTCTCATCTTATATTTCCTCCCAAAAAATCTTGAAGTTTCTCTCATACTTCATTAGGTGTTGTAAGACCATCAAGATGAAATAGAAGGTGTCTGGAAATGCAAAGACATAAGAGACCACATGTCTCGTCTCTCAAATTATGCCATTTAATATTCTTTGTTGTTGCATTAGGCTTGAATTCAGTTTCCATGGTCACTATGAAGATTCCTTTACTCCACATCAGAATCTCCATCCTTGCCTTCCATTCAAAGTAGTTGAATGGAGTCAAGATGATTGGTTGAGATTGATCAACTATTCAACAACTGTGCCCTTGAACAGACAGTTTGCACTCCCAGTGAGTGATGTAAAACCTGAAAAATAAAATTGAAGAGGAGAACAATCGACCTACTATGGCTCTGATACCATGTGGAAATTTATCCCAAGCTTAGAACAATTGAACTCACAAAATTGCTTGAAAATATGCAAGAAACACTCAAGTAGGAGACTAAATATGTGATAATCCACAAACTGTTGATTGTATTAATTTAAATTATACATCAATAAATAGATATAGGATTCTTATAAGTTATATACTTGGAGTCTTCTAAAGCATTAGGTTTCTATTCGAATCAATACAAAAGCAGGCTTACTAAACTACTCAAAATCCTCGATATGTGCATAAAGCACTTTCCAAATAAGTTAAAGTGCTCATGAATTTGATGAATGAGTATTTATAGTTCATAAGTGATGTAAATTTTAATTTATCAATATTTTACACGTGGAAAAGAAGGGAGGTGATTTGGTGCAAAAAGTAAGGCAGTCTACCTTAAAACTAGCTTTAGCTTTTGCCTTAAAACTGCAGAAAAGGATGGAAACTATGGATAAGGTAGTAATGTGTAGTTTCTATTATGGGAAGTCTGTGGGTTGGTAGTATCTTATCCACTATATTTACAACTCACTCCATGATGTAGTTTTTTCAAGTTTGAACTCAAAAATGGAATTGGGTGCAAACTAGCTAGTGTAGGATCTAGGAATTAATAAAAAAGATTAATTATTTTATCCCAAGTCTTGGGATGGGTTTTGATTATTCCAACACCCCCTCTTAAGCCTGAATTTAATTATAATATTAGAAAAAATATTAGAGATATTGGGACTAGAAACAAGGCTTACTTATCCTTTACATACTTCTTGTCCATACAAAACAAGGAAAGACGCAAAACCACAAGTGGGAAAATCCTCCCTCAAACATGGACATGAAGAAAACAGTATGAAATATGGTCTTCAATATATATTCACCACATGATAAGATATCCCAATTAAAGACTTAATATTGCTTAAATTCCTCTCTGAAAACGTTTTGGTGAATATGTATGCAACTTGCTCAGATGTTGCACAATATTGCATATCAATGACCCCATCATGCACACGTCCTCTAATGTAGTGCATATAGATATCAATGTGTTTGGTTCACTACCTCAGTAATAGATCAGTTAATATTCAAATGGTACTCTGGTTTTCATAATAGATGACTATAGAAGTCTCTGACTTGATCCCAAACTCTCCAAAAATTCCATGAAACCACAAACACATAGTAGTTGCATTTACAACTTCTTTGTACTCTTCCTCTATAGATGAAAGTGAAATTTCACTTTTTTTCTTACTTGACCAGATGATTGGTCCATATGCAATAATAAACACATGTCCATAGGTTTATTTCCTATCAGAATTATCACATTCCCAATCAGAGTTAGTAAAACCAACTAACTCTAAGATATATTGTGCAACATAATGAATCCCATGAGTTTGTGTCCCTTGTACAAAGTTTATGATTCTTTTTTATTCCTTCCAATGGATTTCATGAGTCTGATCCATGTATCTAGAAGCCACACTCATTGCATAATATATATCAGATCGAGTATGAGTCAAATATGTGGAAATTGAATCCAAGAGATAGAACAATTACACTCACAAAATTGCTAATCAAACATGCAAAATTAACACCAAAAGAGACTGAAATTGGAGCATAACACTAAGCTATATTAAATAAGTGTACAATATCCAACCTTATGAAGTAATATTCTGCTGCAATATATAATTACATGAGATATTTGAATGCATAAGGATGCCATTCGAAAAGGTCAAAAAGTAGGTTTACTAAATCTAGTCAAATCGCCCATAGGTGCATAAAGCAGTTTCCAAATCCACCAAGATGCTCACGAATTGGATAAGTAAAGTAGGAAAGATAAAGAGGGATGGAAATACAACTCATATATTCTTTTATTAGGATAAAAGGAGGGAGGATGATGTGGGAAAAAAACAAGTCAACTACACCTAGTCTAGCTTTTCCTTTTGCCTTAAATCTCAATAAGACAGGCAGCTTTTCAGATAAAGCAGATATGTACTTTGGAGGATCTGGAAAAAATTAGACATGATAAATATGGTTTTTGGGATGTTTCCAAAGTTATCCATGACTCATTTTTAGCATGTTTTGACTTCTAGGACTTGTAGAAGGCAACCAGCATAGAGAGGAATCTAGGAAACTAGGTAATAAGACAAAAATAATTAAAATTAATGTCTAAGGTAGATAACTATGGGTTGATTATTATAACACCCCCCATTAAGACAAAATTTATGAGTAAATATCATAAAAATATAGGGCCTAGAAACAAGGCTAAGTCACCCTTTACATACTACTTGTCCATACAACCAAGGAAAGAGGCAAAAACCCAGTGGGAAAATCCTCCCTTAAACATGGATAGGAAAAACAAAATTTTTGGAAATATTGTCATCAATCATGCTTCACAACATGATAAAAAATCCCCAGTAGTGATTTGATATTGTTGAAGGTCTTCTCACAAAAAACTTTGGTGAAGATGTCTGCTACTTGTTCTGAAGATGCACAGAAGAGTAGATCAATGGTGCCATCATGCACAAGCTGTCTGATGTAATGCATATGGATCTAAATTTGCTTGGTTTGCTATCTCTGAAATGGATTGTTGCAGATTTGAATGGTGCTCTGATTATTATAGTAGATAATAGTTGAAAACTATGATTCAAAGCCACATTCTCCAAGTATCCCCTGCAACCACAAACATTGAGTTGTTGCATTCACAACTCCTCTATACTCTGCTTCTGTAGATGAGAGTGCTATGGCACTCTGCTTCTTGCTTGACCAGATGACTGGTCCTTCTGCAAGCATGAACACATATCTTGATGTATACTTTCGATCTATGTTGTCACCTGCCCAATCACTGTCAGTAAACCCAATCAAATCAAGATCATATTTTGCTTTGTAGAAGATCCCATGAGTTCTTGTTCCTTGAACAAAATTTAGATCATTTTGGCTGCTCTCCAATGGATCTCATGACGCTGATCCATATATCTCGAAGCCACACTAACTACATAATATAGATCAGGCCGTTTGTGTGTAAGATAAAGCAAACACCCAATCAACTTCTTATACAGTGTATTATTTACCATAGGAGAAGAACTTGCTTCTTCAAGCTTAACTCCTGAAAGGAAGGGAGTCTTGCTTTTGCAATATTTTATGTTGAACTTGTTCAAAAAATCCAGAGCATATTTGGACTGATGTACTTTTATTCCATGTTGGGATTGAGCAATTTTGAGACCCAAGAATTAGCTCAACAATCCCAAATATGTCATAGGAAATGCATGGTTCATTGCATCCTTCAAGGAGGCAATCTATTTCTTTGAAATTCCTGTAATCAGAAGGTAATCCACAGACAAGACAATAATCATCAAAGAACCATGAATCAGCTTCAAATAGACATTAGGATCAAACTTTCATCGAACAAAACTCAGTGATAGCAAAAAGCCATCAATCTTGGCATACCAAGCTCTGGGGGCTTGCTTGAGCCCATACAATGATTTATTTAACCTGCATACTAAATATGGATTAGAAACAAACCCTTCAGGTTGCTGCATTTAAATCTCTTCAGTGAGATCTCCATTTAGTAAAGCACACTTCACATCCATGTGATGTACCTCCCACTACTTCGAAGCTGCAATGGCTAGAGCTAACCTTATGGAGTCCATCTTTGCCCCTAGTGCAAAGGTTTCATTGTAGTAAATACCATGCACTTGTGAGTAGCCCTTGGATACCAATATTGCCTTATATTTAAAATGTGAACCATCAGCATAAAACTTAGTATTGAAAACCCACTTACATTGAACTAGCTTCCTCCCTGGGGGAAGATCAACCAGTTCCCAAGTGTTGTTCTTCTGGAGCGAGCTGAATTCTTCTTTCATCGATGTTTTCCATATTGGATCATCTGATGCATATTCATATTCCTGTGGATCTAATTCAACCATCATATAGAAATTCTCAACAAATAGAGGATGTTTCACACAAAGGGCACTCTCAAACTGAGATCTAGTCCTCCTAGTGTCACTAGGATTTCCAGCTAGCTCCCCAGCTACATGAATGGTCTTTGCTGCCCATTTTGGTCTTGTAGGAATGTTAGGATATGCAATCAAATAATCATTATCATACATATCAGAATCAGCAAACTCATTAGTCTCCCCACTTACAATCAATGGATCTGGTGGTGAAGAAGACCCTCCAACTTCAACTACTACTAAAGGCTCTTCTTGGAACTGAACGCTTCTTTCAATGAAAGATTTGTTAGTGATAAAGTTGATAAGATTGTACCCTTTTGAATATTTAGAATACCCAACAAATAGGAACTCTTGGCTTTGGGGCTTCAAATCCTTCCTCTTTTCAGTTGGAATTCTAGCCCAATCCTTTGAGCCAAAAATCCTGAAATGGGTCACATCTAACGTGTGCGCACTCAAAGATTTGAAAGGATTCATACCATCAAGCTGCTTATGAGGCACCCTATTTTGGATGTAGGATGCATATTTTATAGCCTCATCCCAAAAATTTGGTGGCAAATTCTTAGCCTCCATCGTGTAGGTTGCCATCTCCTTCAGTGATTTATTCTTTCTCACAGCAACACCATTTTGTTATGGTGTTTAAGGGATTGAATTATGCATATGAATCCCTAAATATTTACAATACTAAATGAACTCATACTTGACATACTCACCACCATTGTTAGATCTGAGGATCTTGAGTTTCCTCCCATACTGGTTTTCAACCAAGGCTCTAAAGACTTTGAAGAGGTCAAAAAATTTAGACTTATGCTTTAGGAAGTAAACCAAACAATACCTGGAAAAGTCATCTATCAAGGTCAATGCATATTTGGCTTGACTCATGGAAATATGAGGGAATGGACCAAAAATTTCATTGTGCATCAGATCAAGAGGTGCAGAGGTTCTCTCATGAATAGCTTTCTCATACTTGTGCTCTGGGTGTTTTCCTAGGATACAACCTTGATAGACTCCCTTAGAAAACTTGATCTTTGGTAACCCTATGACCATATATTTTTCACTCAAATCAAAAAGACACTTGTATTTAAGAAGGACAAATATTTCATGCCATATCTTGCTTGCTTCATTAGCATGAATCATAAGAGAAGAGGGGTTTGAGTGGGGTAGAAAATGGGAAAACTTGTATACCTTCAAAGTGTGATCTACAACACCTTTCGCTATGACTTTACCATTCAAAATCTCAGTGATTTCAACATCATCAAGGAAGAATATGACCTTATTTGGAGACCCAGTATGAGTCATCTGATACAATAACAAGATATTAGAGGAAAGACCTGGAACATACAAAACATTATTGAACTTACCATGGTCAAGATCAATCCTCTCCTTTCCCAAACTATCAATGAGAGAGTCATCTCCCAAAACTATTGGTGGACCTTTTGACATGTAAAGAGAGGATAATATCTATTTTGTCAAAACCATATGTCTAGAAGCTCTAGATTCTATTATGAAGCTAGGTGATAGGATGATAGCCCTTACTACAGTATGTGCACTTGATCATTTCTCCTTTGTTCTTCTTCTTCTGGGAGTTCTTCTTGGAATCTTGGGGCTCCTCTTGAGACTTGTTCTTGTCTCTCTTTTGCTTAGGTGGCTTTTTAAATTTTTTCTTGATTTTTGAATCCACCCTTGAATCTCCAGTAACCAAAGCTTGGTCTTTGGAAGGTTTGATGGTGCCCATCATCACCGACTTATCTTGTTCTTGTGTGAGGGATTCCATGAACTCTACAAGATTAGGCATCTTCTAGGCTCGAGTTGTCAAATTGGTGGCATGGAAGGTTGAAAAAAACACTGAATAGTCAGGACCAAGCTTAGAAATTATGGCCAAAACTATTTTCTCTTCCTTCTTTTCGATTCCACACTGTTTCAACTGCAAAACAAGGGCCTTAAACTTGGAAAAGTAGAGTTGCAATGATTCGAAGCTACTAGAACTCAAGGAGATCAGATCATTCTCGATTTGATTTCCTCTCATCTCATTTGTATTTCCAAAAATATCTTCTAGCTTCTCCCACACTTCATTAGGTTATGTCAATCCAACAAGATGGAAGAGGAGGTCTCTTGAAATGCTCAGACACAAAAGACCATAGGCCTCATCCCTCCTGTTGTGCCATTTAATTTTCTCTACAGCTGCATTGGGATATCCTTCTATTGACATAGTAACCATGTAGAGACATTTTTCTCTCAAAAATATATCCATCTCAGCTTTCCACTCAAATAAATTGAATGGAGTCAAGATGATCTTCTGAGATTGGTCCATAGCTCACAAACTGTTCCCTCCAGTCAGCAGAATGTGCTCCCAGTCAAAATGTCGAACCTAAAATAGAAATAATAAAGGAGAGAAATTGATCTACAAAGGATCTAGTACCATGTGGAAATTGAACCCAAGAGGTAGAACAATTACACTCACAAAATTGCTAATCAAACATGCAAAATTAACACCAAAGGAGACTGAAATTGGAGCATAACACTAATCTGTATCCAATAAGTGTACATTAGAAAACCTTATGAAGTAATAGGATGCTGAAATATATAATTAAATTATATATTTGAATGCATAAGGATGACATTCGAAAAGGTCAAAAAGCAGGCTTACTAAATCTAGTCAAATCCCCCATAGGTGCATAAAGCAGTTTCCAAATCCACCAAGATTCTCACAAATTGGCTAAGTCAAGTAGGAAAGATAAATAGGGATGGAAATACAACTCATACATTATTTTATTAGGATAAAAGGAGGGAGTATGATGTGGGAAAAAAACAAGTCAACTACACCTAGTCTAGCTTTTCCTTTTTCTTAAAACTCAATAAAACATGCAACTTTTTAGAAAAATCTGATATGCGATTTGGAGGATCTGGAATAAAGAAGACATGCTAAATATGGTTTTCAAGATGTTTCCCAAGCGCTTCATGACTCAGTTTTAGTATGTGTTGACTTCTAGGACTTGTAGAAGGAAACTAGCATATAGAGGAATCTAGGAAACTAGGTAATAAGACAAAAATAATTAAAATTAATGTCTAAGGTAGGTAACTATGGGTTGATTATTCTAAAAAAATAAAGATGACAACCAACCAATTGTCTATATGGGGTGTTCTTTTCCAATGGAGTTAACTGTGCTTCTTCAATCTTAACTCATGAAAGCAAAGGATACGTGTTTTTCTTTCTATCCTTAATTCTAAACTTCTTTATCAAATATGAAGCATGCTTGGACTATTGTAACTTGATTTCCAATATTTGATTGAGAAATATCAATCCCAAAAAATTGGCTTAACAATCCCAAATCAGTCATAGAGAAGGCATGGTTCATTGCATCCTTCAAGGAGGCCATTTCTTTCTTGGAACTTCCTATGATCAGAAGGTCATCTAGATACAACACAATGATGATTAAGGACCATGAATCAGCTTCAAATAAACATTTCCATTAGAATTGCATATACAATAGTTCAGTGATAGCAAAAATCCATAAATCTCGGCATACCAAGCTCTAGGAGCTTGTTTTAGCCCATATAGTGTTGTATTCAACCTAAACACAAGAGATGGGCGAGTTTAGTTGTTTTTCGTAGAGAAACTTAGTTATTTATCCCTCTAGGAGAAGTATGGGGTGATATGGGTGAGTTTATTTGTTTTTCAAATATTTAAATCTTTATGATTTTTTGTTCATAAGTGTTATATGCATATGTATCATATTCGAGTTTACGTCATCTTTTATGTTTATGCAGATAATGGGTCTATTAGGCCAAGCATAAATCCTAGGATCTCTGTACGACATGTGAATGGATCCAGTGATGAAGCTATGCTTCGTATTATAGAGGTCAAGCTAGTCAGGCTCACACATGATGTACCGACACTGAGGATGGAGAAGATTCCCATCACCATGTAGGATCATGTGGTGGGAGTACCTCCATCCTAGTTACGCCTACTTTGAAAGTCCCTCCAAGGCTATTTTGTGCTACTAAGAGGTAGTGGTAGAGGCTACTACATCTGATGAGGGTGAGGAGATTCCATAGACTTTAGTATATTAAGGATTATTATACTTATTTTTTGTATTTTGACGTACTGAATCTTCGGACCAGAACTCGATGTATATGGACCTACTTATATATATATATATATATATATATAGTTATTTTCATGTGTTTCTATGTATCTGTGTATTTTTTTTACAACGTGTGTGACAAATTCCAGTCTAGAATGCAGTTATAAAATGCATCAGTAATTTTGTTTTGACTCCTTGAAATATGTTGATCTATAATATGCTCAAAATTTATTTCAGGTAACCTAATCCTCAAAAACTGACATAAAAGAGTAGAATGCCTCACATGATCGACTTCATTGATCTAAGAGACCACTAATTGAGAGTCAAGTATGACTTTCAGGAAGGTGATACTGTGCGATATAGCATCCCAAATAATTTCAATAACAACACAGTATTTGAGTACATTGTTAGTTGCAAGACCTAAGAAATCATCACCTAAGGAAACTAGTTATCACGTGGGTGCATAAATGACCCAAGCAATTAAATCCGGGTTTCAAGTGTGATGACTTGCACCATGAGAGAATCCTACGAACCACTCCAAATACATGTAAAAAAACATTAAACTACATAAGAAACACTAACAACTAATGACTATTTACAAAAGTATACAACTATAATACAAGAAAAAGAATCATGCCTAAGCATAATACTTCTTCGGGTAGATCCCATTAAGAGGCTCATGTAGCTTATTACCATCACAATCAGCTACTTCATACGCACCCTTATTTAGGATATTTGACAGAATGTATGGGCCTAACCGCATAGATTTGAAATTTCCTTCCCCCGGGGGTTCCTTATCCTGATCGTAGACCATAACATGCTCTCCTTCAAAGAAAACCATTGGTTTTACAGTCTTTGTTATAATAAACCCACTCACAACTTAGGATAAAATATTTAATCAATTTTGATTAATTCCTACCCACTAGCCTTGATAGTTGGCATCCACTTGCACTACAAAGTCAGCACATTCCATCTATACCCCAGGAATGCTTTAATTTAGATTATGGGTTGATCTTTACCACTTTATTGACTCCCAAAATTAGTAATTGTGCTTTCCTGTAGATTCTTCCTTATTTTTTTTTATCCATCTTTTATCAGAGATAATAAAATCATCCCACAGTTCCCATTTGTCAATCACCACCTCAACACATTTAAAAATCAATCTTTGTTCAATGACTTCAGCTTGTCACTCATCAGATCTGAGTTAAAGAAAACGCATTATGAGATCATCCATTTATCTGAAAATGCTTGCAAACTACATTTAAGGCTGGCATATTCCATCAACGTAGAACTCTGGGATCGGGTGGACTCTACAATGAGTATGAAAGGCGAGTGCATTTTTAATAAATCCTCCATGAAGCAGCAGTGTAAATACGCACTCCTCCTCAACGCACAGAGACCTGGGACAGCAGCAAACACCAAATGAAAATCCAATGTGATTAATCTTTCCCACACTTAGTTGGATGACATCAATACCTTGGTTTTAGAGCGTGGCTTGAACTTTTCCATCGCGCCTGGTAGGATACCTATTAAAAATATCTTGTGTAGCATTGAGGACATTGTCACTCACTTACCTGAAAAAAATGCTGAAGTTTCCAGACAAGAGTGTGCCATGATTCTACGACATGCAAAACCACTGAGACCTAACCTGTCCAAAGAAGAGAAAACAACGTTGTTTAAGCTCAGACATAACCATAAAATAAAGATCATTAAAGCTGATAAGGGAAATGCCACGATGGTGTTAAACATAGTTGATTACAACAACAAGATGCTTGAACATCTTTCCTGTGGGAGTTATCGGTAACTAAGCAAATACCCGGGCAAGAAATTTCACAAAACAGTTTACAATGCCATTATTAACTCAAAACTAGATGAAGGGTTGAAAAAGAAAATTCTTCCCAAAGAAGGCATTACCCCTCGTATCTACGGTCTTCCGAAAATACACAAAAATGGCATTCCCCTCAGACCAATTGTGAACACAAATGGCTCTCCAACCTATAAAGTAGCCAAATACCTCGCCACTCTTTTAAAACCTTTGGTAGGTAAAACCAATTCCTTTGTTAAAGACTCCACTAGCTAGGTGAAATAAATTTGTTGCGATTCCTTAGATAATGGTGACATCCTCATTAGCTTTGATATTGTTTCCCTTTACACAAAAATCCCTGTCGATGAAACTATTGCTACCATAAGAGACTTGACAAATGCTGACATAGCCAAACTCGTGGAGGTGTGCCTGAAATCCACTTTCTTCACATTCCAACAAGTTTTCTATGAACAAATAGAGGGTGTGGCTATGGGCTCTCCTCTTTCACCAATAGTAGCTAATCTTTACATGGAGATGTTTGAGAAACGTGCTATCAATTTGTTCCCCCTCAAACCGAAAAGATGGAAACGCTACGTAGACGACACAGATGTGGTTTGGCCACATGGGCGGGATACCCATAACCAATTTCTTGAACACCTTAACAACCAGAACAATAACATCAAGTTCACCACAGAGATCGAGGAGAAAAGTAAACTACATTTTCTCGATGTTCTTATCTCAAGAAAAGAGGATGGCTTGTTTTCTCACCAAGTTTATAGAAAAAAGACTCACACTAACAGATACCTACAGCGGTTGATTCCCATCATTTCCCACCTCAGAATATTGGAGTAATCAATACCCTTATCACCAGAGCTCTAAGAATCTTCGATAAAGAACATATCAAAGAGGAGATCGACCATTTAGAGAAAGTCGTTGAAGACAATGGATATAGTGTTAGACAATTCAGGAAGGTAGTTGCCTCTGCTAATAAACCCAAGAAATGCAGGATCAAGGACAATGATAAAGACGTCAATATTAATAAAGTGTTCCTTCCTTACATTAAAGGAACCACGAATAGGTTAGCCAAAACCCTAAAAAGACACAAAATCTAAGTGTTCTTCACACCTCCCAATACCATTAGAAACTTGGTGGACTCCCTTAAAGACCCAGTCGAACTGAAATCTTACAAAGGTGTTTACTCCATTCCTTGTTCTTGTAATAAGTTGTATATAGGTGAAACTAGTCGTTCCATGGAGACTAGATTTAAGGAACACATCGCAGACCTCAGACATAATAGATACAAAAATTCTACCCTTGCAGAGCATGCGTACATAACCGGCCATCACATTTGCCTTGAAAATGAAAAGTTCATTGCTAGGGAAGACAACCTAGTCAAAAGAAAAATTAGGAAGAAAATTGAAATCAACCTCAGTGAGAATTGTCTCAATAGAGATGATGGCGCCAAGATTAGTGACTCATCGAAACCACTCCTTCACTCCCTTCAAATTAAAGAAAACCCAGTACAATGAGTTGCTCTGTTGTTTACTCCACCCTTGTCGTCTAAGTTAAATGTTTTCCTTCTTCAGGTTTCGGGTTCCCTCTTCTTTAGTGTGTTGTTTCCTTAGTTCAGCCCTCCCTTATGTCTCCTCTTAATTAATTAACCCTAAATTAAAAAACCCTAGATAGCTTTCTTAAAACCTTCCTATTAAATTTAAATTTTAATTCACTTTTAAAAACCTAATTTCAAAACCTTCAAAGAACACTTTCTTCAATTTTTTATTTTCCCCCCTTAAAACTTTGACAAAAAAATTTTGGACTCTACATTTAAATAATTTAAGTATAACTAATTTTTTTTTAATTTAAATTAAAATCTAAAACTCTTTAATTATAAATTAAAAAGTTTTGGAGACTAAAATTGGTTGATACCTTTGGTTTCATTGCCATTAACAAAAAAGGTTAAAAATTTTAAAAATTTTATTATTAAAATCCTTTTTATTAAATTTTTTTAATTAAAACACCTTTAAAACCTATTTTAAAAAAGGGTGTTTAATTAAATTAATTTAACCAAATTTACCATGTTCCTTTTTCAAATGAAAGAAATAACTATGGTTTATTTTTTTGGTTAAATTCATTTTTTCTTTTACTAAGTTTAATTTTAATAAATTTAAATTTAATAAAGTGAATAAATACATTATTAAAATTGAATACTTAAAAGGAAAAAACCACCTCCGTCGAAAACCTAGAACCGAGATCCTTATGTGGTTTTTCATGGAAACGAGTATGTATACCTCTCAGGCTACCTTATCTCACCTTAGCTTCAAAGTGTCTCCTGATGATGATCCCAGAGTAGGGTTCGAAACGTCGAGATCTTTAATGCTCCAATGCAGGTCCTTCTTATATCAAGGTAAATCTAGTTAACTAGGAAACCGGTATCTTATGTTGCCAACCCATCCTCCATTATTTTCTCTCCATAATCTAGGATTAGCATGGTTTTCCATCACTCTTGACAACTCACTCATGATTTTTCTAATTTCTGACATCCTTGACTGATTTGGGAAGTGATTTATCCACATATGGGGGTTTATCATATTTGGTAAGTCTAATTTATGAGTTAGCAATGACTTGTCTTCCATCAACTGAAATCTCCTTTATAAGCATGTATTACCATTGTAATAATATCTATTATGATTCATTGATCATTCATTAATGTGTGTTAATTATTCCTCTTCTTCTCTCCTTATTTTAATTCTCTGTAATTCCCAATGAGGTTAATTATGTGCTTAGATTCTTATGTTGTTTATAGAATTCTTGCTACCATCAAGGATTCAAAATTCTAACATGGTATCAGAGATTTGGGAGCTCATAATTAATTACCCTTTTCATATTTACAGGTTTATTTTCATGTGCAACAACTTCTATATGGATTCAAAAGTTCCTCTACTATCTCCTTACAATTATGCTTATTGGAAGCCAAAGATGAGTGCATACTTGAAGAGTAAATGCCTCTTTGATGTCTCCGTTGGTGCTTTGAGCGAGCTTGACTCTTATGAAGAGAATATTGTCTGGATACATAATTATTATAGATCTTATGGAATTATGTGTTTGGGAATATCTCCAAACATACATCATCTCATATATTCTGCTGAGTATACATTTGAGCTTTGGAACAATTTGGACAAAGATTTTGATGTGAAGGAATAAGAATTTGAAGCATGGAGTGAACCCAACATCTCCTCATGTGATCTATCAAGAGATTTATTGAGCTCTACATTCTCTAATGAAGTTATTCTTGATGAAGAAGAAGTATCTCATACAGTTCTTATTGCTTTTACCCTCTCTGATTTGAATGCTTTCTCCTTCAATGAAGAAGGAAATATTGAAATGAAATATTTTTCTGTGTCTCTTGAAGATACTGATGATGAAAATAAGTGACTAATGGGTTTATATTTCTATTTCTATTGATGATTATTCACTCACACATTCATTGTTCTCTATGCCTTCTATCATATATTTTGAGCTCTATGTGCCATATCCTTCACACTTTGTGCAAAAATATCTCATTGATGGTGTGCAACTCAGTGATTCCCTAGATGTTTTCTTAGCCAAATCAAGTCTTATGTGTGTCATACCACTTACCATACTTGATATCATGCACTTTTTCATCCCCTCCTTTGTTCTTGGAATCAATACTGAGATCCTCCTTGAAGATTTTGAACATCTCCTTCCTTCCTCCTTTCATACCTATACTACATAGGATTCACTATCAGTGTCTTCACATGAGTCTACTGAAATGATTATATGTGTTATTTTGGATTCTTTAGAAGCTAGATAAACCCATGGAGCCCTTGCATTCACACTATTTGATCCTATGTCTTATCTATGTTCCTACATGATGACTTGCACACATCCTCTCAGTTTAAATGAAGTTTGAGACCTAATATATTTGCTTGAAATATTATTTCATCTATCTGGATCTGATTTCATCTCTATTGGTTCGAATTTCAAGTCATTACATCATATTGGAGTTGATTACATCTCAAGAGATATTTCACATCATTGGATATCATTTTTCATCCATGGTCACAGTTTCCATTTTGTAGTTGTTCTTGATCTCGGTGAGGATATTTATCTTATTCCCAAGAATAATATTCCTCCATACATTAGAATTTAGTTTGGAGCATCATCAACAGCAATTCATCATTTTTGGTTTTCCTCTCATGTCCTTTCTTGAGGGATAATTTTCCCCATGTGGTTTTTCCTCTTTCCTCTGCTTTTTGAACATAATAATTGTTAAAGGGTGAACATAGCCTTGTTGTTGGGACCTATATACACCTATATTTTTTACATACTATCATAAATTTAGACTTAAAGGGGGGTGTGGGAATATAATAAAACCACTCACAAGTTAGGATAAAATATTTAATCAATTTTGATTAATTCCTACCCACTAGACTAGATAGTTGACATCCACTAGCACTACAAAGTCAACACTTTCCATTTATACCCGAAGACTGATTTAATTCTGATTTTACGTTGATCTTAACACTTTCCATTTATAACAAGGATGAATTACACAATAAATTGTTACAGATGCATTACGAATGCAATATCTGATGAAAGGAGCGCTTAATAAAAAAAAATCGTCACATAAAACTATAAAGCATTAGAAAGAATTTACACATGTGAAAATGATGCAAATAGGAAACAAACACCAAATATGAACACTATGATGAATCTCATAAAATCAGAGAAACATTTTTCATTATCACTTCCAAGAAATTTTACACAACCATAATCCAAGCATAGAGGCTTCAAAAAATGAAATTCGATCCTTTACTCCTCCGTAGAGGTTACATTTGTAGTGCTATTGGGCTCCCGATACCAACCTCGAAACAAAGCCAAATTTTGTTACAAAAAATGAGAATCAATCCTGAATCATTATCGTATATCCTGACAGCTATGAGGTGGCGCATTCACCATGATTTATACATAAAACAAGGAATATCGAATATCAAGCATGCTTGATAAAAATGTTAATGTGACAGATGGGACTCAGGCTCGCCTAACATGAAAATGATGGTTAAGGTCCCTTCCAAAAAAAATTTGCTGACTCATCTTGACCTGTTTCTTATCATGCTTGGGCGTGCAGTGTGTATTTAGTCCTTCCAAACCTATCAATTTTATTCCAGTACTGATCTAGAGATGGCAGTTCCAGAGTGGACATTTTTTTTAGGAAAATGCATAACTCAGTGTGGTCCTTGTAAGAATAGCTTTGCAAATGCACACATTCTTCATTAATGGTGAACAATATTTCAAATTCTTAGCCAATTTATCTACAATTACCCTTACAGATATTGAATAGTTCATATCAACAAAATTGGCATGGTCTAGTCTACATGCAATCAATTTTTCATGGTATTCATTTTGAGTTAACATTGCACCCTTTTCTTGCTAGAAGAAAGGGAGTCCTTTCTTAAATGGTGGATCAAACATATCAATAAACAGCTTCACTTGATGGGCCAACATGTCAACCTTTGCATGGACAGTGTCTAAGTGGAGATATTTGTTTACAACCTTCCTATAACAAGTCACGATTGAGATTATATCCTTGACATTCCATTTCTTTAAATCATCCTCTGACAAACTATTCAGAAAATATATATCATTTTTGGCGTATTCAATTGGTCTCTTATTCAATTTTTCTCTTGCTATTGTCAAAACTTGTCTAGATGAATGTATCACCAATTCCTTATCTAAAATAGAGTCCAGGTATGGCCTGAATTTGTCTGCTTCTTCTATGATGTCATCCCATATAATAAATTTTTCCTGTTGAACCTGCAGTTGGCCTATCATCTGTTTCATTAATTTATCATTCTTTGTTTGTATCTCCCAACAATTGTCCTCTCAAGCTTGAGATTTGGCTTCCCAAGTTTTCTTTTCTTGTTCTCTTTGCAATTCCAGGTTCTCTAGGGTCTTGTTTTGGTTTTTCAACCCAGTTAATTCCAAATCCTTTAAGCTTACTTGTGACATGGCTTGGACTATGGTTTGTTCATTGGCTTGAGCTACAAGAGAAATGATCCTGTCTTCAAGCTCTTTCTCTTTCTCCTGTAACATCCTCTACATTTCATCATATTTTCCTTTCAAAGTATTTTCACTTTCTACCACCAAAGTCATGTATTTATGCCATTGCTTCTCCTTATTAGCAAAATTTAATAATTTTTCCTTATAATAAGTCAACTCTTTCTTTAAAATTTCTTTTTCTTTCTCTATCTCAGCTAATTCAGGTCCTTTTATCAACTAAGTAGTAGGTGTTATAGTTGATTTTACCACACTAGGTAGATCACACATTTATGGCATTCCCTATTCCTATGCAAACTCTTTGGACCCCATGGACTTATATTATGCATTGATGTTCCAAGATCATCCCCAAAAATTTCCTATTTATACATATACGCAACCTTTAAAGAAATACCCGCGTGTATACACAGCTTTTGACCTCAAACCCACGTACATCGAGATGTGTGCAAAATGAAAAATATTTTTGGATTTTTCCTCATTTGACTCTGAAAAACTTGACTCTTGGCCTTCCAAATGCCTTGAGAATGCTCAGATTCAACCCTTCATTACCTATTTGGAGTGCTATATAAGGAACCCCTTGGATACATTCAAGGAGGAGAAATTGAAGAGTAAGGAAAATATAGTCCATTGTTTCCTCAGCTTTGCTTATACTTGAAGCTGCATCCCTCTGTCCCTTGGAGCACATAGTGTTCTTCCCAATATTGCCTTTTCTTTGTGATCTTGCTATTGAGGTATGGAGGATTGAAGTGGTGGAGACCCGGGTGGAGGACTCAGTTTATTTGGTTCGCAGAAGTGCCGACAGAGTTTGTCACTATTGTATCTCTGATTTATTAATAGCAATATCTTTTCCTATCCAATTCATGTGCATTTTGAATATGAATATTGAATCCATGGATGTATTTGATTGCTTATACATTATTGATTATATATGTTAGAGTAGTGCTAAAAAATTCATATATATCATGCTTTCCTTGTTTGTTGTTGTTGAGAGCAAACTATAATTGCAATTGGATTGGAAAAGCTCAATGGGGATCTACTTCAACCATTCAAAACAAGGTACGGTTCTATGTCCCCTAGTGTTATATTTTATTACTGCTCTTTTTTATTGGGAAAGGTTGATTTTTGGTGTCATACTATTTGTTTTGTTACCCCCACGCCATAGGAAGTTTCTCTCCATAACAGAATTGGTGAATCCACTCAGTTATCTTGACTTTGCATGTCATCCATTCTCGGTACTGTTACTAGTTCATTCACATATTGTTCATTGAGTTCTTCCAAATTATACAGCTTTTTTGAGTACCTCGTGTTGGTTGATGGGGGGATGCCTTAATTCCCTCCTTCCTGCGGATTTCATTCCATCGACATCATATCATTTTTTTTCTGGAATAGGAGTCTAGAGTCATTTGAATGCCTTGAGACTTACAATCATCAATGGTAGGTCATCAGTGGTAGGTTCTCCCACCTTAAACAATTTTGGGAATACATCAATGTACACTTGAAAGAATCCATCGATTAGGGGACATTGATGTATTCCCAAAATTGTCGATGTCCAGAGAACCTACTATTGATGACTGCCAATCTCAAGGAACTCAAATGACTCTAGACTCCTATTCCAGAATAAATGATCTGATTTCGATGGAATGGATTCCATAGGAAGGATGGAATTAAGGAATCCCCCATCAACCAACATGAGGTACCCAACAAAGCTATATAATGTGGAAGAAATCAATGAACAATATGTGCATGAACCAGTAACAGTACCAGGAATGGCCGACATGCAAATTCAAGATAACTGAGGAATGGTCGAATCAGGACTCAAATTCCTTCAAACAAGAGCATAAGGAAAGTGGTGACTAAAGGTAGGTAGCATAGACTCGATATGAAAATTGGGACATCTCTATGACACAAGAGGCATCAACAGAGGATCCATGGGGACTGGAAGTGTAATCAGCTGGTGGAGATAAACTCAGAGTAATGAGTATAGCTCCTAAATTCAAAATAATAACCCAACCAAGGGATTTGATATACAATGCTCTGTTCGAGGACAACATGACTCAAATGCTGCCAAAGATAACATCTTTTCCCATTCAGCCTTTTATGTTTTTTTTTGGACTTTTTCATATTTTTTGAAAAGATTCAAAAAGAATAAAAGTTATTTATAGTACATAACTAGGAGGATATGAGTGTCAGGGACATGAAAGCTAGTTCCAAGCAATGGAACATACCTATTCTCAATGCAAGGAAACATGTGTAGGATAATGACACTTGAGGGAAATTGTCCTCCTGATAAAGGGGTGATCAAGATGCAAAGGATATGTAGAAGGCTCTTCTTTACTAGACATGAGACAAGATCGGGATATATGGCTAATAACTCGAAGTCAGGGAGCCAACATAAAGCTTAAGAAGGCAATAAAAACTCATGAAATGTAATTACAAATTGACATATACAAGGGATTCCCTATCGGGAAAAGTGAGCATAAAGTTCAAGAGGAGTATGAAGCTCTTGCTCAAGGACATGGCAGGACTAAAAAGGGACTCCCATAACCTAAAGGAGGCAACTCAGCATGGGCACCAAATGCAAAAAAGGATCTAACTAGGGCATCCATTTATAGGAAATCTCTACCATTCACACAATACCTCTTCTAATAGCATCATGAAGGTTCTGTGATATCATGGAATGGGTTTGTACCGAAGGTTAAAATGAAACGGTCATAAGGTCATGGAAAATGTAAGAGGATGTGAAATCCTAACCTATATGCTAGTTCAAACATTATACATGTAATAGGCACGAACGGATCAAAGACTCGGTCAAAATGCGCTCAAAATGGGCCCCTACAACACCATATTAGTCCAAATGTTCCAAAAATGGTCCAAAACAGGTCAAAACTATAGAAAGTGGGTAAAAATTTCAAAATTGTTTCTATAAAATAGTGAAAAAATAAAATTTTCCATACCATTTGAAAATTTATCCACCATAGTGCATTTGATACCAAAAAATTCAGAAGCTGATTCCGGGAGTATTGGTCCACAGAATCACATTCCATATGGTTCAGGTAAAAGCTCATGCCCTCCTTCCAGTGGATTCCATTCCATCGACATCAGATCATTTATTCTAGAATAGGAGTCTAGAGTCATTTGAGTGCCTTGAGACTTACAATCACCAATGATAGTTTCTCTCACCATTGATAGTTTTGGGAATACATCAATGTCCCCTTATCAATGGATTCTTTCAAGTGTTCGACCTCGACACATCTATTCACACTTGTTATATTGCACTCAGTACCTTGATTCCGATTTTCATTATCGGTGGGTTATCTCGTGTATGTTAATGGTATACAACAATGACCAGTAATCAGACGATGGACTACTATGTTTGACCTCGACACATCTATTCACATAGTAGGACATGCACTCGTAGCAATTTTTGTAGAAGACCTTCTAGCTTGGTGGCATCTCATATATGCTACCTCATTGATCGTGTCAGTATTCATGAGATTTCAGCTCTCATGATCATGATTCCAATATTACCTGTATATATCAGATATCTTCATCCATTATGGAGATCTTGATCCATTCTATATATGTATGTGGTGATAACCACACATGACACTTTGTATATCATGCCTATTCATGTCCATTGTACTCTTATGTATCTGGGACTGCTCCATGTATTTGCAGTCACATGCATAGATTGATTATTGTATTATACTAATGAGTGGCTAGTTCTTCCACCTGGGTCTTCATTACTCCACTTCTAGGATGGATTTTATAATGTATTTCAGCCATCATGTTACCCCTATGACCTCACACACTAGGGGGCATATATTATAGGTAATTTTACCATGCTAGGTAGATCACACATTTATGGCCTTCCATGTCCCTCTACAGACTCTTTGGACCCCATGGACTTATATTATGCTTTGGTGTTCCAAGATCATCCCCAAAAATTTCATGTTTATACATATACACGACTTTTAAAGAAATACCCGCATATATACGCAGCTTTTGACCTCAAAACCATGTACATCGGGATGTGTGCAAAATGACAAATATTTGTGGAGTTTTCCTCATTTGATTCTGAACAAATTGACTCTTGTCCTTCCAAATTCCTTGATAATGCTCGAATTAAACCCTCCATTACCTCTTTGGAGTGCTATATATGGAACCCATTGGATACATTGAAGGAGGAGAAATTGAAGATTAAGGAAACTATAGTTCCTTGTTGCCTCAACTTTTCTTATACTTGAGTCTGCATCCCTTTGTCCCTTGGAGCACATAGTGTTCGTCCCAAGCTTTCCTTTTCTTTGTGACATTTCTATCGAGATATGGAGGATTGAGTGGTGGAGTCCCAAGTGGAGGACTCAGCTTCTCCGGTTCGTAGAAGCGCTGATAGATTTTGTCACTATTGTATCTTTGACTTATTAATAGAAATATATTTTCCTGTCCAATTCATGTGCATTTTGAATATGAATATTGAATCCATGGATGTATTTGATTTCTTATATATGATTGATTATATAGGCTAGAATAGTGCTAACACATTCATATATATCATGCTTTCTTTATTTGTATATATCATGCTTTGAGAGCAAATTATAATTGTAATTGCATTGGAAAATCTCAACGGGGATCTACTTCAACCGTTCGGAACAAGGTATGTTTCTATGTCCCTTAGTGTTATATTTTCTTGCTACTCTTGTGTATTGGGAAATATTGATTTCTGCTGTCATACTGACTGTTGTGGTACGCCCAATCCTATGTGGTAACCCCAATCCATAGGAAGTTTCTCTCTGTAATAGCAAGTATTTTTTAATTCTTTTTAGCAACTGGATGGTATTCTCCTTTTCATTTAATAGTTTTTGGATTCCTTCTCCCTTGTGAGCCTGAACCCTAGCAGTTGAAAGATATGTTTGCACCTTTTTTACTTGTGTTTGATTTGATTTATTCTCCACCTTTTCCTGTATCAATTGATTCTCAAATTTTCTTTTAGTAATTTCCAACTTAGACAACTTCAATGTGGATTTCAACGAATCTGTAAACAAAATATCCCCAGTATGTTTATGTACATGAATCATTTCTTGGATAGGAATGTTCTCCATGTCCATCTTCATTTTAGAAACCTTGTTATTGGTTTCTAATGCTAAGTTTAAAGTGTTATGGGCCTGGTATTTGACATTAAGAAGGGACACATCTTGACTGGAAATATTTCTCACCTTTGCATATAGCTTCAGAGTTTCATTTGAAGTTATATCCATTGTTTCTTTATACTTATCCAATAACTTCATCTTGTTCCTGAATTGTGATGTAGAGTCAACTGGTGTGTCAGTAAAGGCATACTCCTTGACCTTAAAAATATGTCATCTTATTTTCATGTTCTAATTTCCTTTTTCCTCTGTTGTATTTTGGACCAGTTGTCCCCTACTTCAATATTCCGCCTCTTAGGATTCTTTCCAGTGTCCTCCTCTTCAGTGTCCATCGAATCTAAACACTCTCATTTGTTGGTTATTTCTGAGTGAATGGACAGAGGTGTAATTTTTTCAACTGCTGAAATCAACCTAGAAATATCAGGAATCAATTAATTAATATCCTTTACAAAAGAGATTGAATCCTCCTGCACATCAGTATCTTTGGGATTCTCCTTTGGATAGTCATCCAAATTGGCAGCATCTGCCAACCCAACAACCTCTACATGCTTGAAATGCTTTATCTTCACAAATTTTCTTTTGTTTGAAATAACCTGATGGGGATCATAATTAACTGTGGGCTCTGTCAGAAATCCCATCTCCTTCAATAAGTTCTCAATCATTGGTAAAGCAGTTTTATTCTTCATGGTAAAAGGCCCTATCGCCCAAGGATACTTAATTTTAGTAGTCTTTTTGGATCTTAAGAAGTGTTCTATTTTTACTATTAAATTAAGTCTAGTGAATTCCATGGAGAACACTCTAGGGGTTAAGAAGGATGGAAACATATATGGTGGATGAGTAAATCCATATAATCTTATCACCATTCCATTTTCAAATAAGAATCGATCACCTATCCTGCTATCTATAAAGAACTACAAAATAGTTCTCATATTTGGTAGTAATTTGGGAGGCCTCTTCTGAAAAATAACATTGTATATCTCTGACATGCGGAAGCCCATAAATTATGTGTAATCCTTACTCATTTCCTCATTCAATACCATTTCTGGTAACTGCAAATTCTCCTCATTGAAAGAAAGGAACATATTTATAAAATAAGATTGAAACCTAAAGGTTTTGGTCCTTTGGAATTCCATTAACTGAGAATGAATATTCTCAGCTAGGAAATCATTGAGATTAAGACATGAAACCTTCACTACTTGAATTGTCTCATTTGACTCAATTAAACAAGTACTTAAGACAAAAATTAAACTCATGAGGGGCTCAGTAATGTACCTGTCAATGTCTAGACCTAAGAACTAACTCAACAGAGTAATAGTGCATTGAGTTTCTTCATTGAACAGACAAGAATCGATTGGAAATGGTTGGCCTAATAGATTTATATCAGGTTTGAAGCACTTCTTGAAAAAATCTTGTTTCTTTTCTACCAAAGAATCTCTAAAACATTGAACTATAGACTCTTCTTTATAATCTTGGGATTTTAGGGTAAAGTTATCAGGGACCAGCAAGGTTTTTATAATAGCTAAAGGGATGATAGGGAAAAGGACTTTGGATATGGAAATGTCCATTATCCCTCTCTAAAAAAGAGAATAATTATCGACAGACCAATCAACAAATTCTAGGAAACTCAGGGTTTGGTCAGTTGTGAAAAAATGGAAGTAAGACTGGTAAATGCTATGTACATCAATTACTTGTTCTTTAAGTAGTCTTAGCTTATCCTTAACATCACCAATGGGTCCATTTAGAAGAAGCGTATCAAATACCTCAACATCCCTATCCTCAAAATATTCTTCTACTTTCTGATATTCTAGGTTCTAAAATTCCATACTTTCAACTTGAGCCATTTATATGGTGTCATATGGGACAAAGGATTACCTGGTATATTTGACAGGTGGTTGAAGGATTCTGTATGAGTTGGATGCTTCTACACTGTTTTGACTCTCGGTTTTGGATGTTGGAGAATAAAATAATACCTCAAATTCACGTGCACAATATTTTATAATTTTTTGTATTCTTATCCATTTCGCACCTCTTTCACTTGAAATAACTTTCATCCATCTATCTAGCCTGATCAATTCTATTCCGTAGATCCTTTTACCAACTTAACTTGCCATTTCCTCCAATACGACATTACTTCCCTTATTCTCCCTACAAATTACAATCTGAAATCAAACTGTGTCCATATATATGGATATGACCTTTCTTGAGCCATTTATCTTTCCAAGATGAAATCTACGTCATCAATTTTATCTACCTTTACCTCCATTTCACATCCATATTCTTTTTATTTCACAAGTGCTAACAGTATCTAGCATTTCACTGGCATGACTGCTTCCACCGCATGAATGAGATAGAAGGGTGAAAATCCTATGGAAGTATCAGCATTCGTTTGATATGTCCAAAGTGCAGGATATAACATGATATGTCAGTTTGATCTACTCGCATTGATAGTTCTCTTGAGAATGGTATTCAAAGTTTTATTAACGACCTCTACTTTCCCATTCATTTGCTAGTAAAAGGAAGATGAGTGGTCATTCCTAAAACCTAGCATAATAGTCAATGCTGTCATCATCTTGTTCTGAAAATGACTGTTGTGGTCATTGACATATGATTTGGAATACTAAATCTCATGATGATATGATTGAACATGAAGTTTGTTGACATCACGCCATTGACTTTAAAGGTAGGAATTTGTTCTGCCCACTTCGAAAAGTAGTCAACAACGACAATGATATACTTATGCCCCCCAACCATGACTAGGTTAAAAATCATGAAATCCATCCCCCACTTGGTGAAGGGCCCTACCGCGGTGACAGGATATAGAGGATAAAGATGCGCCCACATTTTCCTGGTATATTGCTGGAATGAATGGCAGTGTTTCACAGCTTATATGCAATATTTAAAGATGGTAGGCTAGAAGTAACCAACACACAATATATTTTGGGTCATTGCTAACTCACATAAATGAACCCCACATGCTCCACTGTGAAAATAATTCAAGACAAAATCATCCTCCTCATGAGTAAAGCATCAACATAATATTGAACCTACCCCTCTTCTATACAACGTATCTTCAATAATGAGGTATTTTTTAACGTTCAACTTTAACTTTCATTGATCTTTCCAAGATAAGGTCATGGGACTCTTCAAATTAAGAAGATATGCTAGGATATATCCGTACCAAATATCAAACATTGATATTAAGAAAATGTGTTCCTCATGTAATGGCTCATATTATATTACTACGCTTTCGTCTCTTGGGAACTCTGATATAAGATCCATGAAAACTAGGGACTTTTTCAACTTTGTGGACTGAAACTCTAAGTCAAACTCTTGGCATATAAAAATCCACTTATTAAACTTTCCCATGATTATTCATCAGGATAAGACATACTGAAATGGCTTCACATCTGCAATTACAAAAAAATTCCTTAGAAAAATGTAGTGTC